>JAYDZF010000014.1:13376132-13389391 GCA_034509105.1 Microcambeva barbata
ATATTTTCAGTTGGAGATCCCGGGTCATCCAGCTGTTTAATTACCAAAACACACTAAAAGGCAAAAAAGAAAACATCAGTACATTCTGAAGTGGCATACTATGAGTCTATAGAAACATGAATTGTTATAATCATCAGCAGAGAAGTGAAAATGTTAATTTGGATTTACACAAAATGGTCAATTGCTCTTAAGATTATATTATAGAAAATAAGCCCATCAAATGATGCCCATGTCATATTGTTGTTCAGTGTTAAACGGAATAAAAAAGTTTTTGTTTTGTGCTGTATAATTAGCACCATTGCTAAATAATTGCTTTATGAGGATTCAGTGTAATAGATGATTTGATGTTGTGCAGATTACACAGTGGAGGAAAAGCGAACAGAGATCTCACTGCTGGAAGAACTGGAGCAAGGCCAGACTGAGCCACTGGTGTTTGTTCTTAATGCCAATCTTCTGGCTATGGTGAAGATCGTCAGCTGTACGTCCACTAATATAACCATTATCTGTTTGTTTAACTAATTATTTGACTCGTGAAAATGGGCGAGTATGAAAAGTTTTGGTTTGTCATTTGAGGGACAGTTTAATGTGTTTAATTTGTGATAATAAAATTTAGGTTTAAAAAATTTAGAGAACACAAATAATTATTGAAGTAACTTAAAGAAAGTGTATTACAAGACTAAGGGTCTGAAAACGGATCTGAAATAATGTCTGCTAGTCATGTTGGAGTCACAACTTCACAGTCTGTACTACTCACAATGAAAACATGATTAACATCGATTAATGGTTAAAATGTTATAATTCCATGACTGCATTGCAAAAAAGATTTGCTGCCAAATTTACCATATTCAAATAATAATTAAAGCGTATGAGACCTGGTGCTAAACAATTTTAAGTTTATTAATTAGTTTATTAACTTTACTTAACCTATATTACTATATATTTGTGTGAGTATGGCAAAACATGTTATTATCCTACTGTGAAGATTTAAGGTGTCTATAAACCATGTAAGTTAGCTGATTAACATTTTATACTGGTCACAGTGTGATCACTTAAACTCGGTCTTAAAGAACTATACAAATATTTTTATGTAACCTAAAAACTATTTAGTTATAATTATACATTTGGCTAACAATGACATTGATTGAGTTTTATAGTAATACACCAACCAGGCATAATATAATGATAAGGGTGTTAATTGGTAAGCAAGGAAAAGATGATGTAAAGGATTTGATCCAGTTTTAAAAGGGCCAAATTGTGAGCATCTCCTGAACTGCAGCTCTTGTGGGGTGTTCCTGGTGTGCAGTGATCAGTATCGATTTAAAGTGTCCCAAGGAAGGAGCAGTGATAATCCTGCAGCCTGATGATGCACATAAGGAGTGAAGGCTGACCTGTGTTTTCCAGTCCAAAAACGGAAGAGCTACTGTAGCTCAAATTTATGAAGAAGTTAATGCTGGTTCTGATAGAAAGGATTAGAATACACAATGCATTACAGTTTTTTTGTGAATGGGGCTGCATAGCCAGAACCCAGTTAGTTTGGAAGGTGGTCTTAATGTTATGCCTGATCAGGGTATATGGCTTATATTTTCTCTGTGAGAATTTTTTTATTCTCTTCAAGATACTGTAGTTACCGGAAAGGTGGACCAACCACTCTAAACAGTCAAATAGAAGGGTGTGAGTGAATGTTTATTATTTTGCCATCTTGCTCTTAATGTTTTCAGGCGATCCTGTGTGACCCACTGAGATTATTATAAATGTAAGTGAAAATAAATGAATAGCAATGACTGAATGACCGCAGTATTTGAATGTGTGTTCTACAGATGTGAACAGAAGGTGTTGGTGTGTAACGTCTAAAGGAATGCATGCGGTGGGTCAGCCAGAGGTAGTCGTGCTATTGCAGTGCTTGCCTGAAGAGAAGAGATTCCCAACAGACATCTTTAACCATTTCATTCAGATCTACTGGGATGCCCAGACAGGTAGCATTACCAACTCATCCCAATCTTGAGGGGTAGCTTTAGAATCAGAAAAAAAGTATGTAGACGCCCCTCTTAATGAGTAAACTATTTTGCTAACAGATGTGGCCCACGTCCTTTTATACAAGTCGTCTGTGAACCTCATTTTCATCTAAATTCTTTTTTAGCAGGAAAGCTCTTGAATCATTTAAGCCATTCTTTGGCCGCACGGGGGTTTCTGGGTAGTGAGGATCATGCCGGATTTCTTTATGTGCGTCCCACGTTGCAATCCCTGGACGGTCTGCCACTGCCCCCTCAGCCCTTCTTGTTTGGACTACTGATCCATCGGGCCGAGAGTCCCTGGGCCAGAGCATTCCCTCTGCGTCTGATGTTACGTTTGGGTGCCGAGTATCGTTGTAAGTGCCTCAAAATGGGGATCATTTGTAAAAAAAAAAAAAGAATATAATAAAATTAAGAATAAAGTGAAAAAATGTGTCATTTGGTTAATGTGGCTGTTGTTTTTCTTGCAGTCTATCCCTGTCCACTGTTCAGTGTGCGCTTTAGGGAGCCACTCTTTGGCCAGATCAACAACAGCATCATGAGGCTACTGGTGGTGAGGCATTGCTATTTTCCAAACTTAATGTACTCAAAATTATTAATTAATTCACTCATTAATCCACCTGGGAATCAAACCTAGATGTTATGTGACAGTGCTACCCACTGTTACCAGGATAAAGTAGATGTAGAAAAGACAATGAATGTATCAATTTTATGATTTTCATGTTCGCAAACAACTAAATATTAATTGTTCATTAAAACTTGGAGCTGTAATTTGTTTACTTTAAACTATGTTCTGATTTATTTTATAGGACTTTCGGTTCTACCGGTACACATTACCATTAGTAACAGGGCTTATGGTTGATTTAGAGGCCCGGAGCACATGCATCACAATACCTAAAAGCCGCCATGCTGAGGTATGTCATCACTCATCTATTACAACAATAATAAAGCATTCCTAATCGGGTTGAATTTGCAAAAATGAACCCATTTTTTAAAAAGCTGGGAGAAAGGAAAGGAAATGTAGTATTTCATTAAAATGTAACTGATCAACTTGATTACTTTTGTACAGATGAGGTCATTTGATATTTTCTTTTTAGCAACATCCATAATTGATTGGAGACTAAGGTCCTTGTGTTCTTTTCCATCTTTGCATGCACATAATGTGACAGCATTGTATTGCTAAAAACACCAAGGACTCCATATTATATGTTAACTAGATGTTTAAATAAGTAGTGATGTTCTTTGGTCAAAACATATTTTGTGATCAGTAACTTTATTATGGGTAGACCTATAGTATAAGACATGCCTAGGCTAAATTTAAATATACATCATTGTGTTGTCTTAATGACCAGTAGTGACATAATTGCATTAAGTGCAGTTCACCAAGGTGGTCAGGTGAACGCATGGCCTTATAATAGAAATTATTTTTTATGAATATTACCACACAGGAATTTGGTCCTAGGTTCAAATTCCTTGGTGGGGTAATCCTTTCTGTGTGCATTTTGCATGTTCTTTCGACATTCAGTCAGGAAACTGAAGATAAAGTGGTGCCCTAGATGTGTTTCCGACCTTTCATGAGTATAAATCAGTGGTGAAACAGACAACAAATAAAGATCATGCATATTTAAAATTTGTGAGATAAGTAAACAACAAAAATGTCTCATGGTCATTTTTCCATATTAAACAATGTATTATTGAACTGTATTAATACAAAATTATTGTTTTGTGTCAGAATGAAGGGAAACTTTATCATGTCTCAATAGTATAGCAAAACTTTATACAGATTTAGTGTTTGCCGCATTTATGACGATATCCTGATAAATCAGGTTATGTTTTTCTACCGTTGCTTGCTCAGCTGCTAAAGGTGCTGAATAAGTCGAATGAGAAACTGCTGGCCATGGGCGCCTGTTTTAATGAACGCGCAGACTCCCACCTCATCTGTGTACAGACTGCAGACGGACAGTACCAGACTCAAGCTATCAGTATTCACAACCAGCCTCGCAGGAGTAAGAACACACACACATAAACAAACACACAAGTACACTGTAAGAGCTTCATACATCCACATGTAATGAGCATACTGATAGTTTAGAGAAGAATGCATGCTCATTTGGATGAAGTAAATTAAGTACAGGGAAAGCTTAGCTTACTCTAAAGTTCTGTTCATGTATTCAGCAAAAATGTATAAATCTGATTTTTTAAATAGTTTTCCACCAACCCAGGAAAATGATTAAGACATTCTGTGATATGTATTAATATTTATTTTTATCAGAGAACGTTTAGGTGGTGAATTTTAGATAAATTAAACTGGCACCTTGCAGTTTGGGAGGGTTGAGATCATTCCCAAATATGTCTGTGTTTTATTTGTAGAATATACATTTGTTTTAATCTGTTTCCTTATAAATAACCTTCCAAAAGGTGTGTGTAATTTTTCAATAATTGGCACCTGCCTTGCAGTATTTCTCAGTTACTCCGGACCCAGCACCATCTTGATCAGGGAACAGTAGTCATTGTAAATGAATGAAGGATAATTTTCAATTCGAATGCGGCCTTCGAATGAATATTATTTATTAACGACCACTAGGGGGCCACATGACCATTGTTAAAATGTTATGCTTTGCACATTTGGCACATTTCTTCATCATTGAGTTCCTACTGGAAAATTTGTTTCTGTTTAAGCATTATTTTCGTGTAACTAATTAGCTTAGTGATGAATATGGAATGATAATTCTGACAACTTTTTAATACAAATGTCATCCTGGTGTCTTTACAGCAAATAAACATCCACATGCAGCAGTTTTTAAATTGAATTCCCTTTCTAGCCATTGTATTGTGATTTCAAAAAGAAAATGTGTCTGTTTCTCAGTTACAGGCTCTTGCTTTTTTGTATTCAGTGGAGCTCTGAAAGCCTCGTCAGGATTCCTGGCCAAATCCAGCATTGTTGAAGGTTTGCACTTTAATTTTATAATTTCATTATTTAGAGTTTTCCTGAATTATACATGCTGATGTGTTTAACGCTGATGTTTGCATAAACTGTCTAAGAGTGAGCGAGAGTGAAAATATGATATCTGAATTCTTGCTGATATGGATGAATATGAAGGTTTAATGGCTAATGAAATGAAACCTTAAATATTTGTTTTTTCAGAGAATTAATTTATGTCAATTTTGCAGTGGCAGACTTTTTTAATCCATTGTATTGTGTGGTTGTTTTTTGTTGGTGCGTAGCATATTTTCAATTAGCATTAGTCAATCAGTCCAAAACAGGACACCACAGATAAAAAAAACATTTAAATCATAGATAAAGATCACTGTGCTTTCAGAACAGCAAGAATCAGAAGAACTGCGTTTGTTTGTTTGCCTCGTTTGCCAAGTTTTTTTCCATTTTCTCCTAAAACATTAGGTATGAGCTGTATGATCAATACAATAGTTGCATTTTAAAAAGATCATGCATAACATTATGACAATTTTGAACTGGCTGATCTGCGGCTATGCAGCCCCATACCAGCAAATTGTGATACACTGTGTATTTAGACACTTTTCGATCATTACCTCTGACCACACATGCCAGCCATTGCTCCCGACGAGCCTCAGCCGCTCATGACCCTGTTGCTGGCTTACCTCTGTTGCTTGAATATGATTCCCTGGACAATTTTTGATAGATACTGACAACTACAGACTGGGGCTACCACACAATAGCTGCACTTTTGGAGCTGCTGTGATCCGGTCATTTAGTCGTCACAATTTGGCCCTTGTCGAACACACTTAAATGCGCCCATTATTTCTGCTTCTAACATCAACTTTGATGATAACATTTTCACTTGTTGCCTGACCAACTAACAGGGTCTGTGATGAACAGATAATCATTGTGATTCACTTTACTTGTCAGTGATTATAATGATATTCCTGATCTGTGTACATCCCACTGTTTGTATTCTTTTCAGATGGGTTGTTGGTGCAAGTAACCATGGAAACCATGGTGGAGTTACGGCGAGCTCTCCGAGACATGAGAGACTTTACTCTTACCTGTGGAAAACTCCAACAGTCAGAGAGACCAGAATATGTCAATATTCGGTGGCAGGATGAAGAGCCCAGTTTCAATAAAGGGTAAGACAAAGTCTACACAGTATAAAATCTTAAATCATGTTGCTAGAATAATAAATCAATAAGTAATCGAATAGTCAGTTATTTTGTAAATATAAGCTTTAATTGTACTGTGGTGGTGGTTTTATTGCTGCTGCACTCCTCTGCTTGTATTCACTCACAGAATAATCAGCCCAGTTGATGGAAAGTCTATGGAATCGATTTCATGTGTTAAGGCTCACCAGCGATTAGAGTATCGAGCCACTGGAAAGGTCATACGTTGGACGGAGGTACAGACACACCCGCACCCCTTACAAGTGGATGTAAAAATTGTATCATTTAAAATTCTATCGGTATCTGAGCCAAACAAAGATTCTTAGTGACTATTCTGTGCTGTGTACTGGTGTGTTTATATTTTATAGAGGTAGATGAACTGTTGTTGGCTCCACAGGTTTTCTTTCTTCAGAGAGAGGAACAATCGAATGGCAACCATGCTAACTATAATCGACTGATCGAGCGACTTGCACGGGCATTCTGTCTGGCAATGTCCCAATCCCTGAGTCTGCTCAAGGAAGACGGTATGACCAAATTAGCACTGCGTGTCACGTTGGATGGACAAAAGGTAACAATACTGCACAACAATGCTAACAGCCATAAACAACATTTTAGTGTAGTCCCAAGTAGCATAAAAGGAAAAGAAAGGTGTCCCATATAATGTGATAGCCACAGGGGATTGTTCAAAAGGTTGCAGAAGTAGGTCAGGGTTTTGGCTGGCATAAATGACTCACCTAAGAAAGAACCACTGTTGTGAATTGTGATAAGAAGGTGACTTAGTCTGTATCAACTGTGCAGCTGCATTCCACACTATTTAAAACATGTTTCTATTTATTTTCCCTTTTTTCATTGTACTTATCCTTCATGCTGCGATCTGCTTGAGGATAATTTAAGGCGTGGTGTGCACAGATCTGGTATTTCCCTCAGGATTTATTCCTGCTTGTTCCCAGGACAAACTCTGGATACACCCTAATGAAGAAACCGAAGATAACTAATAGAAGAAGTGACTGACAGTGATCTCTTTACAATACTCTAGCAGGCCATCTTATTGGACAAAAACGTTGAGAATCTGAGTTAAGCAGATTCATTTCATTTACATAAATATATATCAATAAAAGTACCCAGAATTACAGCCAGAGTATTATTTGGTGAATACTAATATTCTAAATCTAAAACAATGTAAATCTAATGCCGTTTTCTTTCTGGGTAGGTACAAATTATGCAAAGCTATGCCGGACATTTCTTTTAAAAAACTGACAATTTTGAAGTGGTCTCTTATTTTTTCCATGGTTTTATATAAATACAAATAAAGAAAGTATCCTCACATAATTATGAACCTGGCAACCCGGAAATTGACACAGACCAGACGAAGTGACATGAATTGATTTAAATCATGAGATGTACCGTAACATCACTTGCAGTTACTGTTTACCTCACGTTTACCTACTACTTCAAACATTGACATTTGTCTTTATATTCTGAAGAACCTTCTAACAGTAAGATCACATTGTTTGTTTCAGATGGTGTTTCTGGCGGGCAGTAACGGTCAGCTTCTGCCACTGTGCTACTTGAACAATCTGAACCAGTCATTAACGTCAGTCGTGCTGAGCCTGTGTCAACATCATGGATACACAGCTTTGCAGCTAGAGCTCATCTTTTACATTCTGGAGGACATATCCTAGAGTACTGCCCACCTGTTTATGTACTGCTGGGTGGAACAGAGGAGACACACTGTGCCATAGACCCAACCTACACTACCCCCTCTTATAGTCTAGAGACCTGGAAAGATAAATAATACCCCACCCCCATTCCAGATGGATAAATCTTCAGATCTTTAGAACGGTCATGTAGACTTGAGCCAGTAGATTCTAGACTGAGCCATGTTTAAAACTGTACTTTTCACCAGCAGCTTTGTAGACAGTTAGTGTACACTACATGGCCAAAAGTTTGTGGACACGTAAACGCAATAAGCCTCTCATTCCAGTAAAAATTGGGTTGTTTTAGAATGGATTCTTCCTTTTTACTAGAATTTGGAAATTGATTCCAAAAGATTTTCTGCCATTTGGAAAGAACTACATTATTTAATTTGGGCGCTGATACTGGTTTATAAACAGAGTTTTTAAATATTCTAAATGTGCTGGTGGGATATGGGCCAGCTCTTTATAGGGGCAAATAAGGTTCTTCCAGAAAGCAATGATCATTAATTTTAGCAGGAATGGTCAGAATGTGATCACAAACTAGAAACCACCAGATCCCATGTTTCTACCTTTCATTGGAACTAGGGGACCTGTCCAAGATGTTTTCTGAATGTTGCCGTGTGAGTTGTACCCACCGTGACCCTGAATTGGAAAAAGCAGTGGTAAAACAGTCAGTCAATAAATGTACTAAGGGATGAAACCCCAACCATGAAATTCCTTCCCAGGTCATTATTTTTTCTTTAAATGTTTATTTCACCTTCCAAACTGGAAATGATCAAACTGCTTTTGCTATTATGCTTCATTCTATCTAGTTTGGCACTGAACATTGACTTACTGCTTAGCCATGATAATCCATTCGGTAAACAGTTACTTTGCTGACCGCAGTTATGGACTTGGTAATGAGTTCAAAGATCATTCTAATATGCAATATAGCTTTCAGCGATCCCTTTCTGTGAGCTTGTGTGGCCTTTTGTCTTCTGGATGAGCTATTTATGAACGCCTACATAAATGGCTTCAAAATAATTTGATAACCACAGCACCCTTTTTGTTGAAATGTGAAAATGATTGGCTTACTAATGGGATTTTTAGGCAGATTGCACGGCTGTGTTTTAGGAAACTGTGAAGAACCAACCACTTAAAAAACAAAAGAAGAAAGAGACAAAAAATAAAAGAAGAAAAAACGTGTCAACATAGTTTTGGCAATGTAGTCCAAGCTTTGGTATTAGATGCATGTTGACCAAAACATGAAAGAAAACAAAACAGCTATGCTTTTGGGTGAATGGACTTGATTAGCATGACTTATACCCAGTTATTTTAATAACGTCTGTAACAATGATTTATGGAGTTCAGGGTGGTTTACAGTAAATCTCTGGTAGACGTACATATGCTGGATTGTAGATATAAAGCTTTCTTCCTTCTGTACCATTGTACAAATACCATTCACACCTTCGGCTATAAAAACAAAAGGTTCGTGCAATACAGTAGATTGTAAAAAAGTGTGTACAGTCTCATATGTACAGTCTCTGAGCCTACATGGAAGACTCAAAATAGCCACATTATCTGTATGTATTAAACAAAAGTTTATCAAATGTACCTATTAAACCTACACACAGCCCTCTTTCTACTTACACACACAGCATAGCATAGGAAACTTGCTGATCTTTCAACTGCACATTATATTCTTCTGCCCCTGTTAGTCAGAAGAGAATGGAAGTTTTGTTTACATCCTACATGACTGGCATAACTGAGATTACAGAAATGTCGCAAAGCATGCCATGCAGACACTAGCTAAAACAATAAGATGCTGCACAACCAACGGAACAAGTGAAACAACCAACACGACTGAAACCAACCTTTGAACACATAGCTGGGATAAAAATAAAACATGCATTAGGAAAAATGGGTTGGTATTCAGTTTTCATTGTGGCTCCCAATGACTTATTAGACAAAACTACATACTGGAAATATTTTAATCATTTTTGTTGTTTAATATTTTAGTAATGACTAAACATAATACATTTAACTTTGTACTTGTATGAGTTTGAAAAAACGTATTCATAAATGCAACGAAAGGTTTTTCACTCAGTTTTACCATAGCCAATCTGTCTCCCGGTCCCAGTCAAGATGGGTGTATTAGTGCTCACACTGCTGACCCGCCCATAATCGAACCCTTTTCACCCATGCATTTTTCACTGCCAATCAGAGCTTGTCTGCTGCAGGCACTTGTCAATTATGCCTACTTTATGACACCCAGTTGACTAGTGGCAGTGATGAATTACAAACTGAGGAGTTCAAAATCTCTGTGCTGGTGTGTTAGCATGAATATACCACCATGCCATCAGGATGCCTAAAACAAATTTAAAATGGAAACATTGGTATAAATGTTTTTTCAATATTAAGGTTAATGTTATTCACATCCATACTGCTTATTTACTCAATGGTCACTTATTACAAAAAAACATGCTTGGATTCACTAAAACCCAATTTGCACTTAAAATGTCAGTAATTCTCTGTAATGTGGATTCTCAAGGTGTTGAAAACATTTGGTTCACACTGACACGATCATTTAATAACAAACCTACATATTATTATTAGTGTTACCTATCATAGTCATATCCATGGCACCAGTTTAAAATGAATTGGAATTAATAATAGTTGGGTGAACTGTGACCATGCCACCACTACCAGTCTATACTAGTCTATTACCAAAGGGAGTGTCGTAGCACCACAAAAATACTTTTTATTTAGCTGTAATGAAATTAATAATTAATAGGTCTGACATGGCACAAAACTAAATAAACAAATTGGCCTGTAATTACGAAGTCCATAGGGGTCAGGACCTCAGAACTACTTTAGGGATTTGTGTTTGAGTTCCTGTTGTAGTGATTGATTGACAATTTGCCCAATTTCTGGAGATAGTGAGCTTTAAACTTGTTTGTATAACTGGGTAGGTAAGAGATCGTGAACACAGATTGAAGGGTTTAGTAATAAAACTACATCTAAAGTGTACTTAGGCCAATCAGTTGTGCAACATATTGTTGATTTGACCAGACCAGATCAGATCATGTTGATGCAGCTTTCTTTTTCGATCAGTGTCCTATTATATACTAATATATGAGATTAATTCTGGAGGAATATATTTTTTGTCAGTTCATGTAGTAAAACAAACTTCCCTGGCTGACTTCACCTCATGGTTAAAATTTTTTATTTCCAGCAGTCTCTTTATTTATTTATTGGGTAATTGTGTTTGTCCAGGGAGCTTTTGTTTGACTAAAGTGTTCTGTAACCATATCAATAATATTGACGATCCTGAAGTTAATCCTCTGCCAAAGAACATCAGTTGATAGTAAAGGTGAAAGGCTTGGAAGATAAATGTGTTGGATCCTTGAATGCTACAGCAGTATTTGCAGTGCACAGTGATCTGAGATTGCAACATTGACTATTATCTTAAAAACAATAGATCACTGTGTGTGTACAATGTCCATTCTTATGAACGGTAACTCAGGTTACTTGATCTGTTGGGCTTTCAATGTCAATATTGAAATCACATTTGATTCAGAACTGTCAAATATATAGTAATAATGGAAAGTCTTTCCTCAAACTAGACTAGGTGCCATCTAGTTGAAAAATATGCATAAATATTTAAAGGTGGAGAATTTAGTCTAGATTAACTTCTTCAGTACTCTGATACATAGAGTTAAAAGCCTTTTTTTCTCGCTTTGTTAAAATCCCAGCTTGTTTTTAGCTTCAAAACAAGCTGGTATGCATGAAAAAAGAATTTTGTTGTACTCAACATCTGAAAGTAATGATGAAAGATGTGTGTAAGAAATACTTCTGAAAAATATGAGAAAACAACGTGACCGGTTTAAAAAGGAATTTATTTTGATATACTCAAATCAATAGTTCAAAATTTCAGTAACAAAACTTTGTAACCCTATAAATCCCATTAGTTCTGACAGTAAATCTACGGTATTTACATCAAGAACTTAAACTGTCTTAAGCGAACTGTACAGTGCTGTTAGTTACTGGGGAATTCTGGGGAGTAAAGGACTGCATTCACTTCAAGTGAGCAACATCAGTGAAGAACACACCCAGACATCATCTAATCTCTTCTCTTCATACATTGTGCTCAGTATGCATTCTCTTTTAGATTAACAATTAAAATCAGTAACAAGTAACACACACAAACAGGGTTCCCATACTCATCTCCCCACTGATTTGTGCATATTAAAACTGCAAAATAAAGGGTATGGAGAAAGAAAAAAAAAAAAAACAGTCCCGAAACACTCTTTGAAATTAATGGCATTTTGTGCAGGCACTCGTGGTTATACATTGCAGATATTCTTCTCTCAACCTTTTAGGCTTTCTTCATCTTATCTTTCTGAGCACATCCATTCTCATAGTGCTTTTTGCCATTGTTCAGACCATTCTCACAATGCATGCCATTTCCATTATGCACTAATGAAGCACCATTAGCAAATCTAGTAGCTCCATTGGACAGAGCTTTGCCATTTTCCGTCTGCTCGTTGCTTTTGGGCAGCCGCTTCCCTTTCACATATGCTTGGTACCAGAAGTTAGAGAAGAGAATGAAGAAGAAGGTGCCATACATCCAGATGAGGTGGAGGATGATGGGCACCTGGAAATCACAGCTGTCCATGAAGTAATATTGTGTAGCATGAAGGGACACCAGCACAAACTGCACCTGTAAGAGACACGAAAAGAGGACATTTAACATTTTATTTAACATTTGAGCTGTGGGAAGGTAAATTGTAAAGGTGAGATGTATAAGACGCTGGTTTAACAGGGGAAGCATTCCAAACTAATTGATGCAGACTCCTAAATGATATTGTTGTCAAAGACTGACCGATTTGGGTAGTAGAGTCAGTGTGAAGGTGAAAAATATACAAATGCCCGATGGTGGTGCTAAACCAGCATAAATCAAGCTAAAGTTGTGCTTACATTTGAGTGTTTTTGGGCATCATAAAATGGAATGCTTGAGCCTGATTAAAATTTCTGTCAGAAGATTCCCTAAAAGCTTTTAAAACCCTACGAAGTTTATAGTTTCTTAAAAACCTCAAAGAGGATTAATGACTGGAAGCACATTCTTTCAAACTAAAGAAAGAATGTGGCAAGTCAGCAAAATTCTGTGAAACTGTTCTTATGTCGAGTAAGTTCTCTCCTAAGTAGTTTCTTTTTTTTTTACATGTGCAAAACTAAACGTCTTTAGATTCTCAATCCAAATGTACTACAAGTGGTTTTAAACTAATTTAATTTAATAAATTACTTCCCACTACACATACTAATGCTTTAACAGCCACATTCGACACATTCTTTGCACTTTCTTTAATTCCTTTCATTCCGGTCAATGCATCACAGTTGTGAAAATGATAACCTTATTGTTCCCTCTAAGCCATTAAAA
>JAYDZF010000014.1:13536327-13547340 GCA_034509105.1 Microcambeva barbata
GTATATGTGTGTTTCACTGCACAGATTGGGTTAAATGCGGAGAACAAAATTTCACTGCAAAGTGATGAAAAAAGTATAAATCTAAATCATGTTTTTTAATTTACCTCAGCCCGTAGTTTGAAATTCTCCTCCTCTAAATTCTTAAGCTTCTGGTCTAGGAAGTTGTAATTAATGTAGTTGCTGAGAGAAGAGCTTGACTCGTTTCTCTTTAACCTGAAACCAAAGCAACAAGCACCATCTCAGATACTGTGAATAACTGTAAACATGTGAATATTGGAACATCTAAGAGTGTACAATCCACTTACAGTGAACACGATTCTGCTGAGGTTTCAGTCTCCTCAGTGCCAGCATAGAATTGCAGAAGATCATCTCGCATGGAGAGCTCATGACGCAGCTGAGCAATCTGTGGGGATCTGTTCCATTACGTATTGCTCAGCGTGTATTAATATTTCATTTCAATTTGGTTATACTAAAGAGTATGAGTAATCTGATCATCCATACACACATGTACAGTCTAGCTTGTTCACACACTGTATAATAGTCATGCTACATGCTGACCTCCTCCTTTGCAATCTCCAGCTGTTCATCCAGCAGTTCATTCCGTTCTTTCAGAGACTTGTTCTGTTTCAGCAATGATTGGCCGATACGAGCTGCCAACTCTAAATCCCGTTCTTTCTGTATGAAACAGATTTATCATGAATAAAAATTGTTTGCAATATTTTACATGATATAAAAAAATCAATTTTTTTCAATCAATGCTTTATACTGTGACTACCAATACAGATCATAAAAAGATGATCTGTTTTCATGAAAAAACACCCAGGCTTTCATCTTTTTGTAGCTATTAGTAGTAAACTGGGGTAAAGAACACCAAAATCAGATCTGGATCTAAAGAAGTTCAGATTGAATCAGGTTATTATCTCAATATTGTATAAAAACCATGGGCAAGAACCATGACGGCTTTTCAAGTCCTCAGATGGCACTGCATAAGAATCCATCAGACCACTGTTCATTAAACAATTAAAAGTGTAATTAAGCCCAGGTGGAGGGATATTCCACTAGCACATCAGTGCAGATATTCTGAACTTGCCCTTACCACCGGTCGGCTGGGTGCCTCCTAGCAGGATAATTCGTCAGTCCCTGCAGCAGATATTATTTGGCCACATGTCTGCCAGGTCGGTAGACAAACAATGCACATAAAAACATGTTTCCAGGTCCTAAGAACCAATGTTGATGTGCAGCACCCACACCAGCAGCTTTGTCACTGAGTTGCCACACATCTTGATTTCAATGAGAATTTGTAACAGTAATACAGGATCTGTTTATTCTTACCTCTTCCAAAAGATGTGTGACAGCCTCTATATCATGATACGTCTTTGTGACTTGTCCAACTCTCTCTGAGCACAATACTGTAAAAAATGAGAGAAGAGAGAGAGAGAGAGGGAGATGCTATGTATTAATTATTTTCACAAACAGGTTGAGATACTGTGAACATGATACACTGGTTGCTATTCACTCTTCTAAACTGATACATGAAACTGACACTGGTAAAGTCCGACACTTTGTGTGCTTATTCCGAGCCGCTTAGACAGATCCCATTAGGAAAAGTCCAACTAACAAAGTCTCTGCCTGATAAATATATCCATGCTACCAATACAAAATAATGCAAAAGTATACATCCTTCCCTAAGTGTCTTTGACATCTTTTGGTAATGCTTTGTTTTCTATGCCAAAAATGTATTTTGTAATCACCGTATTGATGATGAGGAATATAATTGCCCCATACTGTTTAAGCAGCCTGAATTTCTTAGTTTGAGAGAACTCTCAACCTATCTTAGTAGGGATGGCAGACAGAGGTGTTTCCACATTCCATATTTACTATCCTGGAATTTTAATGAGAATGAATTCGAAGTTAAAACAATAATGTTTAAAAATTAATAAGCTAATTAAATGGTTTAAAATGTGCCAATACTTCATTAAAATGATCTTAGAGTGGTTTCTAAATACCTCAATTAACAAAGTTGCCAAATAACAAGAACATGATTAACAGGCATCTTGACATCCTTTAATGTCCACTCAAAGTGACCAAACAATGGCTACAATAAATATAAATGTTAATGATAAAACCTTATAATGGTGATAACACAACTGAGATTGATAAGACTGGATACTTGTTGTGAGAAGATCAAATCCTCAATGATCAATGCAACCATTGTTCAGTTAGGGGTAAAGGCTGCTAACAGCACTCGAGTGCCAGTGGGGTGGAGGACTAATGGTTAGGTTTATCTGTCCTCCTGTGTGTGCCATTGCTTCTCTTTTTTGGCCTCCAATAATAAATTCAAACCAAACAGTCTACATTTACATGCAGTAAAATTTAATCAATGAACACTAAGTATGTTTGTTAATTTAAAAAAAGATCAGTTATTCAATCCTGACTCCATAACCAATGTCATATATGATTATTAAGCATCACACAATCTACTAGCATTAATAAAGGTCAAACATAATTTAACTGCCACTCTCTAAAGTGTTAAATACTAAATAATGAACTGGCCATGACTTGTGTCAGTCACAACCATGAAAGCAAAAGAACCTCACAATTAGAATAACAGGACTGGTGATCTTGGTGATCTGTTTGTTAATGAGAGAGGTCTAAAAGGCATGCATTAAATACACAAACGAAATAACTACACAAACTAATTATGAGGGGTGAAGACAGGGCCTGATAACCAGTACAATAACAACAAGACATTCTAAAGCTCTTCACTTTAACCATTTAATGGTTTGCTCAGCCATTTGGTTAAACTTACTTAGAGTCTAAGTTTCAGTGTAAAGACATGCTGCATTCAATATGTATTAAACTAAATTGTTCTAAATTAAACTATTATTTATTATATTGACATATAATAAATATAAAAAATACAGTATTTAAGAAAACTACATTTCAAACTAATGAATGTCATCAACTCGCTTGAAACTCATCAAAATCATACATGAAACTCCATTATTTTTGTGATCTCATCAGACTGGATTAACTGTGTGCACTATTAAAACATCTTAAATGTTTAAAGAGATGCAAAAAATCTTGGTGAAACCATTATATGGTTAAAGTGGGGTTGCCCCACGGGAGCAAAGTGAAGCAATTGTTTTCAATAAGGGAGCAAACCATGTTAAAACAATTTTATTTTATTACATTATATTATATTCAACTTCATTATGTTTTAGGAATGAAGAAATTCATTAATATTTATGACTGTTCTCGTTGGTGGTCATCACAGCTTTTGTTTCTGCTGCATATCTGATATGGCAGGGTTTTTTTTTGCTGGGTGCCCTTTCTAACACAACCCTTATTAGAAGATTGTGCAGCCACTGTTGGGTTATTAAGCGTGGCCCTTAGCTCTTTTAGCTCCAGTGACGCAGTACAATGGCTGACCTTATGCTATGACTTCAGCTTCAAAGCAAGCAAACTGGGGTATGCAGAAAAAGCATTTCACTGTACTGTCCCCATGCAAGTCTGTACGACAAAAAAAATAGGCATTTCTGGAATATTCTTTTGAATGTTATACTATTCTTCCCTACTCTGTTCTATTTCTAGCTTGCATATTACCACACTGTGTCGTGGTCCTCTTAATATGAATAATCTCCCTTTTACTCACAGTATATCAAGTACACCCATTACCTTCCACCAGCTCTCTGCACAGACCCTCCTCGATGCTTTGCCCCATTTCCTCTTCAGGCTCCTCATCTTCCTCATCCTGACTTCCACTGCTCTCCCTCTCACTGTCATATGTCCCCGAGCTGCTCCACACCTCCATAATATGCTCTGCTGCCTTTTTATAATGCTATTAAATTAGAATTGTCTTCCTTTCCAGGTATGTATATTTGCTGTATATAGATTCTGACCCACAGTCTGGGTGAATACCTATAGTTCCTTTATAATCCACATACACAGACTACCTGAGTGATGCCTGCAAGCTTTCGGACTGCCTGCATGATGACGTTAAGGACAAATCCTCTCAGTGCTTCAGCTTGGCAGGCACTTACCTGGATTTTCTGAGCTAAGATAAGATACAAGGAGGGGAGGGAGGGTAAAGGTACACTCAGTTGAACTGACAAAAAAGATAACCAATGACCCTGTCTGTGATTTAATAAATTATTTTTATAATATTAGATTAAAGAGAGATCATTTGGTAAAAGTTAAAAAGTGGCTAGAGGGATTTCAGTATGTAAACACCCCCTGCTTTCAAAGCTGATGGTATGCTCCATTTTGCTGCGTGAACAATTCATCAAAAGAAGCAGTGCGGCTAAAGACTGGAACCGGTAAACACTGTATCGATGTGTTTCCTTCATTAACTTCGGTATGCGATAAAGTGATAATAAATTGCTTAACAAGTTAAATGAAGCTGAATGCCTTGCTGGGGTCATACCAAATACCACGTGATACAGTCAATTGCAAAAACATATATGACACTGTTTACAGTAAAGCAAGCTTTTTAACCATCATCAGTTTGTAATAAAATATTAAAAACATTAGAAGAAACGATGATTGGGACTGAGTGGGAAGTCTGTACCTAAACACCATGATAAACAACCAAGGGCTAATGCACTCAGCTCAGCCAAACATTAAAGATCAGACGACAGTAACATAATGAGGTGATCTGTCAGTTATGACGTCAGTCCAGTCAAAACAAGGTCTGGGAAGAGTGCCGGGCACACAAGCTTTTCAGAAAGTGTTCTAGGACTGCTAAAGGAGGTCAGTTATCCTGACAATCAGTAAAGGCTAATCAGCTTAATGGAAGCTGGCATCTGTGGTCCAGGCACAAACGACAACACGAACATTCAAGCTGCAGCCACATTACTGAACAGCGGAACGGACTGGACGTTAGAAGACTTTATCTGATTGGTGGATGATTCTAAATCCTGCAGTGACAATGGCAGAGTGTGTTGGCACAGGAGCATTGGGATTTTTGACAATCAGTGTTATTGCTGAACTGAGAATAGTCTGCTTACAAATATCCAGTCTACAATGTCCCGTCATCAACAATGAACAATAAAGAACTAGCCATAGACGGTCAAGGTGAATTACTAAATTATGATTGGCATATGTTGGCATGTTAAAAACATAGTGTTTAAAACATTCAGCACCAGATACAGTACTGCATCAGGATCTCTGTTATCCATGAAGTTTTTATTTTTATGATGTTTCAACATATGTATATACAATTTCAATACATCAGCTCCTCAGAAAATCTACACATAGTAGCCGTTCAGATGTAAATTCTGAATAAAAACCATCCACCTGGCTACCTGTTCCTAATTACTACTTAATAACTTTATATAGAAAGTATGTTAATGCATTATTCAATGATAGCCATTACATTTGACTGTGTATTCTCAACGCTCAGACTTTCTAGAGCTTAATTTTTACAAAACCAGGTAAAAAATATTTTTAATATGTGTTTTTCCATTTTTTTCACAGTTAATTGTATAAAATTTGTCTTCTGCTGCTTATGCTCACCCATGCTGCACAGTGGCACAGGGTACTTGCACATAAGAGCTTACCAGCATAGCATATGCAATGCAGTGGCCATAGCCGGCACTATTTTATATTTTCAAAGCTTTTTAACAAGTAGTTCAAACAATCTAAACTACAGCAATTAATAAAAACCTTTTTTGATTCTGTACAATGGTGTGACTAGCATGTGTGTGTGTGTGTGTGTGTGTGTGTGTGTGTGTGTGTGTGTGTGTGTGTGTGTGTGTGTGTGTGAATATGTTGCGCCTGTTTTTAAAAATGCTTTTAATCATGTTGAACTGAAAACAATTGTAGTGCTCGGGTGGTGAGATTTAAACTGTGCTAGCTCACAACAGCCAGAATCCCTGGTTTACTACTGCGGTGTTTGTCATTCAATCAGGTGTCTACACAGAGACAAGACTGACTAGGTCTGAGGGGAGGAATCTGCCATGAATAGGCGTCCTTTTCAGGGTGTGTAAATGTGGCCAATGATTCTATAACTGATACAAATGTTTCATATTGTATACATCCATAACTCTTATGGTCATAAAAATACTGCTGTGTTCTGCATCGTATAAAACACAGCGCTCCGTCTCATCGCACAGATTAGTGAACACAAGCACTTAACAGAAGCAAAGAAACTGAACATTGGAAGAGCTTATAGATGTGCAGACTTACAGAAGTATTTGAGTGTTTCCTCGATCTGCTCGTAGGTTAGTCCCAGAGCGGCCTCGGGTGGTAATAATGGAGTGTGCAGCCAGTCATCATGATCGTACCCAAACACTTGATCTGCCCGCAGAGTGTATCTGGGTAACTCCTCTGTCAGCAAACTTACTATCTCCACCTCTGGCAGGTCCACACCAGAACACAGATCTGCATGTATGTAACACAGATCAAAATTTAGAGGGTCAAAAAGATTTCTATTACCTCTGACCTGTGATGGACTGTTGGTCAGGGACTGAATCCAGCCCACTACTGACCAGAATCATTAAATGAAATGGTTTATTATTATTATTGTGATGATGATGCTGATGATGTTGATGATATTATTATTATTATTATTATTATTATTATTATTATTATTATTAAACACACTTAACACCAGAGCTGGGATCATTGTATCAAGTCTCAGTTCTGCCTACCAGTGAGAGTGGACACATCAGTGTGTGTCTTATCCAGGAGCAGGCCATGGCTCAGGGTTCTGGGAGAGCGGTAGAGGTCGTGGGTGGGGGGACCACATCCCTCCTCCTGGTCCCCGTTCAGGGTGAAGTATGCCCGCGACTCCAGCAGGGCCTTGAGGAGGCAGAACAGAGTAAAGGGAACACCAGTGTCGATGGAGATCCTGTGGGGGTCACTAGAGTTCAAGCTTCGGTGAAGTAATGAGAGTTCGATGTGAAACGGTTGTGCTGACACCTGGTGGATCAGAGCTGGAAAGAGATGTACTGGAAGAGGAGCTTG
This sequence comes from Microcambeva barbata, assembly GCA_034509105.1. NCBI lineage: Eukaryota > Metazoa > Chordata > Actinopteri > Siluriformes > Trichomycteridae > Microcambeva > Microcambeva barbata. The sequence goes on from JAYDZF010000014.1 coordinate 13,543,297, forward strand.
AGACCTAAATGAAAGGGGGAGGATGAAAAAAAACTTAATTTAGACATGATTATATTAATAATAAAAATGTCATATTATGTCCTTCATTTTATTAGACATTAAAATCTCAATCATAATGACCCAGCATATTTTGACAAAACAGACAATAAACTTTTCATGGCAAGATAAATCTATCTAAACATTTGATTTGTTTTATTGTAATGGGGGATACTCAAACCAACAACAGTGATGTGTTCTGCAACCCATATCACATATCTCCTAAATGCCTGCTCAATACCATTGATCTGTAACAGTAGATGCTTTTGCAAATCTGCAGCAAGAAAGACCATGACAAGGCTACATTCATCCCTCCTGGATCATATATCAAATCACTTTGTAGACTAAATAATTTATAGGTTATTTACTAATGTGGGACACTGCTCATGGGTACTTTCCTAAATGCCCAAAAGTTAGCATTTTCTTTGTTAGTGTATGCAGCTTGCTAAACACCACCAGAACTTTAATTTGAACAACAGATAACCAACAACAGATAACCAATCGTCGCCCAGTAAAAAACTAGCCAACAAGCACATTGCAGTCAATCATGGTATAACAGCAAATGTGCCAGTACTGTAATGTAAAACAGGTAAAATGAACATAAAACAAGTATTTAAAAATCACTTGTATTTATAAATCACTTCAGTAAAATGTAGATTTAAATACAGGCATTTAATAAACATGCTAATCACAATGAACTGAGATGCCGTCTGTAAATCAAAGGTCACCAAGAAAACTGTAGTTCTAATAAAATGATAAGCAACATTTTATCTTTATACTTGAGCATGATACGAAGCTTCTTCCAAAAGTTTAAATCTGTTCATTAGGATTTTCAAAAACAAATGACAACACTTTTCTATGTCACATTCCTTTGTGATGCATTTTCCCATGCCATGTGTTTAAACATTTTCAATCATTCTTACCCTTTTGAACCAAAAAACAGACCAACAGATGCAAAGTTTAATATGCAGTCTCCATTTTTGTGCAAAAAAGCTCTTTAGTTTGTGATTTTAATATACAACAGTTCATAGCCATTCGTTATTTAAATAATATGCATGGAGAAGTTTTCATGTTTGGATTTGAATGGTAAATCGCCGCTTATAAATAGCTGCTTATATGTGTTAGGGTGGGTGAGAGTCCATTTGAAATCAAGAATTTACTTATGTATAGACTGCTCATAAAAAAATTAAATGACATTTTAACTGACAACAGTAATTGAACAATGACATATGTCAGGTATAAGTAAGTTACAAATAGGCCATAACATGCAATGTTCTAGTGCTCGTTGCCGGTTGGCTACTGTGGACCAAGTCCTGCTGTGGCGACCCCTAATGGGAGAAGTCAAAAGGATTCACATAACAAGCAATGTTCTAAAGTAACAACTAATGTATAATGTAAGATATCACTATAGTTAGAATCTCTGTAATGCATACTAATTACTAAACTACAAAAATAGTTTTGCAATCAAGAATAACCATCCATTTATACAATGAGAATGAGGTGGAATTTAAATGTGATAATCAATGGTGATACAAATAACATTAAGTTGATTAAAAAAAAATATCTATTAAAATATAATTTTATTTACAAGTCATTTACATCCCAGAGGCTAAGCTTTTAAAATTTATTTTCAGCACCCACTTCACAATATCTCAAGGTCACTTTACAGTGAACTGACTTTAAACTTGGGTGACACGAGGAGCAAAGTTAAACTGTTGGAAATCTCAAGGCCGGTCAGCACCCACTCAGCAGAGATCAGTGCCAGTCGTGCTGGAGCAACCGACTGTGTACGTGTGTGCTGTCACACAACACAAGATATAGAGCTACTGACTGGCGGGGAGAGAGAGAGAGAGAGAGAGAGAGAGAGAGAGAGAGAGAGAGAGAGAGAGAGAGCAAAGCGAAACATAAAAAAACAGGGATACAAAGAGCGATAGGACAAAGGGAAGTTCTTGAGCTTGCAAAGCCTCCTGTCTGATCCACACTGAATAATGCACTTTAATTAGAGTAAGGGGTACTTTGTGATTGGCTAAAAAAGACATGTATGCTGAACGGTTTCCAAGGTGATCAGAGGACTGTTGCTTGATCGTGTAGTATATCTGTCTACGGGGCTTTATGGTCAAGCACAGACTAATCTGGCCAAAAACAAGAACATTTAAACTTTGCACAAACTGTATTACCACCTGCTTATTGTGCATTATTTTTAGAAATCGGTTGGATTACATATTTGCTAACAGCAACTGAGATTATTAATTCATGCTTAGTGTGGGAAGTTTCAAATGTTGTAACTAAGATTAACGTTCCTGCTCTGGACCCAGACAACAAAACCAAATTACCCCAATTTCCCATGCACACTGCACAAATAAAGCTTATGGTGAAATCATTTTAAATCCAGAGCAAACAAACTGAATAAAAAGTGAACTTAAAAATGTAATGTAATTTAAAACAGAGAATTCCCTTTCCCATACTTGTAAACCAAAGAAACTTTACTGTTTTGGTGTCCTTCTTTTGCTTTACATTTCTCCATTGTTTTTAAAGCAACCATCAAAAAACCATCAACTGATTTTATTGGTTTATAAAAATTGCAAGACTATACTATACTTTACTATAAAGTGATTTACAGTTGGTGTCTTGCTGTTCCAGTATAATGACTATGAAGGTAATAATATTCTCGTGAGCTTTTACAGGCAATCTCTAAAGTCAAACGAAAAAAGAAAAGGAAAACTTCCTGACAAGTATTACCCCAGAAGCTTTTCCTTATACCTTTGTATAGTGCAATCATGTGTGGTAATATTTAGATAACGAGCAATAATCATAAAACCCAAGCTAGACTTTTGTAGTTTAATAATGCTGGTTTCAAAATTCCAAACACGTACCTTAAAGTCACCTAAGGTCCTGTTAAGAACTGTTTTTTAAACATCCTGTTTTAAAGTAACTGACTGATATTTGAAGAGGTATTTTGAAGCAAAAACCTTTAATGAATTTTCCCTTAGTTTAGAGAGACGTCATTATTTATTACACATCTGTTATCTCAGTGATGTTGGCTATTATAAAACAGAAAATTTAAACTGTCTGCATGCTCTCTCGCAAATTCCACTCAGGACTATGAGGAGAATAATGTGCTTCACCGCATTAACAAACCACTAGGATTATGATTTAAAATGGGCCCATATAAAGACATTCTAGATTATTGTAAGCTCATTAAATATTTCACTGGACCAATTTTAATGCTCGTAAAGTGAAATGAATTCACATCTTAGTGATAGAATCAATTAAATAGTATCAAAATTCACCTTTACCATTTTTGCTATAATGCCAAAACCTGAGTGAAACCTACATTCAACTAAAGGTGACATCACAGTAACAATCATTTATCTTTACAAACAGTGAATGGTAACAGTATAAACATATAAAATGATGACAGTGGATCTGGAGCCTGAACTAGAAATGATATAAGGATTACTTCTAGGTAGTCCTTTGCAAAGTGAATTTAAATAATATGCACCAATAATAACTAAGCAAACTGTGTAATAAAGTGAATAAAAAGCAAATTTATCCTAGTTATTATATTACAAGTTAGACTTAGATCCTAAACGTGCTTTAAACACAAAAATACTTTTCAATCACAATTTGATCCAGTCACTAGAATTAGCTTGATAAAAAGAGTTACAAAATGCCATCTGACTGGCTTATCAGATGTATCAGTATAGTTTCTCCATGAAACAAATTAAATTGAGGTAACAGGAGCACGAACGTGATAAGAACAGATCTCAAAACCAATGGGTTTCTTTTCAACACCAGGAGTCAACCAGGAGCCAACAAGCAATATCAAAGAAGTTATTTGTAGTGAAATATTAAAATTGCTGAAAAACACAGCTCCTTAACAGAACTGGCAGAAGTTGAAGGGTGTTAATAAGTAGTTAAAATTGCTCAACTACACAGTGAAGACCTTGAGACGTCTTTTAAAATGACTACTTAAAAGTTTCTGAGTGGCTTAACCAAGGCATATTT
>JAYDZF010000014.1:13604162-13614911 GCA_034509105.1 Microcambeva barbata
AACGTAGTCAAGCTGAGACCAGATATTGAACTCTTAGTGTAAGTAAGTATAATTATATATTAATTTCTACATGGATGTGTAGAACACATTTTGTTGAGTGGACAAACATTGACATTAGAAATCCAATGCCAAGGCTGTAGATTAATGAAGTAAAACTGAAACTCTTTTTCAACAGTCAACAAAGATACCAGAAACAAGAAACCAGTTTTGGTTTGGAGTGATTGTGGCAACCAGTAGCACAATAAACTTTTAAATAAATATTGGCAGATTATGGAGGCAATGAGACAATGAATTTATAAACCCAATCCAATGTACCATGCAATTACTATGATATTATGATGTTTGTTATTTCTTCTGAATCTTGATCCATGGAAAATTATGAATGTTTGAAACCATTACGTCACCAAACATCACTGGGTAACAAATCACACTACTCAGATTAATGAAACTTAGACCCTCAAAAGTTTGGGAGTACTTCAGAAAAACATTGGCAATTAAGACAGTCTACCTCTGAATCAACAACAGAACCGAGTAAATCATTTAGGTGAAGAAAACTATGCAAAAATGCATCCAAGTTCTCTGGGCTTGTGCTAAACTGCGATGAATTGAATTAGAGCAGAAAATGATCACATGTATACATATTTCAGCACGTTGATCTCTCTTGACTAAAAGTGAAATGGACCATGGTCTTTTATCATCCAGTCAAGATCTGCCATGGCATGAGGAAGTAGCAATGCCCATGGCTCTGCTGACTTGCATATGTGTTAATGTACCATTGGCATGGAGGTCTGTGAGTAGATTTTAATCAGGCTGTGCATAACGATTGTTCAAGAATATATCAGAATTAGAAACATCTTGCAAAGCCAAAAATAAAAAAGACTAATAGATGAATATTATCAGAGTTAAGAATTTAAAACATGAATTTTAAAACAAAACTCCCTTATATACCCCAAATTTGGTTTACAAATAATGAGATTTGCTGTGACATACATACCTAACACAACCGATAATTACATAATCATAATCAAAATTACAGTTGCTCTAACGTGGGTAAAAATGTGTATGGTAAATGAATACTGGTGTGCCAGTTTTGCTTTTAATTTGTATTTCACATTTGCCCAAACTTTTGATTTAATGGCAAAACTATTTATATTTGAATTTTAAACTGCAATTCGGTACACCAGACGTGCTTGCTTGTTCTTCAGGACTTGTGACTTCCACGACAAGCCTTCCATAACAAACAAGGAAATGGCTTAGCTGAAATACTCACTATTTTGGTATAATATAAATTATGTTAAATGATTGGTGGTGTTTTTCAAAGATATATAATGTAGCCTATGTTACCTCCTAATGTCGTTTGCCTGGGAAAGTACATGTAGGGCACTTTCACATTTTTTTCGTTCTGTAAAACAGTGAATAGTCTGCAAATCAGCAGTCACAAGACGTTACCAGATAAAAACACATGTGTCTACAACTGTATATCCAGTTTATATCAGAATGTATGCAGAAGTAAAAAGTACAGTTCAAGCAACAACTTCTCAATCTACACGTAGCAGCAGTTTACGTTAAGCTATGCAGCGTTCATTATATTCAAACACTGAACTGACAGTTTTGTACAATTAAACTGGACTATTTGTTATTCCTTCGGAATTGGTGAAATTATCAACTATTATAAATAACTGTTTAACAATCATGGGTATGTATGCATTCATATAGTATATCTTACCTTCCGCTACTGAGCACTTGGTGTCTCCAACCGCATTGAAATAAACAGGCTTTAATTACAAAGCTTAGCTAATATCAAACCTAGCGACCACAAAATACTAAATAACAATCAGCGTAAACTAAATGAACGCAGCTTCATGGTGTTTACTTGTCAGCGCGGCACGTCAATACCGAATAATTACAACAGAAACCTAACGAAACTATAAATCAAAACTTAAGCATTTAAAAATAAACTAGGTTAATGACAATGTGTAATGAATCTCAGTCTAGTTTAACTTTGTGTCTAGTCCAGTATAACAGGGCCGCGCTTTCTCCAGGGCTTCAATTCGTCTAACTCTAAGAAACACGGAAGTCTACAAAGCCTACAAAATGGTGGAAGATGGCCGATCGAAGCAGAAAGCTGTGAGGAATGTTAGCCATGGTAGAACTAACAATCAGATCCCAAAGAGAGTTTATTCTGATACATATATTCATTAATTTGAATTATAATAACGATTTAATATTTGATTTATTAAATAAAATTCATTTTGTTGGTTTGTTAATAACTGTTAAGTATACTGTTTACACTTCTTAGAAGGACATACTTTAACCAGTACTTTAATAAAGAACATTTAGTGATGTAAGAAAAAAATGTTCAAAACAAAATTTGTAATTTTCAAATTTCTTCTTACTTAGAACCAGAAAAGCATAAGGATAGAAAATGATTTTACATTTGCTATGACTCTTTTATTTAGTTGCAAACATTCCAAAACGTTGAGAGAAGGACCATTAAAGCAAATATGAACTTCATTGATCTGTTTATTTTTTTAGAATTTAGAATACTCTTTTCATCACTGTGCAGTGAAATTTGCCTTATTCATTTTAAGTGAAAAGCACGTGTACACACTAGTGAACACTAGGAGGCAGTGAGCACACATGCCCAGAGCGGTGGAAAGCCCTAGCCACAGAACACAGGGAGCAGTTAGAGGTTGGTTGCCTTGCTCAAGGGCACGTATACACACTAGTGAACACTAGGAGGCAGTGAGCACACATGCCCAGAGCGGTGGAAAGCCCTAGCCACAGCGCCCAGGGAGCAGAGGTTGGGTGCCTTGCTCAAGGGCACTTCAGTCATGATCTGTCAGCTCTGTGAATCGAACCGACAAACTGGTGCAAGCATAAACACCTGTTATTACATCAAATTGTATTGTGGTCAGATGAATCCAAATTTCAGTTTGTCATGTTATTGGGCGGTGTCATTTCGATTGGCAAAGATAATTTACACCTTTACAGCAGTAATGTTGAAAAGTACATTTTTGAACATATTTATTTATTGGACTGGACTGTCTGCAATCCTGTCCCTAAAAGAAAATAAGGGTAGACTTTTGAAATTAAAATGCAACAACCACTCCTACTGTTACACAGAATGGAACAAAATAACATTTTAAACTCAATTGATTGATATAATAAAGAAACAAAGTGTAAATGCTTTATGAAATAACTTTAATGAAATGCAATTACTATTAAATGGTGTATTTGTTCCTCTAATTGTATCTAACTAAGCATAACTGTTGTTTACAATATATTTTCCTCATAATGAGTAAACTACCTGATGTATTAAGTCAGTGGGGTGTAATTAAGGACTAAGATTGACTTTCTGAACACAGAAATACTTTTCATTAAAGCATTTAATGAAATATCAGTAAGCAAAACATAACAAAATAAATTGTCCAGTTACATTAAATAAGTACAAGAAACTTTTATAATACATTCAAATAAAGTGCATATAACTTGGAAGCATACAGAGAGATGAATAAAATAGATTTTTAGGCATTTACTCATTTTAAAAAGGTACATACAACACTATTTACAAATATAATTAGTGTGACAAATACATATTTATTAAACTGAACCTTCTTTACAGCCCATACAGTTCTACACTCTGAGAAATCTCAAGGCTCAGTACTGTGAGCTGTTTTTCTTGTGTTAGCGAGTGTGAATAAAAGTGTTTTGTTATAACCACATTCATTGAAATGGGTCCTGCACACAAATAATGCTTACACAAGATTGATAAAACACTATTAATAATAAATATGAGAAAGTAATTGTTTTGGAAACAAGATTTCCTGTACATTGGAATTATACCAAAATTTACATGATTCTGGTCGCCTTCGCTGTAACTGCATAGTCTTGTCAAATAAGTGTTAGTAATTTTAACTTTGATCCCTTTAAGCTCTGTTTTGGTACTTCAAGGTCCATGTCTGATGCAAATGATTCCAAGTCTTTAAATTTAAGACTGCTGTTGGATGAATCTCTTTCCCAGAGACTTTCCGTGGTAGATTTTAACAGGCCATTATTTGCTGATGGTATGCTCATGTCAATATCTGTAGACTGCACATTTAGATTTGGAGCTCTCATGTTATATGCAGGCCGAGTTGAATTCATGTTTGAGTCATCAATTTCTCCACTAAAATCTGCTCCTTTTGGAAAACTCCCAGATACCCCAAATTTGGGTACGTTGACATGTCCCCTATAAGCATTAAGGTAAAAATCTGATGCTTCAAAGTCAGTCATTGACCCTTTAATTTGACCTTTAGGACTATTTACATTTACTTCTGGCATTGAAAAGTCTGTGGAGTAAAATTCTCCCCTAAACCTAGGTGAAGATAGATCAATATTGGGTACCTTCATTTTAGGTTCTGAAAGTCCAACTTCAGGAATCTTAAAGTTGGACTTGTTTACATTGACTGGTGGTAAGTCCATGTCTGGAAGTGAAATATCTGTTTTGGGAAATTTAAGACCAGATTTTCCTGCATTCATTTCAGAATTAGGAATTGCCATATCCAGCTTGCGTGTTGCCAGTGCCAAATCTGGCCTGTCTAGGTTTCCTTTAAAATCCATGCCAGGACCTGCAAGGCTCAGATTCTGTGTATTTATTTTGGGCATTTTTAGTTTTCCTGGGGTTTCACCATCAATGTTAAAATCTGATGAACTGATGTCAAGTTTTGGTGCTTTAAGACTAGGTGCATTCACTTTACTTTTTGGGAGATCTACATTTAAATGTGATGCTTTAAGGTCTGGTGAATTTAATTCTCCTTTAAATTTAGGAAGTGACAGATCCACCTCAGGTGTCTTGGGTGCTGAGAATCCTATATCCGGTATCTTAAACTTGGGGATTGTTGATTTGCCGGGTGGATTGTTTTGCAGTGTCAGACCTTTGACATCAGCATTAGGTCCATCAATGTCAAAATCAGAAACATTAATGTCAGCATTAACTTTAGGAGAAGACATGCTCAAATCTGGTCCCTTTAGGTCTGCTTTTAGATTAGGGTTCGGTCCTCTAATGTCTGGAATGCCAAATTTTGGTGTTTTTACTTTGGGCAATTTGAGTTTTCCGATAGCACTATCAATGTCTATAGTAGGATAATTCAAATCTACATTTGGTGCATTTAGATTAGCATTTAGTGAATTAAACCCCTCAACTTTAGGACCTTTTGGCATTTTCAGTTTTCCAGATGGGCTATCAATGTTAAGCTCAGGTGTCTTCATGTCAAGTTTTGGTGTTTTAAGAGTTGGCACTTTAATATTACCTGTTGGGGCATCTACATTTAATTGAGGGACAGTGAGGTTTGGTGAATTTATTTCTCCTTTGATTTTTGGCAGTGAGAGATCCATCTCAGGAGATTTTACTTTGGGCCCTGAGAATCCAACATCGGGTATTTTAAACTTGGGCGTTTTAGATATACCTGAAGGAAAGTTGACATCAGCTTTGGGTTGGTTAATGTTAAGGTATGGAACATTAACATCTTTGTCAAAGTTAGGAGAGGACAAGCTTAACTCTGGTTCTTTTAAATCCCCTTTCACATCAAGATCAGATTTTTTGAAACCTGGAATGCTAAACTTTGGCGTTTTCAACATAGGAGTTTTAAGGTTTCCAGTGGGACCCTTAATGTCAACATCAGGGGAGCTCAAATCCAGTTTTGGCCCTTTTAAATCAGTTTTAGGGATGGACAAATTCATTTCTGGTGAAGCTATTCCTCCTTCGAATTTAGGACCTTTGATATCTGGCATTGTCATTTTTCCGGTGGGACCATCTATGTCAAATTTAGGTGATGTTATAGTAGGTCCCTTAAGAGTTGGCACTTTCATTTTACCTGTAGGTAAATCCACATTTACCTGTGGGGCTGAGAGGTTTGGTGATTTAAGCTCTCCTTTCATTTTAGGAAGTGAGAGATCCATTTCCGGTGCCTTTGCTTTAGAGCCAGAAAATCCAAAACTAGGAAACTTAAACTTGGGTGTTTTTGATTTACCTGATGGCAAGTTCATGTTAGGGAGTGTAGCACCTTTAATATCAGGTCCATTCATGTCAATGTCAGGCACATTAATATTAGTATTCAGTTTAGGAGAGGGCACATTAAAATTCGGTTCTTTGAAGTCCCCTTTGACATTAATGTCAGGTCCATTAAATCCTTGAAGGCTTAAGTTTGGTGTTTTTACTTTGGGCATATTGAGTTTTCCAGATGGCCCATCAATGTCAATATCTGGGGATGCTAAATCTAGTTTTGGTGCTTTTACATTAGCTTTTGGCATGGATAGATTAACATCTGGTGAATCTATTCCTCCCGTAAGTTTTGGGCCCTTGAAATCTGGGCCATTCAAGTCTACTTCGGGTCCTTTTAAACCTGAGAGGCTAAATTTAGGTGTTTTCATTTTGGGCATTTTGAGTTTTCCAGATGGCCCATCAATGTCAATATCTGGGGATGCTAAATCTAGTTTTGGTGCTTTTACATTAGCTTTTGGCATGGATAGATTAACATCTGGTGAATCTATTCCTCCCGTAAGTTTTGGGCCCTTGAAATCTGGGCCATTCAAGTCTACTTCGGGTCCTTTTAAACCTGAGAGGCTAAATTTAGGTGTTTTCATTTTGGGCATTTTGAGTTTTCCAGATGGCCCATCAATGTCAATATCTGGGGATGCTAAATCTAATTTTGGTGCTTTTACATTAGCTTTTGGCATGGAAAGATTAACATCTGGTGAATTTATTCCTCCCGTAATTTTTGGGCCCTTGAAATCTGGGCCATTCAAGTCTACTTCAGGTCCTTTAAAACCTGAGAGGCTAAATTTAGGTGTTTTCATTTTGGGCATTTTGAGTTTTCCAGAAGGACCATCAATGTCAAGATTTGGGGATTTCAAATCTAATTTTGGCCCCTGAAAATCAGCATTCGGCATGGACAGATTAACATCTGGTGCATCTATACCTCCCTTAATTTTGGGGCCTTTCAAGTCCATGTCAGGTCCTTTAAAACCCGGGAGGCTAAAATTGGATGCTTTCATTTTGGGCATTTTGAGTTTTCCAGAAGGACCATCAATGTCAAGATTTGGGGACTTCAAATCTAGTTTTGGCCCCTTCAAATCAGCATCAGGCATGGACAGATTAACATCTGGTGCATCTATACCCCCCTTCATTTTGGGAATTTTGAGATCTGGAGAATTTAGCTCTCCTTTTATTTTAGGAACAGACAGATCCATCTCAGGTGATTTTACCTTTGGTCCTGAGAGTCCGAAAGAAGGCATCTTGAACTTGGGCTTTTTGAGTTTTCCAGAAGGACCATCAATGTCAATATCTGGGGATTTCAAATTTAGTTTTGGCCCCTGCAAATGAGCATCAGGCATGGACATATTAACATTTGGTGCCTCTAAACCTCCCTTAATTTTGGGACCATTTATATCTGGGCCTTTCAGGTCTCCTTTCATGTTCAGGTCAGGTCCCTTAAAGCCTGAGAGGCTAAATTTGGGTGTTTTCATTTTGGGTATTTTGAGTTTTCCAGAAGGACCATCAATGTCAAGATCAGGGGATTTTAAGTCTAGTTTTGGTGCTTTTAAATCAGCATTAGGCATGGACAGATTAACACCTGGTGAATTTATTCCTCCTGTAATTTTTGGGCCACTGAAATCTGGGCCTTTCAAGTCTAGGTTAGGTCCTTTAAAATCTGAAAGGCTTAAGTTTGGTGTTTTCATTTTGGGCATTTTGAGTTTTCCAGAAGGACCATCAATGTCAATATCTGGGGATTTCAAATCAAATTTTGGCCCCTTCAAATCAGCATCAGGCATGGACAAATTAACACCTGGAGAATTTATACCTCCTGTAATGTTAGGCAAATTGAGATTTGGTGTATTAAGATCACCTTTTATTTTAGGAGCGGATAGATCCATCTCAGGTGATTTAACTTTGGGTCCTGACAATCCAAAATCAGGCATTTTAAACTTGGGCTTTTTGAGTTTTCCAGAAGGACCATCAATGTCAAAATCTGGGGATTTCAAATCTAGTTTTGGCCCCTTCAAATTAGCGTCAGGCATGGACAGATTGACATCTGGGGCATCTAAACCCCCCTTCATTTTGGGTAATTTGAGATCTGGTGAATTTAGCTCTCCTTTTATTTTAGGAACGGATAGATCCATCTCAGGTGATTTTACTTTTGGTCCTGAGAGTCCGAAAGAAGGCATCTTGAACTTGGGCTTTTTGAGTTTTCCAGAAGGACCATCAATGTCAATATCTGGGGATTTCAAATTTAATTTTGGCCCCTGAAAATCCGCATTCGGCATGGACAGATTAACATCTGGTGCATCTATACCTCCCTTAATTTTGGGGCCTTTCAAGTCCATGTCAGGTCCTTTAAAACCCGGGAGGCTAAAATTGGATGCTTTCATTTTGGGCATTTTGAGTTTTCCAGAAGGACCATCAATGTCAATATCTGGGGATTTTAAATCTACTTTTGCCCCCTTCAAATCTGCTTTAGGCATGGACAAATTAACACCTTGAGAATTTATACCTCCTGTAATGTTAGGTAAATTGAGATCTGGTGTCTTGAGATCTCCTTTTATTTTAGGAATGGATAAATCCATCTCAGGTGATTTAACTTGGGGTTCTGACAATCCAAAATCAGGCATTTTAAACTTGGGCATTTTGAGTTTTCCAGAAGGACCATCAATGTCAATATCTGGGGATTTCAAATCTAGTCTTGGTCCTTTTAAATCAGCGTCAGGCATGGACAGATTAACATCTGGTGAATTTATTCCTCCCTTAATTTTGGGGAAATTGAGATCCGGTGAATTGAGATCTCCTTTTATTTTAGGACCGGAGAGATCCATCTCAGGTGATTTTACTTCAGGCCCAGAGAGTCCAAAATTAGGCATTTTAAATTTGGGCATCTTTGATTTAACAGAAGGTAGGTTCATGTCTGGGAGTGACACATCAGCCTTTGGGCCATTGAAGTCTCCTTTCATGTCTAAGTCAGGCCCCTCCAAACCTGAAACACCAAAATTGGGTGTTTTTATTTTGGGCAATTTTAGTTTTCCAGAAGGACCATCAATGTCAAAATCTGGGGATTTCAAATCTAGTTTCGCCCCCTTCACATTTGCATCAGGCATGGACATATTAACATCTGGTGCATCTATACCTCCTTGAATTTTGGGGAATTTTAGATCTGGTGAATTTAGCTCTCCTTTTATTTTAGGAAGGGAGAGATCCATCTCAGGTGATTTTACTTTGGGTTCTGAGAGTTTAAAATCAGGCATTGTAACACTGCTGCCAAATCCTGGAGAGTTTAAGCTTAAATCTGGCCCTCTCAGGTCTCCCTTTAAATCAAAGTCAGATCTTTTGAAACCTGAAGCCTCTATGTCTGGGGAGTCAATACCTCCCCTAACTGTTGGGCTTTTTAAAGAAAGTCCATTAGTGGAATTACCAGAAATGCCAAACGTAGGCATTTTTAATTTCCCATAGGCATCAATGTTAGCATCTGGAACTTCAATATTGGCTGTATTTAGCGTTTTTAATCCACCTTTATAAATATCTCCAGTTATGTCTGGACCTGTGAGGTTTGCTTTTACTGAAGTACCAGAAATGTCAAAATCTGGAGTATCAAAATATGTGTACGGCTGCTGATTATCAGTCCACCTTGATGATCCTGGGATCGTCTGCCTCTGTTCCATCTTCTGAAGACAAGCTGCCACATCCATCCTCCTGGGCTTAAAGCTAAGACCACTTTTAACATTGTCATAACTTAAACCAGGGGGGATCCCCTGACTATCCATGGAACTGGATCCAGTTTCTTGATTGCCTCCACTTGGGGTTTCTTTAATAAATTTCCTGACCTTGGTATTGTATATCTTGTTGTAAGAATCATTAAGTATCTGAAAAAAAGAATGTTAGCTGTCACTCAAATATTTTCAAATTCACATGCACAGACATAGTTTATAAAAATCATTACTTATTGACAATTGTGTAAAATGTATTAAAAACAAAAGTCTGCTTTTTGTTATTCTGTTAAATTACACAGAAAAGACTTTCGGTCAACCATTGTCAGACAATTGCCAATAAGTTCAAGAAAAACATTTCAGTGCAAGACTGCAAATAATGTATGTATTTTACCATCTACCATTAATAATACTATGAAAGATTGAGAAAGTTTGGGGGGTGCTTGGGAAAATCATTGTTACCTAATACCTAATCTACCCCTTAGCTTAGCTTGACAATATAGACAGTGGAAATGTGTAGCGTAGTCATAAAGACAAAAAAGTCGTAAAGGACTATCCATACTGTGGAGGTGCATTTCCTGGAGTTTGATGTGTTTTTTAAAATACATGTAATATTCACCTCCTCTGGAGCTTTAATTCTGTAATCCAGATTTTCCAAACTCTTGGAGGTTCTAATGCTTTGCTTTGTAAGCATTTGCACCTTGTCATTATACGGCTCAATCAGCTTCAGTAGTTCAGCCACTTCATTCTTCTTTAGGTCCTCAAAGTGAATTGTTGCACCAACAATTTCATCTCCTGAAACATCTAATTTAAACACACATTTACATATATATGGGGATAATAATGAAGTAGATTTTCAGATTTTTTTAGATTTAGAAAACCGTATTTTCTGGACTTTAGAGCGCACTCGAATATTAGCCGCACCCACTAAGTTTTTTTTTAATGGAAATGTACATATATATAAGCCGTACCAGGCTATAAGCCACTGATATCTAGGTTGTGAAATTATATATA
>JAYDZF010000014.1:13631358-13642348 GCA_034509105.1 Microcambeva barbata
CACAGTATTTTACTAACAATATTACATAGTGTTAGCGACTAACATCAAAGCATGTTCAAGTTTTATAACCGTCCGCCTACCTTTCTGACACTTAAATTAAGGTTTTGAAGATAAAGACTTCCTGAGGGAGATGTGTCCTCTGTCTCAGGGTCAGGTCGTGGATCATCTGGTCTCCTCCAGGAGAAGCTGGCTTGGGTCAGCTGAATGTCACTTAGTGGGTCATCAGGAGACACTGTAAAAATGCTGAGTATTAACTAACAGTAGAGAGATGTAACAGCTTCAGAAAAAGTTCAAGAAAAAGTTTACTTTCTTAAATTGGTCGCCGAGCTGAGCAAGAGTGTAAATGCTCAAACATCTCAGTAAATGCTTTTTATCCAAAGTGACTTATAGCACCTTGACAGTAAATATTCTAAGCCAAAGGTGTTAAAATAATTTTCACCGAGAACTACGTCAGCCTATGGTGGCCATCAAAGAGGCAATAACGAATCTTGCTGTGATTGCAGTATACCCTTTGATTCTAGGAAAATGTGTTGTTTTTCTTAGAGGCTATATTCTGTGTTTATAGTTCTATTTTTTTATGTATTTTTAATGTATTCTTTACCACATACATGGCACAAGTACCAGTTTATTTTCTTACAGGACAAACTTCCATTTGATTTCTTTCGTTCTGCTTCATGTCCTCTTGTACATTTTGAAGTATATACTGTACATACTTCTAGTAAAGAGATGCGCTCACTTTGCAGGTTACAAAATCGCCGTTGTAATATAAGATTTATAATACAAGATGATTATTCGTCTTTTAAGCTCTCGCACACTAGATAAAATGAATGGTATTGAGTTTGACACAAGTGGTCAAAGCAATTGAGGGTGGCATCTGTGGCATCTTGTTGGGGGTAGGGCTTAAACCAGTGTGATTACTAGTCCAGGACCTTTGTGCAGCATGGTGGCTTAGTGGGGGTAGAGCTGTCTCCTCACAGCAAAACTGCCCTGGGTTAAATTTTGCATGTTCCAAGTGCTTGAGTTTCCTACTACAGTATAAAGGCATGAAGTTGGATACAGAATGTGTTATGAATAAGAATAAATGGTGGTAAAATTGACAAAAAATGAATGACAAAATATTTGGCAGCTGATATGTGTTAATCTGATAGACTACTACTAAGTTTCTGACACGCCTGTCATTTTATTTAATGTTGTACATTAAATAACATGGATGTGAGGTACCTTGGCTGTAGTATGCACTAAAGTCTTGATCCTGCAGACACAGGAAGCGCTGAATGCGATCCAGAGATACTTTAGCTTCCAATGTGCCATTCAAAACCCAGGGAAAAGCATTGAGTGGCATAATGAGCATGCCCACCAAAGCCAGAGTAGTGAAAACCTACAGGGGAACATTACAGACCAGTTAAAAAGTAGTCCTGACAAGATTACACTATGGCCAAAATTATATGAACATTAATTTTTTACATTTCCATTGAAAACTTTCAACAAGATTTTGGATGCCATTCTCATGCTGCACATTGACAAAACCTCCCCATACTGTTTGGATACATGTAAATTATCAACCTAATTTGATCCACTTTTAAGTGTTTAGCTAAATTTCCGATCTCAACAAATTAAAAAGTGTGTCCGCTTACTTTTGGCCTTCAGCCTATTTTTACCTACAAGGCATGCTTACCTTCGCTGCAGTAAGAGTGTTTCCCAGCAACACGTAAGTGATGAAGGTGAGGATGGAGATAACTACAGGAAGAGCAGCCCAGGTGTACACGCACACTGCATCCAGGTACTTCAAGGTCTTCAGGTGACTCAGCTCTCTGTGGCGGCTCTGATTAATCTTCTCTGCGATGTGCTGCTCCCAATTGTAGAACTTCAGAACCCGGATTCCAAACAGGACTTCGGTCATAAGCTACAGAAAATTGCAAAAGCACACACGCACACACACATTTTGTTCATGTATTTTCTTTCCTTTTTCTTTTGCACCTATTTGCTCAATTAAGTCATGTTTCCTCTCGACTAATGCAGACTCCAACTCTTATTGAGGCGAATGGCTATAGAAAAGCCATATGCATTTTGTCACCTACACTATCAAAGTATGAGCTCTCCATATGGGGGAGACACTTTCTTAGAAGAATACATTTTTCATCAATGTGCTCCACATTTTAACCAATTCCATGCACACATATAAACACTAGTAAACACTATGGGGCAGCTAGCACACGTGCCCAGAGCAGTGGGCAGCCCTAGCCTTGGCACCTGGGGAGCAGTTAGAGATTAGGTGCCTTGCTCAAGGGGACTTCAGTCGTGACCTTTTGGCTCTGGGAATCAAATCGGTATTCTGTTAATTGAATTGACTTTAAACAGAAAAGTTACCAAACAGGACTTTATTCACAATTGTTTGCACCTACCTCATGAATAAAATCGCATTAATTACTTAGATAAATAAAAGATGTTAACCAAATCGAATCATGGGTAGAGTGTATAGTTACATCCCTAGTGGAGATCATTTATGACTAACAACTTAACACAAACATTCACACTCTAAATGTAACTGTTACCTTGACTCTGCTGTCTTTGTGAGTGAGCATGTGTTTGTTGTTCTCCAGAATTCGGGCTGCCAGCACTTTATTAAGAGGCACTAGCAGAATCGCAACAGCTAGTCCTCCTAGGAAGGCGATGCCCACCTGCAGGTAGAGAAGGTATAGCGCAAGGGCAAACTGGAAAGGAAGACACCACACGTCATGGAAGCTGTTGAAGAAATTGACCAATCTGTCTGTATCTGTGCTCATGAAGTTGACCACCTCACCGGTATTAAATTGGGCCAAAGCTGAACCACTGACTCGCAGAGCTTTGGCATAGATAGTGGATACGACCGCAGCACGGGCCTCCAGCGCCACCTTGGACACTTCAAACCCAAACACATTGCGCAAGAATGCTGCCAGGAAAGTGCTTGAAAAAAGTCCGACTGCACACCATATACCTCGGCTCAGTGGTGCCCCCTGGTTCTCCATAAAGCCCACTAACCAGCTAAGAAGCAAAGGTCCTGCAAAGGCTAACAAACTGGCAAAGAGCTTGAGCACACCCAGTAGGTAGTAGCGCCGACCATAAGCCTTATGTAATACCCTGAAGAGCTTAACGTCTTGATGGTTTGTTTCCTCAGAGGGTTCGTCAGGCTGAATCTGGCCATATAGACAATCCTGCTGGTTCCCAGGTGCGCTTGACCCTGCACTACTTAAGCACTCTGCCCAACACTGGCTAAAGCGCTCGGTAACAGCTTTGGCTCGTAATTTCTTCGGCAGTTGTAAAATATCACTCGGTCTCTCTAGGTCTCCACGTTGGCCTTGCCGTAATTGAACATTTAACCAAAGATATAAAAGTCTGGATATGCAACTTGCTCCATCCTCTGCTACTGATTCTTCTGTACCAGACTCTGTAATGATGAGAGGTGAGATATCATCTTGGTTTACTAGGAGAGACTCACCTCGTGATAAGTAACAAGGGATGATGAAGGCGAGCAGGTATAAAAGGATTATCACTGCTCTGGTAACAGTTAAAGCAAAACGACTGAGCTGTAGTGTGTGTTCCGTACTGAGATAGTTTCCATCTTTGATGTACGTAACAAGGGTAAAAGCTATGCACGGGATCGGGAGAGCAGCAAGGATGACAAACAATGGTGGACCTCGTGTCCTTTTGTAGGCGGATGTTTTAAGAACCAAAACAGCCCCAAAGTGGACCAGCCATGCCACGATGCTAGACCCATCAGCCAGGATGTCTAAATAAATGTCTGGTTGTTGAAGTATGACCACCAATACCAAGTCAACAATAAAAACAAGAACCAACAGCAGAGAAGAAACAGCTCTGATGATCCAGCCTATAGGCAGTGAGGGCAGAGTGTGACCATATCTGCAAAAAAGGAAAATACATTTACTTAGGGCTTTACATTAAAAAGAATAAAAGAAAAAAAAATGGTTTTATTAAGCATAATTATAAGTGAGCTGAAATAAAATTGTTGTTTTAATATAAACCTTAACAGTTTCATGTTTTAAGCTATTCAGGCATGTTTTAGAAAGCCATTTTTACTGTTATTTGGATAAGATTTGTGTGCACTGTCAAATTCCAACAAAAATGATCAAATGGAACACCAAGTGAATCCCAATATTCGAAAAAAAAGTCAACATAATTTACATTTCGTACTTTCCTCTGCATGTGACTCACATATCAACTCACTTAAGAGCTAGAAGATATTTACAGTTTGAATTATGCTGTCTAAAAAGTATTGTTATTAAAGTTCAAAACCATCAGTCATTTAAACTAGTGGACTGCATAATGCCTTACATTTACAATGAAGTATTTTAACAAGTAAAAATAGTACTGAATCAAAAAAAACCCAAGAAACCCACATAGACACAGGAAGAACATGCAAACTCACCACACAGAAAGGACCTAGATCACCACCACGGGGATCAAACCCAAGATAAACGCAGTGAGGTGACAGTGCTACCCACTAAGCCACCGTACCACCCCAAATTCAATAACATAATAATTATATTTGGCAGTATTTATATTTGTAATTAATGTAACAGATCTGGTGGTGTCTTACCTGGGCACACTCAGGTAACATACACTTGTGATGGCAATTGCAACATGTACAAGTGATCCACACACGAGCTGATTGAAGCAGGGACTGACTGTACCATTCTGCCATATTGGAAAGGGCAGATCCTCTTCTGTGTGACA
This sequence comes from Microcambeva barbata, assembly GCA_034509105.1. Taxonomy (NCBI): domain Eukaryota; kingdom Metazoa; phylum Chordata; class Actinopteri; order Siluriformes; family Trichomycteridae; genus Microcambeva; species Microcambeva barbata. The sequence goes on from JAYDZF010000014.1 coordinate 13,636,090, forward strand.
CAGCTTTGATATGATACTGGACAGACTTGAAGTGCCTGGCATTCCATCATTATAACCACTAAGCATCTATGTAATAAAAACAGAGAATGGCAAAAAAAGAAAAGGGAATAAAATGTATACAACGTTTTACAACGTTTAAATGTTATAACTATGCATTAAATATAATTACCTCGGTGTTTGTCTTCATTTTGACGTTTTTGTAAATATCATAAAGCTTTTTCCTTTACTGGTTCAGGATGAGGTGTCTAAAGATTCTGAGCAAGAGGCAATTTCCCTAATATCTAGTGAACACTGCATTGTATTGTAGTACAGAAGTTAAAGACCTTTTTACATGTTTGTTATCCAAGGGACAAACATATATTATTGCAATATTTTTTCTCTATATTATAAAACTATATTATTTTCCGTTTTGTTATCAAGTTCGTCATTTCAGAGTTTATTCTTGTGCTCTCTCCGCTTACTCAAAATGTACAAGTACAGTGAGAACAAACCCTGTAACAGCAGTAAAGATGTTTTCTAGGAATAGATATCTCTTAAACTTACGGTCGTCTGTGTAAAATAAACAGAAAGCTTTATTTGTAATGACAGTAATAATGATTTTCCGCTTTCATACCTGTGCACCGTGTACAAACAAAAGTATCTCGGAAATGAATACTTGAAAATCGACCTTTCATAATAAAAGCCCTGATTCTGAATACTCCATACGGAATTTTCTGTCTGTTCTACAAACAGCTTATAAAAGCGTATTTACAGTGTATTTGCATTCTCGAAGGGGAGAGCAGCAGGTCGTGATTTATTAAACAAATGTATGATCATTATGCTATAACCTCTAAATGATTTTACTTTCTGTTAATCGTGTGTATGTTAAAACCCAGGACAAAGTGCTCAGGCAAATACGAAGTAAATAAGTTAGCATCTGTTCTGTTTACATTTTTAAGCGCAAAAAGAGCGCTTGTGCATCAAAACACGCGCATGACCAGGGAGTATCACTACGCATGCGCAGATTTAATTACGTAGAGCACGCAAAGTGCGTAAAGTATCATTTACGCAAACTTGCCCGTTTCTGCGTGTGTGCAGTAAAGCACTGTACTTAGAAAATACCAGTGTACTGATCTCTGGATTTCAACGACTTAACATGGCGACATATAAAACAGCAAGTTGTGCAAAAAGTACTAAATCATTTAACAGCTGGACATGTGAATTCAAAGTTTAGAGATAACTTCAAGTTCACCTACAATGCATGTTAGGTTAATCCTGAAATTTCAAGCAAAGCCAAATAACCCTAACTTTTTGTGGGTAGTGTAATCATTCTCTGCTCATTTGCTTTCAGCTGTTTAGACAAAATCAAATATCTGTTAAACAAGTGTGAATGGTGTTTGTTAATGTTATTATTTATTTATTAAGAATGTAATGTCAAGTTATTATACAAGATTCAAAACTTCCGTGTTGAACCGAGCCATGGACAATGTTGAATCTCCAATTGACCTCACTTTAAAGTATTTGACCATTAGAGGAAAATAGAGAACCCAGTGAAATCCATGCAGGCACAGCGAGAACATGCAAAATCTGTACCTCCAGATCTAACTGTGAAAACATGGAATGTCACTGTATTTACACTCTTAGTTTGGTTGCGATCAGGATGTTTTATTTCTGCAATCCATACAAGTGAAATAGATTTGCTGATATTAACCAATTATACCCTGAATTTGACCCGTGCACTGGTCAGGCACATAAAAGATGAGACACAAAAAGCAGTTATACAAATACAGCTCTTTAATTAGACAGAAATCTCTTTAAATAGGGGTGAAGCTGTCTAAGGCAACATTATATTCATAAAAGGGTCATCTAATAAGCTTACAGGAATGAATCTATACAATGTTATAATTTTTTCCCGCTCATTTACAATGTACACAGTCCTCATCCTTCAGTTGTGGCCACAGCAGCCAAAACAAATGTTTGCGTAACAAAAATCCTACATGTTGTGGTTTCCAAAATACACCTGTACATATTCACAAACAATACAAACATACTTATCTGGACATTTTCACCCTTTTAAACACAAAAGCTGTTAAATGTGGACGTAAAACTTTGATATAAACAAAGCCAAAATTATTCTGTCTCTCATGTTGTGTTTAATTAAAACTTATCTCATTAGGATAAATCAAGTTCATTTGATTCATTCATCAACAAGTCTCGACACCCCTCACACAATAAAAAACATACTAATAAAATCAGAATTCCATTAACTCTTCTGCAATACTCTAGAGATGGTTGATTGTCCAGTCACGGAAAAAGACCGTCAAATTTTAAATGGTTTCCCCCCAATCCAAATCTAGTAGTATCTAATTACCCATATGCATTTAGCTAACTCTTCTACTGATGACCTTCACTTCTATCTGCACAAGACAAGCTTTCATAATTTAATAGCAGAGTTTAAAATGTCAGCCTTGGCGTGTTGGCGTAAAGAGCGTGAACTTAGAACCGAGGACGATTCGATTAGTTACATTATCATGTTTGTGTGAACCACAAGAAGAGCTTGACAATTTTGACTTTTCAATAATAAATCACACATCTGTTTAATTTATGCAACCACACTGCTCAGTAGTTGAATTTCTCCCTGCTTGATACAAACCCACAATGTTGTTAGGCCAGTTTTGACTGACTTAGTTAAAACAATCCAAATAAAAAGAATAGCGCTCTGGTATTACACAGCAATTTCAAATGTTACAAATAACCAAATGTAACTCTTCTGCAAATAAAATAATTCTGGGAAAACTCAGCTGGGGAACAGAACAATTCCAGGATTCACATTCATCAAGTCCAAATATTTACAAATGTATGTTTGTATGCAAGTAAACATTTACACAGAAAGATGTTCATGAGCTGCTAAACAAAAGCTCAAATAAAAAAAAACCCAGCTAAAACAATCTAAAAATGGATTATGGAAAATAATGGAGCTTTCAAGCTAAATATATTTTTTGGTGCTGCAAATAATGTCTGACATACATTTATTTATTTTACTTCCAGCTTTGGAACAACAAACATACTTTTTCCAGGTTTTGGATCTTTAAGTTAAGAGTCACATCATGCCTGCTTTTCCATACGATCCATCGACAAATTTCATGAGATGAAAAGAATCCCCAGTAAAAGGAGTGTGGGCTTCTCTGGACATACCATTCCACAAAACCTGGTCTATAACACACCATGTAAGTGAGTTGAATGAGGAAAGGAATCTTCCTCCCGTAATACCCTGCCCCACCAAATCCCTGCCTCCCAGGGATGAGTTTTATCAGTTTTTTTTCTCAAATGTTCACAAGTTCTTGGTGTTTATGTGTGTTTTGTAATGCTTTGTAAGGTGGTCACTACGCATGAATCGCTTCTGACACTTTGAGCATTCAAAGCGTTTGTCACCTGAAAAACAACAAGTTATAAGATTAGTGCTTTAAGCAACAACAAAGCAACAGAGAAATCCTTTGCTCTTCAGCTGGATAGTCTCAAGTTAAGTGTTGAAAAAGATTAGTCCTTACAAACATGCATTACATAATTGATGCTGAATTATTAGCTACACTGAATTGGTTTACTCTAATATATATATATATCTATAGTGGGGCTGTTAAATTCAAATTTAATTGCAGTCATAAAGGGACCCAGTGTCAGCACAAATGACCAGATTGTGGAATTTCAGTTTTAAACCACTTATTTTAATCATGGTATGGGGCGCAGCACACTGTAACACCGTGCCAGTTGCAGGTTTGAGGTATTTTTTAAATGCACAAACCAACACAGACTCTGCCATTGGCATCTCTCAGTAAAAATCTCAAATTGTCAAAACAGGCAATGGTTCTCAATCTTATAATGATCAGATATATTAAGCAAATTCATGTCCACAGTAAAGAAAGTGCAGTCTCCGGTTTGTAGATCCTACCTTGTGCTTCACACAGATTTAAAGAGTGGTTATATATTTTATTTAGAGTGATTTACAGATTACAGGTCCAGTCCCTCAACCACTAGGTTACGACTGCCCTAGTAAACAAACATCGCACTTAGAATAGACAACTGCATCTTAATAGTGGAACTGATTTTTGATTGTGTATTCATATACACCTTAGCAGATTTTGTTTTGTGGTGAATGCCAAAAATGTGGTTTGATCTTTAGGAAAGGAAGGTCTTTTAGTGACTAAAAAATAGTATTAAGTCTGAATGGTAGGTGGGAATAAATTCAAAAGTATCAAGGGAATCAAATTCGGCACAGATTCAATAGGCCAATCCATGCCACCTCTAACATGCTGGAGTACATCAAGTAGACTACTTTACAAACCACACCCTGATGCAGTATTTATTATATGGTAAACAATAGCGACTCCTCATGACCTCGAGCTAAAGCAACCCACTTTTATAATAATTAGTGCTGTTTGTGTTACCTGTATGAGTTCTGGCATGTCTCTGCAGTTCGTCGCTGCGTGTAAAGCTTTTTCCACAGAAAACCCAGGAGCAGGTGAATGGTCGTTCTCCTGTATGCAGCCGGACATGTGCTCTCAGCAGAGACGTTTTCCTGAAGGTTTTTTCACAACCTGGTATGTGGCAGATGTGCTTCCTTTTTCCAACTTCACCTGGCCTATGTGAGACAGGACATAAACAATAATTTGTTATTATCTGCAATGAAAATACACAAAACTTAAATTATTTACTTTCAATATTAATAGGAGTAAGATTTTAATGTAAACCATAAGACCTAATTGGTCGCTAAAAGTCTTGTTTTTTCTGTTACATATAATAAACATAGACAATAACAAAATCATGCTTCCCTCTTTTCATTTACTGAAAAAGAAAAAAAACACTAAAAAAGTCTATGTGGTGGTTTGCATACTTTTCAATGCAGAAACCCTGTGTGTACTCCACCGAGCTCAAATTTTGCTTTAAATTAACTAATCTATTACATAACACAGAAAATAAAGGAAGTAAATGAATTATGAACTGTTTTAAATCAGCAGGATATTTTATTTGAACTGTTGTGGTCTTTGACAATTGTTCCACATTTATGCACACTGGTTCAGTCCTTCATGAAGTCCTAGCATTGTACTAAAGTTTTTCAGCTTTGATTTGAATGGCAGCACAAATTCTCTGAATCTGGGGCATGTGCATCAAGAGTGAATCTCAAATCATCCATCTGAGCTCTCGTCCGTGTGTGGAGAGTTGTAACTCCACTATCAGTTCAAATAAAGCTCCAAATATGGAAAACTAATGTAAAAGAATGTTTTTAAGAGAATTGATTGACAATGCAAATCAGTAAACCGACAGATCATTTTCATCATTAACAGTCTCACGAAGCATGTTTACTTTACCTTTTTTCTGCATCTTTGCAGTTGGGGCATGTACATGCCATGCGCCGCTTCTTCTCGCCTGGCTGGCTTTGCAGCTCGAGCGTGAGTGTCTGGTCGACCTTTAGTTGGTGTTCCTGCGTCTGCACACCGCTCAGCTGAATCCCGCTACCCTGAACTGTCTGTACCGTTAGATGTTGTTGTCCTGGTTGGCAAAAAGGCACAAGGCAGTGTTTTAAATTTAACAAAAAAGTATCATATGGACTTTAAGGTCCAAGATGTTGTATATTATGCTTAATTATTCACTGAATACTATAATTTGTATGTTTTCCTTTTTTAAAAAAAATTACCGCAATTCTTTGTTTTAGCCCATATAAACATACGATATTGTTTCAGGGTTTGGTAAGCTAATTCTCTTAACAAATGTCTAAAAACTTATGAAGAATTAATACAAGCAAACCAAAGCTGTAGACCTCTATTTCAAATCAAATAATAAAACGATAGCATCTGAAGAGTATAAACAGGAACACTTGAATCCTGGTGCATTAATGATCCTAAACTACAGTATGACCATGTGAGTCAAACACATCTACTTACCGCCAGAATTAGTGATGGTGACGGGCACTCCCTGTACTTGAACCCCGTTAATATTAATGGTCTGAACAGCCTGGGCTGCTGAGGTGAGCTGCGCCGCATTAAGTGTTATTAGACCGCCACCAGCAGGAGCAATTTTGGCAAGGGGTCGCTCTTTCCTTGCCCCTGACTGGACTTTCTTACTCTGAACGGCTGGGGAGATGGGTGTGGCCGGGGGAGTAGTTGGAGTGGTTACAATGGTCTCTTGCAGCTGTACCGCTTGCCATTCACCTGATGCTGTTTTAATCAGCACCTGTAAAAAGAAACGTAGATAAATGTAGTATAATGCATGCAGAAACTGTAAATAT
>JAYDZF010000014.1:13738133-13748387 GCA_034509105.1 Microcambeva barbata
TGGATGAGGCGCCAGTCCATCGCAGGTACCTACAGGACAATTCAGTGTCTCCAATCAACCTGGTAGCATGTCTTTGGTCTGTGGGAGTAAACCAGAGTACCTGGTGGAAACCCACACGGGCACCAAGGAGCAAAATGCAAACTCATCACAGAAAGGACCTAGATCACCTCACCCAGGAATCGAACCCAGGACATTCTTGCTGTGAGGTGACTGTGCTACCCACTAAGCCATGCCCCCAACTTAAATATGGTTCTTTTAAAAAAAATTGTTTTAAACAGATTACTCTTTATTTATTCATTTATTTATGAAAGAAACATTTAAAACGACTTTGCTGACCATACAGCAAAATTAAGGCTGGCTGGAGCACCCAAACATTTACATCTACAAAACATTTACATTTAATTTATTTATGAAGTATATTGTGTTTTATTATGTTTTCATGTTTTACCAACAACCTAGTCAGAGGAGCAGTGAGTCTGGCTTTACTAGAAACAATGAGGCAACACACCCCATACATAACTCTAATCCATTGTGATGCCTTTGCCATCATGTACTCATTGTAAACCATTGTATCCAAGATTACATGGACATCATGAACTCAACCAGCCTAACCATGACTCAAAAATGACTTTTTGTTTGTTAACTTTAGTTTGTTAACTTTAGCCTGGTTTTATCCCAAAATATAATTATTTTATAATTTGATTTTATTTATTATGATTTGAAATTGGAATCTGCCATATTACTTTAAATAAAATGTTACCATTTTTGGACGTGCAGTTTATTATTGTTAAATTATTTCATGGTTATATTATAGGAACTTGAAGAACTGAGATGAGATCTCAGCTGACCGGTACAGTTAACACACACACAAAAAAATGGGTGGCATGGTGATTAAGTGAGTACCACTGTTGCTTAACACCAAGAAGGTCCTGGGTTTGATCCCCAAATGGGGCGGTCTAGGTTCTTTCTGTGTAGAGTTTGCATGTTCTTATGTCTGCACTTGTTTCCTCCGGTGCGCCGGTTTCCTACCACAGTCCAAAGACATGCAAGTGTTGCGAGCTGGAGATAAAAAATTGTCCATGACTGTGTTCAATATAACCTTGTGGTCATTGTGTTAAATTCATAATGATCAAACAAACCAATGCAAAAAAAACATGAAATAATAAATCAGATTTATTTTGGATATGTTTCCAGTTTAATATTCACATTTGTATGTTGGGCAATACATGCAAATATCACAGTCCCAGTACTAAAGTTTTTGGGAGTGTATATGTTATTGAGAAAGTTTTTATAATATAAAACTCTCTTCCTTTGAACATTTGGTTACACCCGCATACAACTTTCTGATCACGGCTATTTCAGATAAAGCCTTTAGAGATAAGGTACAACAATAAAATGATAAATGAGCAAGGACTTTGACCAAAAGTGATATTGTAATAGTAAAAAAGTTGATAATATATCTGCTAAAAGAATAGTTTAACTGACTGTAAAAGATCAAAAATGAGTTCAATGCATAGCCGTTAATTAGTTTCAAAGCAATGTTGATTGATTTAATTTGTTTTAAGATAAAAACCATTTGATCCAGTAAGTGTTCCATGTAGTTTTTTTCTGAACTTTTGGGGTATAGACATGCATTTTTGGGGAACATTAAAGAAAAACAAAGAAACCAACCAACAAACTTATAATACCAGCTCTGATTAGTGGAAAGTTTTGCATGCAAGAACTAAAACTTCACACAAAAACTTTTCCTGCCTGGAACTATGGTGCAAACCTGGTGGTGTACAAATTTCACTCCCTCTTCTGTAATATCAACTCTGTGGACACACTCACAAATTCCGATACTGTTTCCTCACTGGTGAGGCTAGTGGTTTCCTCCCTCCCCTTCATTCTATCACACACACATTGAAACTTCAGGCCCCGCCCCAGGGCTTGGACTATAAGAACGGACAGAGCTGGATAGAGTGGATCACTTCAGGAGAGTCCTGTTCAGGGTAGCTTCATCTTTCCTGACACTTCTTTTGCTCGTTTTTTTACAGCCTTCAATAGCACAGCTCCTTTCCATCTTTTAACATGGCCAGCTTTACTCAGCGCACATACACCAGTGGCCCCATGGGCTTCTCTGGAGGCTCTGTGGTCAACCATCATCGCATGAGCTCAATGTCTGCACCTAAGGCTTTCAGTGTCTATGGAGGCTCTGGAGGAAGCACCCGCATATCCTCTTCTATCTCCAGAGGTGTCTCTTCTGGCTTCGGTGGAGGCATGGGCGGAGGTGGCTTCAACTTGTCTGCTGCCCTGGACGGTGAGACCGCACACATGAATGAAAAGGCCACCATGCAGAATCTGAACGATCGTCTGGCCTCCTACCTGGAAAAGGTTCGCTCACTGGAAGCTGCCAATGCTAAACTGGAGTTGCAGATCCGCGAGTATTATGAGAAGAAAGGACCCGTCGCCCAGAGAGATTACAGTGCCTACTGGGCCACCATCAACGACCTGAAGGAAAAGGTACAATTAGCAGTAATTATTGTATTTAGCAGTCTCTTTATGTAAGATGACATGCATAATACAGCTCCTAAGATTTAAATGATCATAGTATTTAAAGCAAATATTTGACTTAAAGCAGGTTTTCTGACTCTAGACTCTGTAGACAAACTTTTAAATATATAAATATTGTGAAAAGGATTGTAGGTTATTTGAATTACATGTTATCTGCATACTTACATACAGATGTTTCTGATCTAGATCAAAAACGCCACAATTGCCAATGCCAACATCCTCCTGCAGATCGACAACTCAAAGTTGGCTGCTGATGACTTCAGAACAAAGTAAGTCATGTTCAAAGAAAGTAACACAGCCACCTTTGGTAAAGGTATTGAGAGATTTGATTGTTTTTACTATTCACCAGATTCGAGCACGAGTTGATGATGAGGCAGTCTGTGGAGGCTGACATTGCCAACCTGAGACGCCTGCTTGACCAGACCACCCTGACCAAGGCTGACCTGGAGATGCAGATCGAAGGTCTGCAGGATGAGTTGGCCTACCTTAAGAAGAACCACCAAGAGGTGGGTAATCATCTCTGTGACCTAAAACACCTACAACAAGCTAAAATACTTATGTCATTGTGTAATCTGTAATCTCTGACCTATTTAATCTTGCTTCACAAAAACAATAGCAGGATAAATAAACTAAATGTATTTTTTTTATAACATTACAGGAACTGGCAGCTCTGAGATCTACGCTGTCAGGTACAGTTAACGTTGAGGTAGACGCTGCTCCACAGCAGGACCTGAACAAGGTTATGGAGGAAATCCGCGCCCAGTATGAGGCTATCACTGAAAAACACCGCAGAGAGCAAGAAGCTTGGTTCAATGACAAGGTAAGTGTTTTATTTGCTACATCTGCCGTTGGGTGTAAAATAGTCCATTATTACCTGATGTTTCCTAATAAACACACCTATCTTTAGAATTATTGTTTGTAAAAAAAATAGTTTGCTTAAATATGCTTACAAATGTGTTTCAGTCCTCATCACTGAGCAAGGAGGTGGCCATCAGCACAGAGACCATTCAGACCTCCAAGACAGAGATCACAGACTTAAGACGCACCCTGCAAGGCCTGGAAATCGAACTCCAATCACAGCTGAGCATGGTGAGACCAAGTTGACATAAAAGGGTGGAAAAGATTGTAGACTACAGTAAAAGCAGGAAGATAAAAGAGGGGAGGGAGGCAAAACGTTACACAGGAGGTCAAAGAGTGCTCAGGAAAAAAAGAGTAGAGGGAAGGATAAAGAAAGGAATGGGAGGGGGCTGACCAAAACAAGGCACATTGCTGAGGATGGGTGCCAAGAACTTCTCTCCATATCCCTGAAAATTGAAATGTCACAGGGAGAAAGGAATGTTGAGGAGACATTTATAAAGAACAGCAGATAAATGTGCACGAGGTATCTGACACTTTGGTGTAGACTTCTGTAGTGTAACTACAAAGAATTTTTAAAGTCTGTGATTAATATGTTAATTTCTTGGCTTCGGGAAATAGGATTAGTGGGCCAAACTTTTAAACAATCTGTTTTATTTTAATCAGATTGTCTTTGGATACAGGGAAGGCTAAGACTCAAAAACATAAGAACTGGTCATTGTAAAATGTTTCTGCCTTCTTGAGTAGAAACAGGATTTCTGTGCAATGTCAAGGAAACTAAAAAACTGTTAAACAATGCCTTGTTGTTTTCCTAATCTCTCTGCCAAACAGAAAAGTGCACTAGAGCACACGCTAGCTGAAACAGAGGCTCGCTACAGTGCTTTGCTGCAAGGCTACCAGAACCAGATCAACATGCTAGAGAACGAGTTGACTCAGGTCCGAGCCAGCATCGAGCAGCAGGGTCGTGACTACACTATGCTGCTGGATATCAAGAGCCGTCTTGAGCAGGAGATTGCCACCTACAGAAGCCTCCTGGAGAAGGAAGAGACCAGGTAAGAACTAGCTCAGGTTTCAAGTGCTTAAAATATTTTAAAGGGTTACTTCTGTATTATGATCTTGTATAATTTACCTCTTTTCTCTACTTAACTCTTTTCTACTTAGGAATCCAGGTGCAACCCAGGTCACAACGACAACCACCACAGTGCGCACTAACTGAGCAGAGCAGGCCTTTTTCTGACCCACACACCCTTTTATGAAGATCAGTAGTTTTGCATATAAAAAAATGCACCAGGAAGGATATGTAATTTGTAAACACCTTAAAGCAATTCCTCATGGTTGTGTGTAAGTGAAGACTGTCTCAGACAATAAAGTCACTATCAAAATACTATCGTCTGGTCTGATTGTTTCAGATTGCACTATTAAATGTATTACATGTTGGTACAAACACAAAAAGTATTAAACATTACACTTGAAAGTGCTTCTTTGTAGAATAGCTAAGGTATGTCAACACAAATATTTTAAATAATGTACAAAATGCTTTAAAGATACTATTTTATCCTGATTATTTTATTTAGAGAAAAAACATTACGTTTTCCAGATATCAAACAAAAGGGTTTATTCATATACCTTTTCGATCCTGGAGAGACATCAATAAAAGTAATTCATTATTTTGTCTGTTATTATGCCTTAGATCAACCCCTATTTGAAGACAGCTTTGTGTAACTGAACAGACAGGTACATGATCGTTTGTATTTAATGAACAACAAACCTTTCATGCAGCGCTGATGTTTGCTAACGTTTGCTAATGTAAATAATGCTATAAAAATACATTTGACCTTGCCTCTTTCACGATTATTAAACTCAGTGCAGAAATCTAAGCTACCAATGGGTTAACAAACCAGTTCAAATCCTTGATCAGATGAATTCACTGAACTACACATGTCTCTTTTTAGTGTTTGCTGAATTCATTAAGACCAAAAAGGGAAAACTGGTCTGTTGCACACTTGTGTTGGTCAGGAATTGGGTAAAAATATTTCAGGTTGTTCTGGTTTGCTATACCTCCTACAAGAAAATTTTTCTGACCAAAACAGTACACTCCTACAGTCTTCTTTTCACAGCCCACTGGCATGTAGCAGTAATGTTGCCTAATATTTTCCATAGCTGCTGTTTAAATCACAATTATTATAAATTAGACAACTCCGAGACAGCTGTTTAACTTTGCTTAAACAGCCCTTCTATAATCAGTTCCCATAGATTCTCTTATTTACGTCAACCAGTGTCAGAATCGTCTCAAGTGAATTAATTTTTTGTTTCCCTTTTGCATTCATCGTTGTTTGTGAATTAATATAGAAGCTTTATTTATTTCTAATCTGCACACTTGTGTTCTCTGTTTCTGAGCCAAAATAAAGTATTTATATATTTTATTTTGTTCGATTTTGTTCATCTTAATCGTGTTAATGCTAATATTCTTCAGCCTGCCAAGGCTGATGGAACCCACCCAAGGTTTGGTCCTTTATGCTATTTAGGGAGGTTTTCCTTGCATTGTTGCCCTAGGTTTGCTCATTATGGGTTTCAGGCTTGAATTTCTGTAAGGCTGCTTAGAGACAGTGTTTACTGTAAACAATGCTATACTTTTCATTATTACTATTATTACAGAAATCAAAGTGCTAAGAAACTATTTCTTACAAAACCTTGTAAAGACAAATTCATTTAACTCCACATGTATCTACAGTTTGCTGTTGTGTTGAAAGCCAAAAGCCAACAAAGGAAATTGGCCGATTTCACAGTCATTGTGTTAGTCAGGAATTGGGCTGAAACATTCCTGGTTGTTCTAGTTCACTATGCCTCTTACAGCACATTTAATCTGACCGTTACAGTACACTCCTTCAGAACTCTTTCCACAGCTCACTGGCTGTTGCTATGAGACAGGGTCATCATAAAAACACTGAGCTAAAATGCAAAGTTTATGCTGTGTTAAGAAACTGGAGTTTTTTCACCCCTCCTTATCAGCAGTGTTCTTTGCCCTTTCACTTAGCAAAATGGAAAAAGGAAGCGTATGTCCCCAAATGGTTGAACAATGCATAAGGAAGTCAAATAGAGAGAGATAGAAAAAAAGAAAACATATTTTTGAATAGACTTGTATTAATAATAGTGTCTTTGCTGATATTCAGAATGATAGCATTGAGACTGTCTGTTGTTAGAGGTATAGTGTGCTATTGAAAACACTCAATTGTCCTATTTTCACACAAATACACAGCCAAAGTACTCCTGCTAATAATAACAACAATATTTTTGCTAAATCCAGAACTGTTGGCTCCAGGGAGCATGGGAACATTTTTTTTCACCGAGGCCAATCAAAACATGCACAGTAACTTTTCTCCAGTAGTGTTTAAGAATTTTGAACCCTCTTTTCACCACTCTGCAGTGGAACCTGTTCTCTGCATTTTAACCCACATATTCACACTAGTGAGCACACATTCTCAGAGCAGTGGGCAGTCAGCAAGCAGTTAGGGGTTGGGTGCCTTGCTCAAGGTCACTTCAGTCGTGACCTATCAGCACTGGAAATCACCAGTCACAAGCCCATTTCTCTCACCACCAGGCCACGGCTGTCCCTCACAGATGTTTCCTTTACAGCATAATTACCTGCATAATTCTAACTATACAGGTAGAGCAATAAAATAAAGTAAAATGCTTTTGTAAAATCATTTAATTGGATACTCAAACAGAGACAATCAACACACAACAGAGGAGCAATAGTTAATTCCAGCAATTTTTAATTTTAATTACATCTAAACTGCATTTACTCTTGGTTGACATTCTAAGCAAGCCTCATTCAACTCGAATTAAGGCTTATATATTGTAATGCAATATTTTTATTGTATACTTTTTCAATTTAATATTTTCCTATTTATTTGTCTTGAAACCACCCATCAAAGTGTCTGTACGTACTTCAGCCTTAAAGTTATAACTAGAAAGTACATCTTGCCTTTGTGCTTAACCCTCATGTGCTCAAAAACCATGTTCATTTATAATTGTACGTCGTTTAGGATAAAAGTGTTTGTTAAATGCTAAAAATATAAGACACATTCAACAAACTCATGGTTATAAATAAATAAAAAAACATTTTAATGTTAAAAATTCTGAAAACAATTGTATATACTAGTCGGTTCAGTAACAATATTAGGTCTATATGCTAACTCCCATGTTTAAAGAAACCTTGTTAAACAATATTCAATGAAGCCAAGCCAATGTGCCTGGCCTGGATCAAGGCTAGACTAGGTGTGGCTGCTCTGTTTACTCAAGGGCAGGGACTCACATTCAGTCTGTGTTCTCAGCCAAACCGCTTTGTATATCTTCCACAATATAACAATAAAATCCATAAATCAGTAATTCCTGTTAGACTTGGTCTTGACACAGAACATGGAGAGCCCAGTTATTGCTGCACTCAAGTGTGTTACAATGTAAATCTGGGTGTACATGTACGTGTTTTGCCACCCATAAAAGGTGGTGACTGTAGTCCACTCAATAGCTCTTGTTGAGTATATAATTATTCTTTTCCTAGGTGTATCCTCACTAACAGTAGCAAGGAGAAAAGGAAATTATTAACAGGTTAATGATCAACTTCATCCTGTTTACCCACAGTGCTTGAAACAGGGCTGCCTGGATAATTCTAAACACTATGAACATTAAAGAAAAATCCAGCCATTTACCAGCCATTGGCCAATCACATAAATCACATATGCATGTAAACATATAATATTTTGCTTCATGTGGCCAAATATTTATGTTTCATTTGTACCAAAATCTAATGATTAATAATGTAATGTCAGTGTTGTACATTTTAACTTTACAAAACTTTTACGCAACATGTTAGCACTGTTTTGCTCTCCATGGAGAAACAACATATGCCCGGATGAAACTGATTCTTGGTCCCAATAATAACACAGCATAGTAATTCACTTTAAGCAATAGATTCAATATAAAACTGTAAACAAACTAAACATGTACCATTCATCAATTCTGAATTAGTTTCTTTAAATAATATAATACTAAAACATATTTACTGGACTGTCTGTTTTATTTTCTGTACAACAGACACAACAAAATAATCGTATCCGCTCTGAAGATGTGACTGGATTCCACAGACGGTTTGCATCTGTTTTCTGAACTGACTAAAAACAGATCCAGACATCCTTCACCAGACAGAGAGGCTGCCTTTCTTGGTATGGCAGAACAGTAGATTACAAGTACAAATGACATTGTCCTTCGTGTTGTAGAGCTGTCAATTGGTCAGATCTTGAAGCTTTACCTTAAAATAGATTTATGAATATTAATTGTAATTTCCAACTAAGACCCATTATAAATTAAAGTAACAAATATCTTGACATTTGTCATTTGATTCTACCTTCATGACCCTACTGGGTCGTATTCGGCTAACAGCAACTGAAATTATATACACCACACATTAATACCATTAAAACCATCTACCTCATATGCTGCAACATTTAATATATCCTGAAATGCCCTATGACTGACATGAAATGCCCAAGGACTGACCAAATCAAGGCTCAGGTTCGTAAAAGCACTCGTGGTGAAACAAACTTTCCCTTTCTTAAAAACTGGAAAAGGTAAATGTTTACACACAACCGTTCTCTGGATAAGAGCATCTGCTGAAGGCAAATATCATTTTATTTTTTGTAATATACAAAAAGTGCTTGTAAAATAAATGTTTTTCATTAGGGGCATGATAACCAATTTATTGATTAATTTGTATAGTACGATAAAATTATTTGGCTATTCAACTATATTGGATATACAAAATACCCAATAGTCAGTCAGATATAGAAAATTATTCTTACTTTCATTCTTAACCTATTATACAGTTCCACTATGTCACTATATCACACTATGTGGTAATTTCTGAAATATTAAGACCGAAATATTAAGAAAATGGGCTCTTTACCACATCAGGGAACATTACTAAATCTTTCAAGTAGTAAGAGAGAGAGAGAGAGAGAGAGAGAGAGAGAGAGCAATGTCAGACCTGAAAGCATAGTGGGAGCAAGGAATGGTTGGAACAAAGTGGAAGCCTGTGGCAGGATGATCACTGCAGTCCAGGATAACTTTCCTTAATCAGAAATGCTAGCACTTCTATGCATTCTAGCTCTTAATCCTCTAACTAGACCCAGTAGGTACCAAAACTGACCCTACAGGCGGACAAACAACTGGGAGCCTCGAAAGCATGACACACGCTGAATGTGAGAAGGTGCGACAAGCCACGTTAGGTACTGGCTATGCCGCTACTGACCTGGACCGACCCACCTGGGGATCAAACACAGGACCTTCTTGCTGTGAGGCAGTGCTACCCATTAAGAAACCGTGTGTTGAATGTTAGCTATGTGACCATTTTCATACTGTATTACGAAAATCTCTTGTGACCCCCACTGTGTGGGAGGTATAGCGGAGTGTGGGGATTTGGGGTGTACTTACTTTACTAGACCAAATAGGTTTGAAGTGTCTACCTTGCGTTAACATCCAAGACTGGAAATGTTCATTTCTCAGCTTTGAAAAAATATTCATAATTTACAAAATCTTGTACATAGTCAGTAATGTACACATGTCGATTTGAGTGGTCAAATATTGACCAAATAAGCAACTATCAATATTTAGAAGCTCTATGGAATACTATACAGCTATAAACAACGTTAGAACGGCTTGAAAGTTTTTTTTTAAATCTTGTATGACGTGTGGTGATGCTAAATGAAAAAGTCTGAGTTGAGTTGTATTACTCAGGCTGAACTGTAGCGTCTATTCACAGGCGCGATCCCACTACTGATCGGCACGGGG
>JAYDZF010000014.1:14084782-14095301 GCA_034509105.1 Microcambeva barbata
TTTCATTATATTCTGTTACAGATATTATGTTTAGGTCAGCTTGACCTACAAGATCTACAAATTGCCTGGTTCCAACCATGGTACAGAGTCTATTCGTACCATCGGGAAAGTGGAAAAAAGAAGCGATTTGACTTTGAAATCTCATAGAGGAAGATGATGACCACTGAGCACATTTACAAGATGGCCAGAAATATGCTAGCATGCCACAGTTAACAGCTCTGCCATCTGGCTGGGCTGGCTGCCGACATGAACAAAGATTGGCTGATGTTCAGGGTGTAAGCCGGATAAGGACTCTTTAGCACTGGGTGAATCAGGGTGTGGCTCTCCATGCACAAAGCTGATCATCATATGAATTGTGTGCAGGTGAAAAATGAAGTTGTCTACTGCACACACATCAGAGGGGTAGCACACAGCACAAGTGGGTAAAACTAGGTGCACTAAACAAAGAAACATTGAAGAAAATGCTTTTCAAAAGTAGCATGTAAACCACTGCATGGTTTAAAATTCTTTTGAAGTGCTCCTGTTAGAGGTCATCATTGTGAATCCTAGTTTTTGGCATGGTTTTAATGCTGGATGTCCTTCCTCACACAACCCTCCTATTTATTCAGGCTTGGGACCGGCACTAAGTTTGTGCATCCTAGAGGATAAGCTGCCGGCCAGCCGGCCGGTGACAACTCTGAGTTCAGATTTTCTGCTGTGGTTTGCTGCTCCACCTGGGTGCACGACTTATAAAAACCAGAGTAACGATAAAATACAAATTTAAATGATAGTTGATAGTAAAAAAAAAACCTGAATGTCAAAAAAAATTAAAGACCAGCTGATTTCTAAACTTAATAACTGGTTATTAACATCTACAAAAACAGCAGCACCCTAATTACTCTTATAACTAAAATCTTTATTTATATCACCACAAAAAATCATGAAATGTTTATTTCAAAATTCTGCCACATTAAAGTGAAGCTAAACCTTTGACTGGATTTGTACGTTTTTTTAATAAATAAGCAGCACCATATAAGTTGCTGTCAGTGTTCTAATGGAAAAACCACAACACACAACCCACAACATTTTTTCAGGCATCTAGGGAGGAGGCAGCCTTGTTTAACTGCATCAGTTTACTGCAATTTTTTTGCTATCAAATAAATATATATATGAATTGGATGAATAGGACATCCATTACAGAGCAGTAAACAGCACCTAAGTGATAAAAAATAAAATGCAACTCTGGGGCTGGGATTAGAAAATAGTTTAAAGTAATGATGTGCCAAGATAAAACCTTGAAATCAAATTAAAGCAAGTAAAGCTGAGATATTTGGCCAGAATATGTTTTTAAAACGGGAGCTTTGTTTCCTTAATATTGTAGCGAGGGGCTATCTTGGGTTGCCCCTGAAAACATCCCGACCATGGGAGAACAGTAGTCCCAAAAAATTTAAAATTGTGTTTGTGTTGAGTGAGATGTGGAGAAGTGATCTAGCCAGTTTTGTGTTTGAGTTGTTAAAACTTTGCTTTGTGTATTGTTCTTACATCGATAAGGCATACCATTATGACCATTGACAGGTGACGTGAACAACTCTTCATCATAGAACCCATCAGTGGGTGGGATATATTAGATTTTCTAGATTTAGAATACTCTTCATCATTGTGCAGTGAACTTTATCCTCTGCATTTTAACCCAATCCATGCTGTGACACACACATATACACACTAGGGGCAATGATCACACATGCCCGGAGCAGTGGGCATCCCTAGCCATTAGAGGTTAGGTGTCTGTCAGCTCTGGGAATCGAATTGGCAACCTTCTGATCAAAAGCTCAGTTCTCTAACCACCAGTCCATGGCTGCCTCATTAGGCAGTATGTGAACATTCGGAAGTGGTCCAAGGAAAGAACAGGGCCATCCAGTTAATGCTGGTTCTGATAAAAAGGTGTCAGAATACACAGTGCATCATGGTTGTAGGGCTGTTTTGACAGCAAATATTAGGAAGATGGTCATAATGTTATGCCTGATCGGTGTAATGACTTACATGTTCATTTTGACTTGTTTGGTGGGGGTGGGATTTTCTGTGTATCAGATCTGGTCTCCTTTTTCCCACCCTTGTCATCAAGGTATGAAATAATGTTTAACCTGGACATGGGATGGAGCATAGCTGGTGCAGCTCTGTTGCCATGGGCTTGCTCTGTCCACTCTCCACACAGTTCTCTTCCTGTACTGATTTGGGATATGGAGGGCTGGAGTAGTTACCCCAGTGAACAACACATGACATATTCCTCTGTCTTGTACCATCGCCACACTCTGCACCCTAATCACACATGAAATGGATTTTGTTACTAAAGAATATAAATCACACACCCTTTGAGCAGTATAGGTTTTATACATTCATATGAAGTCATGGTGTTTGGACATTTCATAACAAAACAAATCAAAAGATTTTGAACATTACAAAGCATTAGTCAGGGAAGAGTTACAAATTCAAGAGTTACAAATGCTCTAGATCACTAAACCACAATGATGGCCTTTTTCTTCTTTCAGTTAGGGTGAAACATAAAGGACTGGTAAATCTTCCCAGGAGTGACCAGTCTGATTGGCAGGTGTTGCTTTAATTAGAGGAAATGAGGGCAAATGATGTTGTAATGGTAACTGACAACCTTAAAATTACTGGAGGTAAAATATTTACTCTTAAACCCTCACTGATAAGACATGTCAACTGTGTTGGTCCAGCTTTTGGTGACAAAACAGCCCAGTAACTGTGATGCACTGTGTTTTCTGCCACCTTTGTATCAGAACCAGCTTTAATACAGCAAAGGCCAGAAATTACGTAAAAAAGTCATTTTATGCATTGGTCATGTGAAAGTAATATGTTGTATGAGGAATAGAATATTATGTTTTGGTTTTATTTGTATCTTGGAAGAATGTTAATACCACTGATACAACTTGATTTGTTTTTGTTTACAGATGTGGATGCTTCTCCGACTCTTCATTTGAGTCTGGTGTAACAGAAGGGGTTTTCTCATTTACATACAAAAATAGTTATTTATTTTACACAGTGCTGTTCATTTAAACCAAATAATTTTATACACCGAGCAGGCATACCATTTTAACAACTTATAGTTAAATTGAACAGCACTGATTATCTTTTCATCACAGCACCTGTTAGTGGGTGGGATATATTACACAGCTAGTGAACAAAGTTGATGTAATAAGTATGTAAAATGAGTTTGACAAGCAAGTTTGACAAGGTGTGTTGTGGTCAGTATGTATCAAAAGTGGTCCAAGGAAGAATCAGTGGTAAACAGTTGAATTCAGGACCTTCAATCTAAGACTAGTTTGTTTGGATATCTACCATTACAATTCATACCAACATTTTGTGTGTTAGATTATGTACCTCAACCCTACAGGTGCTCCATTCCCCCAGCTTCCAGCTGTAGCAAGGCCTAATAGGACATGGCTTGGTTTGAGAGAGCTGAGAGGGACAAGGCCGACCATTTTCTTCTGCCTGCTGCAAGACTAATCTGGAACGTGTCATCTGACCTACACACACACGCACACACGCACACACACACACACACACACACACACACACACACACACACACACACCTTTAATTAACATTCTCATTGAAGGCAGTATTTATATGGTTAGCTGTAATAAGCACCTGAGGCAGATTTTCCCTCATGAGCTTTGTGAGATATATGAGGCAAATTACAGTTTTTAATTAACCCACCAACGAGTCGATACTTCAAAGAGAAAAGAGCACTGTGGGATATAAAAAGGCCAAACTGTTTCTTCTTCTTTTTTTGTTTTTGCTAAACCAACACAAGCATCTAAATGAAATCTGCCACAAACTAAAAAGATTTAGACGCATCAACAACTAACCCCCAATATGATTCCTACTGTTGACAGTATGTGACACTGCAGGAAGCTCTGATTACAAAGGAAATAATTTTCTGCATAGAGGTGTTTTGTGAATATGGAACATACATGTCTGATTTTAACTGAGCTTGACCTGTTAGAACTTTTTAATTGTACCATTTAAAACAAACATTGAGGCATGTGAGGCTTGTGTCCCACCAGAGCAGGGATTTCAAATACATTGTATCGAATCTCAGCACTGCTGTCCGGCTGTTTGACGGTTGTTAAGGGAGCCAACAATTCTGCCTGGAATTAGCTGAAGATAATCCTAAATCCTTTAGTGCTTTGTCCAAACCATTGAAACATTTACAGACTTTTTGAACTCCTATGATGGACTGGTGCCCCGTCCATGATGTTACTGTGTGCGTTGTGCACATTGAAGAGCTGGGATAGGCTCCAGTACCCCTACCCGACCCGAATTAGGATAAGTGGTTAAAGAACTCAACTGAATTTCTGAAACCTTAGCATAGGATGGACTGTTAACATTCTTAAAATGAGTGTGAAAGCATTAGTATCAGAGCATTAGCTATCTGCTATGTTAAGCCGTACTTTGTGCTCCACAGGTGTGTGAACACTCTGACCAGAGTGACCAGTCAGACAGCAGGCAGTCCACAGGGCAACTCACTTCACATGGAGCAGAAAGCTTCCCCCTTGAAGGACCCCACTGGAATTTAATCACAAAACATAAAAAGCATTGATTAGTCATTTGTAGTTTTACATGCTTAAAGGCATACATTAAAAAATAAAGCGTGTCCCAAAAGTCCAAAAGACACATCCAATACATTTTCAGCACCATTTATTACACAAGAATATTAACCAATATCATCTTTAATGTGTTTTCCACTGTGTGTATTTTAGTAAACGTGTATTTGGTTATAGATAGTGATAGGTGGTTTAGGTATTTTAGCTTCAAACTTGTCAGTACATTTATAAAGTACAAAGGGTCATAGAGGTAAGGAGGTCTGATGTGTCGGTTCGTTTAAAAATTAGCAATAATTTGCTTGTGAGTGTTCTTCATTTCAGTTCTCTGTGCATGGTACAACTGTGATGCCGAGCTATATCTGGTCCTAATTTCCCATCATTTATTTTTAGTGAACACATCAAGTTTTGCAGCTGTATCAGGATGTCACTTTTTAAATCCTCGTAGATGAGCATACTGACACAGAGATGGTGTAAAAAAAAAACCTCTCTGTGGAGCATGGACTGCATCAGGTCATAGTGTGGACATAGTGTTTCGGTGCCCCTGGTTTGTATTAGGCTTCTGTGCACGTTCTTTTGTGAGTGGCTTATTGACCACAGTATTGTTCTACCTCGGTAAAAGTGCAAATCACATTTATATTAGCTTCAGGCATTTTGTCAATTAATGAATAATTCATTTTTTATTTAATAGTATAAAAACTCATGTGAATAGTGACTCATAAACGATTCATAAACGGGGTGGGTTATAACATCCAAACACCTTCCATTACAGAATAGAAAACCTGTAATATAGTGTTCACCTCTTTGCACATGCTCAGTTCCACCAGCATTCCATCACTACTAATACAGTTCAGCAGACGTGTCTTTGTTCCTTGGCCACACACTGCATTCCTACTAAGCTGACAACTGCTCCAGTCTTGAATGTCCACACAAAGACAAACACACACACACACACACACACACACACACACACACACACACACACACACAATATGCATATAGATAATAATTCAGGCTTTAAAGTGTTAATAATACAATCAGGTTCTCATCTCTTGATGTGTGTTTTATGTATATGAGTACCTGAGTAAGCATATGAATATAAAAGGCAGGTTGAGTTGGCACAGGAATCTGTTTGATTTAGCTCAGGGCATGTGTGCTCACTTCCTGGCATCCTCAGCACCGTCCTGTTCCTCCACCTCATTTCTCTTTCATTACAGCCCTGCTTAAACACAACACCTGAATAAATGCTGTGAAAATTGAACTTAGCTACAATCTTAAAATGTATGCTTGGAGAAAAAGTGGATTTTATTATTCACATGTATATTCTTTCTCTTGTCAGACAGTCAGTCACGTACCATAGAGCATTCAC
This sequence comes from Microcambeva barbata, assembly GCA_034509105.1. NCBI lineage: Eukaryota > Metazoa > Chordata > Actinopteri > Siluriformes > Trichomycteridae > Microcambeva > Microcambeva barbata. Next base: position 14,090,756 of record JAYDZF010000014.1, read on the forward strand.
TCCATTGGCTCCATTCTGATGTCACACACTGCCCAGGACAGGGCAGGTAGCAGGTTTGAGCAGTGACTGGCTTATCCTTCTGTGCACATTCAGAGTCTTCTACAATGCTCCACCTGTCCTCTTCCTTCTTTATACACCTGCCAAAAATTTAAAAAAGTTAAAATGCATTCTTCATTTGATGAATGCTAATAACCTAGCTTGGCAAATACACAGAATGAAAATAACACTATGATCACCTTTCTAACTGACTGGTTTACAGCTTTGCAGCCTAAAACACAACAAACTGTGATGCACTGTGTATTCTGACACCTTTCTATCAGAACCAGCATTAACTTCTGAGCTAAATGAGCTTGTCTGTTGGCTCGGGCCACACAGTGAGCTTTGACCGCCCATGACCCACCATCCATTTACCACTGTTCCTTTCTTTAAACACTTTTTGATAGATACTGACCATTGCAGACCGAGACACCCCAAAAGAGCTGGAGAGCTTTGGAGCTCTGACCCAGTTGTCAAGCCATCACAATTTGGTTCTTGCTGCCTAAAATATCCCACCCACAACAGGTGCTGTGATAAAGAGATAATCTGTTATGCACTTCAACTGTCAGTGGTTATGTGTATACTAGCTGTAAACAGATCGTGTCCAGTGAGTATGAAAAACTAAACTACTAGTAAAATAGTTTCCATAGTACATGAAAGGAAGAACAGAGCCAGTTTTGACACCCGGTCATGACTTCACTTTATTTGGAGAAAAAAAGGATTCCGATCTCATCAATTTCTATGTCAGTGCTATATCCTGTCCTCATTTCAGAAAACAGATTTATGACCCTATTTACTGCTGTGACAGACATGTTTCTGGTTTCTCCTCAAAAGAGCTGAATATCAATCAGATGTGGCTAAGGGGGCTATTCACAAAGGCAGAACACATCAAACACGAGCTGATGTTTAGTACAATCAGTGATGATACAGTACTGGTCTATACAAAGTACATGTAATTATGAGCTCACCAGATTTTGCGAGTCTGAACACCCTCTCCGCATGATGACTGGTCTTGGCTTCTGCTGCTGATAGCGTTGGGTGGATTGATGACACATGCGGACCATGAGTCGTCCTCCCATATGTACTGATTGCACTCAGAATAGCAAGGCACTACCTCAGACACCTAGGAGACAAACACACAATTGGTCAATTTCAAGTAGACTCAAATATAAAATTGGCATGCATTAAAATCACTAACCTGAGCCTTTGTCGATGTCCGTATGAGCAGTGGGAAGGGAAGAAAAAGAAGAAAGTTTTCATTAATGTCTAGTTTAAAGCTTTTACTTTGTTTCTGTTGGCTAAGGCTCAGTATTTTAAGCATTTATGTATCTAAACTTTATATAAAACATTGATGCTGTGTTGAATTGGCTGTCTGAATGAGCTGTTGGGAACAACAAAGACCAGATGTGTTATGCAAGCTCTAGATGGACATTAATGTCCTTTAGTGTTGCTTTAAAAACAAATACAACAGTGCACAATTTTAGATAAATATTTAATAATAAAACAGGTAGAAGACCAGTCCAATCATAATCCCTGGTGTGCTTTTCTTTTACAATAAACATTATATAGTATCAGACTTGTGTCTTGGAGTGTAAGAACATTATCTCTGGATTTCTCCCTTGATTCATCCAACAAAATTAAAACAGTATATAACACAGACTAAAGAAAACATGTAATAAAATCTATAATAACCATTCTGGACTCTGGTGTGTTACAACAATCTATTATTTGGACATAACCCTACATTTCCCTTGCATCTCTTGCCAGGGGTCCAAAAGACCAATGACACACAATAATAATAAAATAAATCCATAATTAGAGTCTGCTGACAGTCTGAGAAATGAGGGTTAAGGGCCTTGCTCAAAGGCACATCAGCAGCAACCTGGCTAGTGTTAGGTTTGAACCTGCATCCTTCAGATAGTCAGTCCAGTACTTTAACCTCTAGGCTTTTACTGGCCCTGTAATTGTAAATATTAATTTGTTCAATCTTTATTTTGTCTGTTCGTTGTACACCAAAAACAACCAGAACAATGTGCCAACCTATTTCATGAGAAACCTCGCCTCCATATCCCTCACTCAATTCATACATTTGTGACAAGTGTTGTGGAAAATAACTGAAGCACATGAAGAAACATTCAGCCAGCAATGTGAAATATAAAACTCTCTATTTCTACAGACCTCCGGGAAAGCATTCAATCATGAATCAATTCCTTTTTCTGATCATATTCTATGTGTGTTGTGGTGATGGATGCTTACTATGTATGTTTACTTAATGGAAATCAGAAAACATCTCAGACAAAAGTACAATGGGAAAATCCTCAGGGCCTTAAGATCCATGTTTCTAACAAGAAGTCAGATGAAGGTATTTCTGGCCTTGGCTGAGGTCAGTTTTTCCCTCAGCATCGTATCCATTGCTAAACAAGCCTCTGCCAGCAATGTTTCCCAAGGGTCTGCAGATGGCCCTCTGTCTTAATGCCTGTCGTCCTGGCTTGACACACTGAGTTGGCACATCATCAGAGTCAGCTCCTGAAGTCTACAGGTTTTGGGTTCGACCCCCACACTGGCGACTTTGGTTTGATGCAGTCCAACGTCAAATACAGATCTTTGAGTGGCATGTTTAATTTCAGTTTACACGTGCTTTCTATCTGCCTTTTTTTTGCTTAGACCACATATTTGTGTCCTGCAACTCCAATCGTTCAATCGCAATTTGTCGGGGCAGCATAATGCAAGAATCTAGATTACTGTTATTATAGGATGTCGTGATTGATGTAGAGACATTTTTTAACTGCCAATGTAATTTCATTCCTACTGCTAAGATGTTAAGCTATGATAATTACAATTTGTACAGTATGTTTTGAACTTTTGAATAATCTAATAATAATAATAAGGTTTTTTTTCTGCAAACATTAAAAGACTAATGTTTAAGTACTATAAAAGTATGTGAATCCTTTCGGCTGGTCCTAATATTGATTTGGCATGTTTTTATTTTCACCGGGTGCCCTTCCTGGCACAACTCCTGCCTATTTATCTGGGCTTGGGACCAGCACTACAATGCACTAGTTTGTGCATCCTAGCGGTTATGGTGGCACCCAGCCAACTAGTTGCAACAGCTAGTTTTGAACTGGGGAGTTCACACTCACTGCTCTGTGCTATCACACTGAGGTGGCACATCAGAAATGGGACCTAGTATCGGTATACCAACAAGAATAATGAGAGTTTTTCCTGGTGCAGCGTTACTCTCACCTGATTTTTGACGTCCAGTTTTGGACAGGGTCGTCCTCCATTGAAGGGTTTTTCTCTTAGCCACCGAGCCCGCACTTTCACTCCCCCGCCACAGGGGGCACTGCATGAGGACCAAGAAGACCACTCACTCAGTTTGCAGTCCAGAGGACAGGGTACAAAACACACTTCTTTTTCAATGCCTAGAACAGACAAACAAATATATTACCAACACTAGTGACTGCTATGTTATGACCTTTTAAAGTTAGGTCATGAAAATGCTTAGTAATGGTAATGGTTAAAATTAGGATGTAATGAATCACTAAGAATTGTTAAGAATCAATTCACGTAGGGTGCCATTTGAATTGGTGATTCATTTTTGTATCACCAATTCTTATATACTTTATATATATTCTTGTATACTTTTTGTATATATGGTTTACAACCATAAACATTATACTGTGTTTAAACAACAGCATAACATAAATCCAGAATTTTGGTACACTACCTCAGAAATAAACATTCATGACATTCAGAAACAGTGAGATCACCTAGTGATCCAAGCTAATTATTTACTAACAAAAGCGAAACTTTTTTTGCATAGTTTTGCACCGGATGCCCTTCCTGACACAACCCTCCCTATTTAAACAGGATTTGGATCAGCAATATAATCCACTGTTTTTTGCATCCTAGTGCCTAGCTACCTATAGGATATAATTCATTTATGTAATTAACCTTTGTATGTGTGTTTGGCCTATGTTTACAGAACAGAAGACTTGTGGGAAATGTGAATGGTAGTTTTATGCCACCTTACCAGTGCTGTTGCAAAAAGCTGGATCAACTAGATGTTCTTGATGGTCCAGACATGCTAGGGCTCTATATCGCCACCCTAGCCCACATTCATTCCCCTCTGCCTGACTATTCCAAGCCTGAGTGAAGATTTGAGCTTGATGGTAGCTCCTCTGCCCAACTGAATACCCCGCATTGTATTTGAGGTGATGAATCAAGCAGGTTGACCATTGCCAATGAGGTTGTTTATGGTATTCTGAGCAGGGACAAGCCTGTTTCTCCACTAGAGGCTCCTGCTGGCAGCGCCAACGCTTCTTACTGCGGCCTAAGAAATAGAAACATGGACATTAGTCACAGTTTTCATGATAACTGATTATAATTTATAACAATCTTGTTTGTGATTTTTATATTCATGTTTGACATTTTTCAGAAATGTACTGAACATTGGCAAATACACATAATATATGCATGATGAGAAACCATTTGAATTTCATCAGTAAAA
>JAYDZF010000014.1:14480907-14495296 GCA_034509105.1 Microcambeva barbata
CAGCTGGGAACTGAACTCAGGATCTTCTTGCCGTGAGATGACCGTGCTACCCTCTGAGCCACCATGCCACCATATTAATTTTTATTAATTTAATAGAATAAACATAAGGCTTACCACTATCACTACTCACATCAAACGTTCAGCAAAATCCTATGGCTGGGAGAAATGAGCTGCAGTGAGATGCTGATGAGGAAGATTTGAATAGAACTCTGGATTTGAATTTAATAAAAGTGACCCAGAATTGTTTCAGCACTTTTCCAATAAAAGAGAATGTGATTGTGCGCAAAGCGGTGTGGGGATTCGCCCACGGCCTTCACTCAGCAATCCAGGAGAAGGACATTTCTCATGAGCCACGACTTATTCCTATCAAAGGGTTCCATGAATGTCTGATTTACACTGGCACCATCCATTATAGTTTTGGGAATGAAAAAAGTGATTTATGCTGTTGCTACTGCAAGTTGGATAGTTCCCTGAAATTTGGAATCGGTGTTCACCTCTAGTTTGTTTTTTAGATGGTAAGTAATGTACAAAAACACTGATAAGGAATGACATTGTAACCACTGACATCACTGCACCTGTTTCTGGGTGAGATTTAGTAGGCAGCATTTTATGAGGGAACATTTTACTTGACTACAGCTCTTGTTGTCTGTTCCCAGGCTGCAGTGGTCAGTCTCTAACAAAGGGTAACATTGGTAAACTAGCGTTCATGGATGGACGTGGAGAGTGAAGACATGAGACAAGTTACTGTTGCTACAATGAAAAAGTTAATTCTGGGCTATGACAGAAAAGTGCACATGTATGTACAGTATATACAAAGTTATGCTCACTTCAAATAGAATTTGTGATCTCATCAGGTCAGAGCAGAAGCAGAAGCTGCACAAACATGAATAACGTTGTACCCAGTCAAGCCAACTTGACATCTCCATAGACTTCATGGCTACTGTGGAAAGGAAGCTTTGATTGAAGACTGTTTTTGCCAAATAGCTAGGAATGTTCAGTACTGTAAAAATAAACAAGTAAATAAACATGTAATGATAAACATTTCACTTTTTTGCACTCCATACGGCTTTAGTCACCTGAGTATCTTCTGCTTTATTATACATACATAGTGTGTAGGTTCCTATACGCCTGAGCTAGAGGGCTGCTTTCCTGGTTGAAAGTCTACGATTGCACTCTGCATCCGCCATTAGCAAGGTAATTGTTTAACACTGAAGGCAGACCTGTATAGCCTTCACCGGCTCTGGGGATTTAAATGTGCTGTTTTGCTGCTTTTCATTCAACGTGAAGCAGTTAAATAGTCAGTGGCATAAGGAAACAAAGAAAAGCACCAACTCAACCCATCTACCACTAACAGTTTATATACTTAATATTGTTTGATGGAGATAACAAGTAAGGGAAGTCCAACAGGTCCCCATAAGCCGATATTTTCAAATGACACCTAGCTGTGTTAACATGTCGCCGATTTTCACATGGGTGCACATTTAATTTCAGCCATATGTTATTCTAGTTTAGCAAAACAGGTCGTGTTCCATGAACTTTGGAAGGGACACAGTCCAAAACAGATGTCACCAATAAAACAATGGAATCCACTCTTTTTTATTATTATTTGTTCCACTTCAACTTAGTTGCCTAGACCTGAATAGTGCTATGACATGAATGTTTTTTGAATGTTTAATGCACTGACCTTTTCCTGTGCACGTTTGTTTCTTTTTAATGTGTTTTTCTTTGAGTCTGTGTGTGTGTGTGTGTGTGTGTGTGTGTGTGTGTGTGTGTGTGTGCTTGTGCAGGTGCCTGTGTGCTCCGGTGATTGTGTGATTTGTCTCACCTTCTGGGATGAGTTCTGCGCTGTAAACAATACCATGCACCATGAACCTTGTGCGGTCACCCGTAAGCCTCCTATAACCAGCAACGCAGTCACCTGCAATCCCGTGTGGAACATACACCATCAGCCCAGAGGAGTGTGCATTGCGTGGACCAATCGCACCTCATGGTAACACCTCCACTCACCTCTGAGCATTCATCATAATATAGGTTAGAGGAGCAAGCATTGTTCTTGCCAACGGGGGACTGATTTACTGAAGCGGGATCGCTTAGCTTTAGTCATGTACCATTTCTGCTGGCCATTTCAACGCTTGAAAATAACTTCAAATGGCAAAGCGCAGGTATCTGTCTTCATCAGAGTGCACTGGGACCACTGTGGGCGTACCTAAGTGTCAGGTTTGACGAGAACAAAATCTAATATTGGAAATATGGAACGTCCTGACCTCTGTTTATACATGAATAGGTAGAAAAAGGACAAAAAATTTAAATCACATCAAAGAGGTCTTGGGTTTGATCCCCAGGTGGTACGGTTCACGTCCTTATTATATATGTTAAATTTGCATGTTCTCCATGTGTCTTTGTGGGTTTTCTCCCACAGTCCAAAAATTGCAGCCAGGTTAATTTAATTTTGAATTTAGATATTTTCAACACTGTGTTTTACTCGGAGATAACCTTTGTCCTTTGAATTTTAATTTAATCTGTGCAGTAAACCGCACATATACAGACTAGTGAACACTAGGGGGCAGTGAGCACTCATGCCTGGAGCGGTGGGCAGCCCTTGCCACAGTTAGGGGCTGGGTGCCATGGTCCTAGACACTTCATCCAGGCTATGACTGACCCTATTGGAGAGACTGAATTGCCCTATAGTTCAGAGTGTGTGTGTTCCTTTCACCCATTGAAGAGCTGGAATAGGCTCCAGCACCCCTTCCTCACAAGTTTGATTGGGTGAGTTGTGGCTTTATTTATTTTTTTATTTTCATTGCTATTTATTTTGTGTTTGATTAGTGTTTTGTGGTGTGGTAATGTGTGTTATGCAGCCTTCAACCCAGTTTGTATCTCTATTACTTCGACAAAAATAGTAAAGAACGACTGCAAAACAAGGCTAAAAAAAACTATTATGATGTGGCTTTAAACTCTCTCAACCTCTCCCAGTGGCCTATTGTTTACTGTTATATCTTTTAAATTTACACTTATGAAGGGTCTTATGAGAGTAGGTAATAGCTGGGAAGGGTCAGCGTCAGCATTTTCCGCCTGGGCACCACGCTGTGATGCATGAAGAAACTAGCCGGCACCTTGGGACATGTTTCAACTCCTGGCCTCTGTTACTATTTGAGCTTTTATTTCATATCTCCTTTTTTTATAAAATACTGCATCATCATATTGCCATCCCTGGGGAGGAATTATTTTAAACGATCGCGAGTCATTGTTTTAAAGTGAGGTGGAGTACACAGAACCCTTGAGTGTAATACCCCGATCCTTCTATTGACAAGAAAAGCCACAGAACAGAAGCAGATCTGTGGTGAGGTAAGACAGCAAAGAGACTGAGATCGATGTTTTATTGTATTTTCTGATGCTGTCTAAAATTCATATATTACCTGATATCACCCTTTTGAGTCTCATTTAAAAATCCAGTATACCCATGACCATCACAGTCATATATACACACTGAAATAAATAAAAGATCACTTTATAATTATACCTTTATTTTGTGTTTGACAAAATGAACAGTATTGTTTTATTTTATGATCTAAAATAGGAATCATTTGCATTTTTCATACTGTCCCAGCTTTGTCTAATTTTGGGTTGTAGATTAAAATGGATCGAATGTCTGGACCTTAAGCCAGCTATTTAAGATTTGGTTTCAGTCTCTCCAATCCAAACCCACCCCCGCTCCAGTTTCTATGGAGATCAGATCAAGTGCTCAAGTATTTTTTTTTTCTATTTGTTGAACTGTATTTCTTCATTAATAAATAGTTCATTAAGAATTAGATCTTTTTTAGAATAATATAGTTTGTATTTATGTCCACTCTAGCGCAGATATTTTAGTTAAACACAGATATTAACACACCTATTATACGACATTTAAAATATATCTAAATGAATAATACAAAAAAGAAAGTATCCTGACATAACTATATTTGACATAAATCCCCTACCTGGCAACATGGCAAGTGCCGTCAACCACTCCGGATAAACTGCGCCAGTGCCATCAACTGAATGCAAACAATTAGATTTCTTTTTAAATTCCAATCACTGATTCAAATCGGTGTATCCTAGTGATCAGGCTATATTTAAAAATGAATGCAAATATCTGGTATATGTATCGTATATGTAAAAGAATTACCTCTCAGCACACTTCTTGCCCATGAAAAAAATGCCAAGCTTTGATGAGCTTTATCTGTGCTCAGGTTTCACATTCAAAAATTAAGATTGCTCAGTTTTGTTAGAGCAGACTCGTCTAATCAAAGTCATTGGATTGTCACTGTGACAAATTTAATTAATTTCCTTTTGTTCTCTCTGAGTGACACCATTACATTGTTCCCCTCTAGCGAGCTATCTGCAAATTATTCTGTGACCTAGCGTCCTTATTTCTATCTGTGAAGTTACTCTAAATGTCTGGCCATGATATCACTCCCGTTATTCAAGGGAGAAATGGTGAGAGTCACCTCCAAAGCATTCATGCATTCAAAAAGCCTCCAGTGAAACTATCAAGGGCATGTCTTCAAAGATCAACATTATTTTGGAAGGGTATCTCTTTAAACACCTGTCACTTCAGACCTTTAAACCTTTGTTATATGATCTATTAAAACACAGCCTAGTTCATTGTGGAATTTCCTAAACTACTGCAAAAGTTAAGAAACTAGTACAACCCCCTGAAATGTACAGATCAAACAGCACAGAGAGTTAGCACTAATCCCCAACCTGATTCACAGCCATGAAAAATGTGTCACAGATGATAAAACGAGACGTTCTAGTGCCTTGTTTGTACTTGTTAATCTGCACGAGGAGGCAGTCCTAACAATCCTACAGCAATTTAGTTAGCAACCTTTTAGTCAAAATGTCCAAGACACTTCCTCATTACTGATGTTGACTCCATTGACTGAAGAGACCTCTAACACACGCCCCTCTGACACAGAGTAGCCCAATGCTTCTTTTCACTTGCGAAATGCTAGCTCATATGTGGATCAGCTCTGTATCTCAAGAGTAACAACCTGATAAATACATTAGCAAGCAGAGGTCATAATGGCATCAGTTAGGAGGGATTCCAAACCTGCACCCTCCCTGAATGAACAACAAGCTAAAATGCACGCAGCCTGGTGTATAGCGGAGCTGAGATGTGAAAGATGTGCAGTTTGAGACCATCTTTGGTTAAGGTTGGCTACACTGTATATTGCAGCTAACATTTATCCCTCAGTTCAATTCAGTTTATTGTCTTTAACCCCTTATCCCAATTTTGGTCAGGGAGGGGTGCTGGAATTATACCCCACCTCCTCATCGGGCACACGGCAACACCCTGGATGGGGCACCAGTCCATTTCAGATACTTACAGGACAATTCAGTGTCTCCAAGCAACCTGGTAGCATGTCTTTGGACACAGACACAGGGAGAACATGCAAACTCCACACAGAAAGGACCTAAATCACCCTACCCAGGGATTTAACCCAGGACCTTCTCGCTGTGAGGCGACAGTGCTACCCACTACGCCACTGTGCCGCCCAACATTTATCCCCTCATTTAATTCAATGCCTGTCATGAAATGTGACACGTTTCTTTAAAAAACATTACCCAGTGAATTTAGTAGGTCCCTAGTTATCTCATAAACAAAATATACAGATAGTCACATCATTACACAAGCTCTTTGTGCACTTCAAAGTAAAATGCTACATTGGGCCATGGTTCAAAACGATCCCTTCTTCCTTCTACCAAAAACCGACACAGTTTCATAATAAACCTTCACAACAGGACAGCACACACGGCCAAGCAGCCATTAGCAACAGACACATTATTGTCTGAAAGATGAACCATAATTTGACATAATGGCTGTTTTTCCAAATAAACCTTACACAGTGACAGTAGCAGCCAGAATAAAATCAGTCATCACTGTTGGAACTTGTATTATAAAGTTAGTAATAACAAAGCTAATCTATTTAAAGGGAAGATACGATTGGTCAATTTAACTGTCATTTCAAATCAGTCTATTACTTGGTAAATGTATAACTGGATCTTCACAATTTCTTTCAGCAAAAACAAGATGAGGCTGAGAGATCTGAATTACTTTGAATGTAAATTGAATTTCTTAAAACTTTCAGACAGGCAAGGTGGGTTGCACGGTCACCTAACAGCAGAAAGAAACTGGTTTTGATACCCAGCTGGAGCAATCTGAATTATTTCGGTTGGGATGTCCATTTAGGTTATTTGGAGGTACGAAACCTGCCCTAGGTGAGTGTCAGGGTCAGGTCTGTTAACCTGTCCAAGATTTTTCCTGTGTTTCAGTGAGTGGAAAAACAAATGAAACAGTGCCAGAGAAATGTAAAGCATGTTATACAAAAAGCAGATTTTCATTAAAAATAACTAAATAATGAATTAAATATTTACATTATTAAAACAAGACTTGGTGTTGAAGTATGTTTTAATGTGGTTATAAGGCATAGCAAAAACATTATTTTTTCAACCATAATTTTGATGTCCAGCTCGGAGCCTCTTTAACTTGTATTTAACCCCTAATCCTTATGAGGGTCGGGGAGCTGGAGCCTATCCCAGCTCTTCATCGTGCATTTGATGCCATCTATACTTTGTCATATTTTGTCCAGAGCCAAATTTTTGGCATTTCGCCTTTATAGGCCTTTTTTATATCTTGATCCATTTAAACTCCATCCCTGTCCATTCAGGACACTTGAGGAAATTGTTTGTCTGCTGTTTATATTATCTATTCATTATCATGGACTGATAGAAAAAGCCTATGAATGGAAATGATTTCCATGTTTATTTGAAATACATAATATCCATTGATACTTAACCTGAGCAACTAAAACATATAGTAAAACAATAATCTAAAATAAAATAATTAAATAAATACACATTGGACAACAGTATTTATTGTTTGGTGCTTCTCTGCAGTCATTGGTTCAGTAGTTCTTTCAGATGTTGAACAGGATTTTGTAGCAGGTTATTTCAGAACTGATGGTTTTCATCCTTCCTTCATGCTTTTTGCCTGAGGTAGCAAATCAAACCCAAAACATCACTAAACCTCTTCCATATTTTACACTAGACATTGTGTCTTTTTATTTCTTTGAAAGCGTAATTTAATCTCAATTCCCCTTTGAATACATAATTTGGATGCTTAACAAAAAGCTCTATTTCTTTCTTTTTAAGTTTATTCTCTCACATTGATTGTGGTTTGTCAATGTGTAATTTGGCAGGTATAATCTGGTCTGTTTTGCTTGTAGAAGAGGATTTTTTTTCTCCCATGTATCATTATTTTTCACACAGAGACAGATGATGCAATTTGAAACTAGTGTATCTAGATCTTAAGGGTCCACAAAGATTTTTCCAAAGTTTTATTTTAGGTTCTTACATGGTCATTCGAACAATCCGTCTGTATAATATTTAGTTCAATTAGCCAAAGTCCTCTGCACCATTCTAGAATAGAACTTAGTAATTTTTAGTAACCTGACAGTGATGGGTATTTCACTCATGTATTGACAATTTATTCACTTTTTAGCACACATGTATATTATTATTATTATTATTATTATTATTATTATTATTATTATTATTATTATTATTACTGCCAAACTATAAAATGAACATGTCCCTCAGCTGGATAAAAAAAAATCATGTGTTCAGCTGACAGAAAAAGTGACCTTTCAGGCAGTGGCAGACTGAGTCACGTGGTGAGTCTCTGGGACGTCCCAGAAGCACTTTAATCTACTTCATCACTTTCAACTTCCTCTCTCTAAAGAATAAAAGAAACAATAAATTCAATTTCCTTTTCTTTCTGAGGTAGGAATAAAATGTGCATTACAGAAAAATGACCTGTTATTCAAACATTTATGTAATAAATGTAATATTATTAAATATATTTATTTAAATCATGAACATAAAAGTAAACATGTTTCTTAATGTTTCCAACAAATTGAAATATATGACCAAAATATTTTTTTTGCGGTTGGGGTGGTTGATGGAGCCAATCCCAGCGTTTCAATGGGTGCAAGGCACATAAGAACGCCTTCCCCACACACACACACACACACACACACACACACACACACTGTACAAAACATACAATCGATCAATCTCAGATTTTCCCACCTACTTCAAAATCTTGTGGAAAATATTTTACAAGAAGGAAGAGGAGCTGAGGTATATTTGGAACTTATCAAGGGCCACATTGTTTTACTAATTTGATCAGCATTATTATTATTACAGACATTTGCCTTTATCATCTCAGCACTGATGTGGTACTAATTTCATAATTTATCTTCAGTTACATTGTCACAGAGAGGTGGATTGGGGTCAAGCCTGGTACACTGTGGCCTGTTTTTGTAGATAGGGAGTGTCCTGGAGGTTTCGGTCGCATCTGTTTTTGTCACATTGGGAATCAGGGGTCCAAAGGAGATGGGACACCAGATGTGTTTAGGCACCCAGAGCCTGGTGTCACACTGAATGAGGATGACATGACCTTGCTCTAGGACTAGGCACCAGTGTACCCATACTGTAGCCTTTCAAAAATAAAAGAAGCTGTTCCTATGCAATTGTCAACTAAAGCGATTAGAAGCTAAACTAAACATTACATATCATTTTTTAAAATTATATTCATATTCCTAATTTGCTCTATATCATTCCTGACCATTAAACAAATTAATTTTATATAGACCATGTTCTACCCTACGTTATTGTACTTGGCTGAGTGAAATAATACAGGTTTCCAAGTCATTAAAACTCATATAACTAAAAGTGTTACACACACACAGTTTATTAAAAATGCTTGTTTTAAACATTGGCTACTTAATGGGCTACACCAGCCATATAGATGCACTGTGTGGGTATACAATTACTGACTGCAGTTCACACAATCCCTCTTCACCCCAAACCTTATTCATTAATGCAAAACAGTTGGCTTCAGAGAGTAGGTTCTTTTTAAATATAGAAGGATAGAAGCTGGAGTTGTGAAGCTAAATGGAAGAAGTGCGATAGTGAGAAGACTTTGGGCCCTATCTTACACCCTACACAAGATGTGTCGCAATCCACATTGCCTTATAACACCCCACAAACTATTTTCACACCTTGCACCTGCATCGTTACAATATCAATGGTGTTTAAACCGATGAGTGAATATATTAACGCCAATGGTTGTGGTGGTCTTGAAATGAGATGTGTAAATTACTGGCGTATTGCAATCTCTGCAATGGAAAACACAGGTGTGCCATTGACCGAAAAAAAAAACCTAGTCAACAGTCTAAAAGGCAAAAGTTTATTCCTTACTTGGCAGTCAATTGTCAACACAGGCGTCTGACTAACACATATACACCCACGCACACTTGGACCACAGCAGTGCACAAACTCATAGTGCAGGGGTGTCCAATCTTATCCAGAAAGGGCCGCTGTGGGTGCAGGTTTTCATTCCAGTCAAGCAGAAACTGCACCTGACTCCACCTGCTTAATTAATCTTGGCTTTCAATAAATAATCAGGCGTTGCCTCTGCTTGGTTGGAGTAAAAACCTGCACCCAAACCGGTCCTTTTTGGATAAGACTGGACACCCCTGCCATAGTGTATGCTCATTGCATAAACAATAAACAGAATAACTTAACTGTAATAACTTGTAAATGTGAAATGTTAAAGATCAGCCTGCACAGGAGACACATGTAGCCTGATTAATCGAACTTGAAATAAAATTGCTCAATTTCTAATTTAAATCTTTTGATTCTTTCTGTGGGGCTCAGTATAAATTTGTTGTTATGGACAAGCGATTTAGATGACGACTAGTTCCTACCATCTCTAAATTTCCATTAAACCTGACATACTCTTTTACATATGTTAGCATTAATTAAGGTGGTAATACTTGAACTTGGAGGAGTTAGATACTTTTGGCAGTTTACTGTATCTTGTATTTACTATACAAAAAAACCCCAAACATGCATAGTCTAAGTTATGTGACTACTCAGCTTTAAATGATTTTCTTGAAATAGCACTTTCTTCAGCCCTTTGCAACCGTATCTGCAAATCAATGCTAATTATTTTCTAACTTTACATCAAACAGGGATTTAGCTAAATTCTGCATGACCTTCAATGGTCCAACTGCTTTTCCAACCTAAAGTAGATTTACAACTGGCAAACAAAATATGTCTGTGTCCATCGTTTAGCCCAGTGGACATTAAAGTCATACGTTTTACACAGAAATAGATGTGCCCTTTTAATCTTCTGGGGTCTTTTTTTTTACTTTTTAAAAACATTTTTACTAACCATGCTGGCCCTGGAGCACAAGCACTCACTCTGTCAATCCCTGAATTCCCTCTAGTGCCCTCATTAGTACCGGTTTGCCCAATCATTGCACCTTTAAACCAGGATAGATGAACCACTCTGTGAAGAGGAGTTGATGCAGCCTGACCTAGCCTAATTGAACCTGGAAGACGTATTTGCTACATTTTCATTGTGACAGATTTAAAAAATCAAACAATCAGCGAGACCCTATAGGGAGTCAAGAGATGGATAGAGAGGGAATCGGAGAGAGCAAAGAAGAAGGGATGAGGGTAAGATGTGTCCCTTTCATCACCCGGTAGCTGGAGGATGCCTTTGCGGTACTGCACTGGGAATATTAGTCAATTTTGTGGATTAAATTCAGTTTAGAGTCTTACATGAAATGAATAGCTTAAAAAAATTTAAACACAGTATACATTTTTTTTATCAACACACAATATTAACTCATCTACAGATCTATAAAATCTGTCATTTTACTGCATATTTGTTACAGTAAATTACTTATTATAACTGAATGTGAAGTAAATTGATTTTACAATATTGTTATATGAGTCATTAAGTATGCATGTAATGGAATTGGTTGGACTTAGGTCAAGGTATGTAGCAATTTTATTTATTTTTGGTTGACACTGCTTCATCCCAACCACAGTAGCAACGGAATCTCATTGTATAACCCCTGCAGGGCTACAGAAAAATATGTGTGTGTTCAATTAGGTCAATCAGGTAACCATTAAATTTGGTTGATTGATGAATGTCTGTGGTGCTCTAATGAACAAGCATATAATTTGTAATAAAATAATAATGACTTATTCAATTATGTTTTTCCTAAATTTCAATTTGTAACATTGTTTGTTAAGTAATTTAAAATTAGTGTAACGGTAAACAAATTCATTCATTCACTATGGACTTTTCTACCATTGGTTGTCCAGGTCAGGGATTGAGAAGGGTCAAATTCATTGGCTTCGATGCAAGAAATTTCCTGGATAGGTTGCCAGATCTCCACAGGGCAGACAGGGCACAGGGCAGACACCTACACACACTGTTATGCCAAAGCAACCAAACTGTCATCAGTTCTCATTCTTCTTGACCTTTCTGTAGTTTTTGCCACAGTGAATAACAGCATTCTCTTGTCTACTCTGATTCATTGGAGTAACTTGTTCAGCATGCGAATGGATGGACTCCTACCTGAAAGGGCATTCCTACCAAGTATCATAGAGGGGGACTATATCCCCTTCCTCTACTCTCTCAAGTGGTGTTCCCAGGGCTTGGTACTTGGTCCACTACTTTTCACGATGTACATCCACTCTCTTGGTAAGGTCATAGCCTCTTCTGTCCTCTCCTACCACTTATATGTAGATGACACTCAGCTCATTCTGTCATTTCCTCCTTCAGACCCCCCAAGTCTCAGATCGCATTTCAGCTTGCATGCGGGTAATCTCACAATGGATGTCAGCTCAGCATCTGAAACTTAATCCCTGCAAGACAGAGCTGCTGTTTATTCCAGGAGATCAATCTCCAACCCAGGACCTTATCTAAATGACTCCCAAATCAGACCATTTGATAAAGTCTTCATGTTGAGACTCTTATAATCTCATGGCTAGACAACTTCATTCTGGCTGGTGCTCCAATGTCCACTATTAAACCCCTGCATCTGTCCGTCTGGTGTTTAACCAACCTAAATACTGCCACAGGATCTAATCAAACCCTGCACCGTACCACGCAACCTCAGAGCCACCATTCTGGCCTGACTCAATCCTATACATAGGGCTTGAGGAAAACAAGCATGAAAGCTCTTCTCTGTGCTTGCACTGAAGTGGTGGAACGAGCTTCCCTGGACTGTCTGAAATTCCAAATCTCTTGCTATCTTCAGAAAGTGACAAACACATCTCTTACAAACTGACATACCAAACTAACAGGGTTCAGCAGAGTTTGTTTTTTTATGAATTTACCTTGCTTGGTTTCTCAGGTTCTGTGTGTTGATTTTAGCTCCATGTTTGCGTAGGCCAGACATGATATCACAAAGTGTGTTCCGTAGCTACTCAGCCCTGATCCATCACAACAGGAGCAATAGCACAGTTTACAGCTGCTGTCCAGTCTTTGACCTCACCAAGCGTTTTCAGTCACTTCAGTGTGGTGGTGCATTCTCTCACTCTCTTTCTCATTGCTTTTTTTTTCTCTACCCTATTCACACAATCTTTGTCCAGCCACATTTCTACAGAGGTAGAAATGTACAGAACATGTTTAATGCACTTCATTAACAGCAGTATATATTACCAAGCATGCCAAAAAACTCTGACTGTGAGTGCTTTGAATCCATTCAGTAATATTTTACTGTTCAAATGGATATGGATAATGTTCTGTTTTAGTCTCCGGGCTCTTTCATTGCATTTGCTTTTACCTTCAACTGTTAAGCAAATCTATATATTTTTCATTCCAAGGAATCGGTTCTTCTCATAGTGTGCCAAAAATGAAAAGCTTCAGTAACATCTTGGCTTTAAGAGGGTTCGATTTGATTGAGGATCTATTTCTTTGCCTTTGCACCAAAATTCAAATGCATCAATATTCCTTCTGTCCCACTTTTTCGTAGTCCTGCTTTCATATCTATGAAAATACACAGAAAAGGTCCTTCAGGTATTTCTTTGGAGAGATAAATCTTTACATATAAATAGCTTTTCAAGTTCCTTTATTGTTTATTTTACCAAGTGCCGGTCTGTGTTATATTCCCTGATGGCTGAATTATTTGCTTTAATAATTTATCTAAGTATGCCAACACTGTCCAAAACATTGACACGCTTCCAGCATTGTAAACTTATCTGTCTGTTGTCATGTTATCAGGACTTTTGTACCTTTCATATTGAGCAGATTTTTGTATTCAGGAGTTTAGAACCTCATCTGTTGGATCGGACCTCACAAGTCAGATGTATCAATGATCCTTGGACATCACCCTGTCACCACTTCACTGCTACTTATTAGCTGGACCACTTTATTGATACTGACCACTGCTGACCAGGAACACACCGTAAGACTTTGAGATTATCTGACCCCTTTGTCTAGCCATCATAATTTGGCTCCTGTAAAACTCACTCAGAGCAATAGTCTCACCAAATTCTCATTCAACTTTGAGAATAAAATGTTCACTTGCTGTCACACCCATCAGGTGCCATGATGAGATAATCAGGGCTGTTCATTTCACCTGCCAGTGGTCATAATGTTATGACTGGTTGGTGTAAGACATGACCTTTCTTATTCTTCAATGGGATTCTAGATTTTTGGGCATCTACTGATTGATCTATTGTTTAAACTATTTTTGTTGTTCACTGAGTAGACATTCAAAGAAGTGAAAATGTCCTAACCCTGTTCATTGGAGTTTATCCATTGCAGTCAATCCATGTCATATATATAAGTTATCTTCAGAAGGAACCGCATCTCTTCTCCAGTAAAAATGGATTGTCTTTTGATATGAAGGCTTTATCCTCAGGTACCATAGAAACAGTCCTTTTGTTGTTTCTTTCCTAGTGGCTTTCTTGACAGAGTTCAGAGGTAGTTTACAAATGCATCCTTTTGTAGAGTTGAATTGGTGTCACTATTGTTATCATATCTAATCTCTGACATTGCCCTATATTGCTGCTGCCCAATATAGGTGGTAGCTTTAGTCTGGTATTACTGATTTGCCTTAATGACACTGGAGACCCTGACAAAAAACTCTAGGCAGCATAGCTCTCTGCTTCTATGATGCAAAATGACTGAAGTATTCTCAAGGTATGGTGCCTTAAAGTCAAGAAGGCTTTTTGCATCATCAAACTGTCACCAATAAAAACTAGTCTTTATTGCCAGTGTAATATAAAATATTTATTCCCCTCCTCCAGATCCTGGAGCCACTCAAACCAACAAACAGGACTTCAAACCATAATTATAGTTTAATGTCAATCCTATGACGGATACATTTCATTACTCTGGTCATGTGACCTAATATAAATGGCGGCAAAGTCTTCATTGTTAATGAAATGAATGTAGGCAAGCAAACTGATGCTACCAAACTTAAACTACCAAACTTAAAATCTAATTTGCAAATCACTAATCTAAACCAAA
>JAYDZF010000014.1:14540510-14551889 GCA_034509105.1 Microcambeva barbata
TGCATCAATGATCCTCGATGGCAGAAACTTGAAAATAAAATTACCAAACACCAGTATTGTAACATAATAATACATAAACTTGTCGTACTTGCTTTCTTCAGTGATCCTCTCATCTGCTACTTGCGAGTAGCGGTAAACGACTTCTTCTCTCAAGCAGCGCAGACCTTCTTGTGAAGTGAAAAACACTGATTGTGTCTTTATCACAGCACCTAGCTCACAGTGTTGGATATATAGCATTTTATTCACAAATTCGAATTGATTTCAGAAGGAAAAATACATCTGATCTGCTACTGTCGGCTAATGTGTCCCACTGTCTGGCAGGGAATGAATAGATCTTCATTAATGAGCTAGAAGTACTGTCACTGTGTGCATTGCTTTTGGTGATTTCAATTAGACATAGGAGATCCATCTGCATAGGCATGGGTTCAGGCAGAGAGAATGCCAAAATCGTGGCTGATGTAAAGGAGGCGGGACTTATTCTTCAATAAAGGAACATATTTTCCAGCATTTTTTGGTTTATTGGGGCTCCTGTGTGTTGTGGACTGCAGTGTGTGTCATGATGTTTGGTGCTCGGTGTGTAGTTAGTGTTGCTGTCAGTGATTGAGTGTAAACCTGTCCTTTCAACCACCTTTGTTCACAGAAATTTGGTGTGGTTCGTATTCTGTTTCTGTTCTAATTTTAATTAAATGCACTCAACATAAATAAGGTCATTCATTTATAAAAACACACTGATCTACTTAAGCCATTTGTAAAAAACACTGTATAAACACAATAAAAATGCTTTATAAAAGATAGAACATTTAGTGGTATTGTTCTGAGTGTTTTGTGTGTAAAATTTCAAAGAAAAGCAGCAGATTATCAGAACTGTGATGATATGTGTAGATTCTGTATTTGTTCCTTTTGAATATTTGTTTCTTAACATTGTTATTTAGATAGCTAGACTAAACGTGGTGTTTTGGTAGATAGATTATTACAGCTAAGTTGTTTCAGAGGAGTATCGGCTTGTTATCTGTATCAGTACATCCTGCAGCATTGATATTGGACATATAAAAGGTGGTATCGAGTCAGCCCTATTTTTCACTATCGATGGATGTCAGCATTCAGTCTATTTATCTGGGAATGGGCTGAGCTTCATAGAGAGGAATGTCCCAAGCACGATGTCCCAGATTCCAGAGCCGAGACTCGCCCCATAGATGCACCACCTCGCCAAGGTGGCTCACAAAGGGCTGATCCAGGAAGCACAAAAAAGTTCCTCTGCCCTACTTTCCCAGAAATTGGTGCCTTGACAGCAACAGTCCCCAAAACGCTACATCCCCTCCTCTCTTTGCTAGAAATGTTGGAATACATTTTTTAAATATTGAATAAAATAACCTCCAACAAATGCTCAGCTTTAAAAGCGTCAGACAAGCAATTAAAAACTTTATTTACTGGAATCAAAGTCAGCTCGATGAACTTTAAGGGTTTTCTTGTGTGTGTCTCTTTTGTAAATGTGATGAATTTTGTTCCTAAATGTATTGTTCGCACCAAACATCAGACGTTCACACAGACGGCTTTAGTCTCTTTGAAGGCCAAACATGATGCTTTGATGAGCCAGAAAAAGAAGCGGCATTGTTTTGCAGGTGTTGTCCACATCTGTTCCGTGAACACTCTTAGTTTTGTTTGATGGCTCTGTAATGGTGCTTGTGCATCGCAAAATAGACAGGTGTAGCCGCTAAATGAAGTATTACATAGTCATCAGAACACAGCATTTACAACCACTGACAGGATTATCCGGGGAATAAAAGAATCCGTGGGATTTGGAAGATTTACAAGTTTCTGTAATCCTGGCACCCATCACAACCAATAAGAGGAGATGGTTTGGGATTGGATTAAATGCTTCTGAGGGGATTCGGTGCAATCCGTGGGAGTGAAGCGAATAAAAAAATGCGGCATAAAAAACAATCAGCCGACTGATTGGAATATGACTGGTGGTACACAAGAGTCTGATGTTTGCTTGCACAAACAAATGCATTCTTATCCTGTTTCATTTTCCTGGCAATTTCACACTCATTATGTTTTGCCATGCGGTTTATCAGTTTTGAAGGAGCCTTTTCATATTCCCTGTTTATCTCAGACACCCACAACACGCTAAAAGATAGTGTTAAGACAGAGGAAAAAGTATTCAGAACTGAATAAAATATATATAGAAAGAGAGAACATAAAATGGAGTAAAATCTGAAAACAAATTCATATTCTCAATAAATTTTTATTTCAACATCAACCACTGACAGAGGACTTTCTATTTATCAAGGCACCTGTTAGTGGGTGTGATATATTACCCTCAAATTTGATGTTACATTAAAAAAAAATGAGCAAGCGTAAGAACTTTGACACAATTTTGAGGCAGCCGTGGTCTGGTGGTTAGAGAACTGGGCTTGTGATCAGAAGGTTGCCGGTTTGATTCACAGAGCTGACAGGTCACGACTGAAGTGACTTTGAGCAAGGCACCTAACCTCTAACTGTTCCCCAGGCGCCTAGGCTAGGGTTGCCCACCACTCCGGGCATGTGTGCTCACTGCCCCCTAGTGTTCACTAGTGTGTATAATTTGTGTTTCACTGCAGAGATTGGGTTGAAATGAGGACAAATTTCACTGCAAAGTGATAAAAAAAGTATTTTAAATCTTAAACAAGGCAAATTATAATGACTAGACGACTGGGTCAGATCTCAAAAGCTGAAGCTCTTGTGGGGTCTTTTGACTTTTGAAAATGGTCCATCAAAGAGACAGTGGTGAACTAGGGTCATTGATGCACATGAGGAGTGAAGGCTGGCAGACAAGCCGAAGAAGTTAAGGCTGGGGTCAGAAGACACGGTGCATCAGATGTTTAAAGCAAAATGTGGGCCAACACATTATTAGGGAAGGTACTCAAAGTGTTATGTATGATAAAAAATACACAGTGATTAAAATTCACTTACACACCATCGCTAGACTCATCAGTTTGAAACCCAGTTTTGCTAATGGCAGGCTGGCCAGAGAGTGAAAAAAAAAAAAAAAACATTACAATGAGAACAGTATTAATCAGGATTTATTTTAATTTTTTTATATTTAAAAGTAAAGGTATTAATCTTTAGCTCTCTAATCTCTCTGATATTCACAGATTTAAAGAGAGTGATAAAATCTCTATCAGAGCTCTATCATCTTCATAACGGCATTAGCAACATAATCTGCTTTTTCGTTTGTGTGATCGCAGTATCATCAGTGTAGGCAAAGTAGATTATACAAAATGTAAAGGTTCCACATTATCACTTTCATATCGCACGTCTAGTAAAGACATCGTACATCATACTCAGGCCTAGATTAATATTCAAATAAACAAATGATGGTTCTCTGCACCAGTCATCAAACATTTGTTTCCACTGACACACGTTTACATGGGATGTTAACAAATAAACACATGAGCATTTAAAATAATCTTAATAAATTATATTACATATTAAAAAAAAAAACTTTATTTCACCATCTATGCAGCCACTGTTGAGCCCTTGAGCAAGGCCCCTCTCTATGGCTGACACTGTTCTGACCAGATCTTTCAACCCACCTGGGGTGTGCATAGAAAGAATTCAATTGTACTATTCTATTCTATTCAACTTCTGTTCTATTTGTTTGTTTGTTTGTGGCATTGCTTTCTAATTGTTTGTATGTTTTTTTAGTATTTTAACATCGTGTTTTACACTTTTTGGTACATTCATGACAGACAAAGTATTATTAATTATATATTTCATCAGAGGCATTATTAGTGGGTTGCACTGTTGATTCACAGCGAGAAGTTTCTGGGTTCAAACCCCAGGTGTGATGATCGGGGTCCATGCTGTGTGGAGTTTAGATCTTCCCCTCTGGGTACTTCGGTTTCCTCACACAGTCCAAAGACATTCTACCAGGTTGATTGGAGACACTGAATTCCCCTCCTGTAGGTGCGATGGACTGGCATCCCTTCAGGGTGTTACCATGTGCCTTGCCTTACTTTCTTAATCACTTTGCAGTGAAATTTGTTCTCAGCATTTTAGCCCAATCCGTGCAGTGAAACACACATATACACACTAGTGAACACTAGGGGGCAGTGAGCACACATGCCTGGAGCGGTGGGCAGGCATAGCAACGGCGCCAGGGGAGCAGTTAGAGGTTAGGTGCCTTGCTCAGGGGCACTTCAGTTGTGACCTGTCGGCTCTGGGAATCGAACCAGCAACGTTTTGATCATAAGCCCAGTTCTCTAACCACAAGGCCACGGCCGCCTGCCTTGTTTCAGGAAGGGTATCCGGCATGAGCAGTTGCAAGAAGATTTTTAAAGATTTTTAAGATTCTTTTTTAATAGGCTACATGATGTGAGAAATAGTCACGGGTCCCTTTTCCTTTGCTTTTTTGTTAGTTTGTTTTGCTTTACTATTTTGCTTTAATATTTTCCTATGTACCTTGTGTGCCCAATTACATCTAACCAAGAATGTCCTTTAACGTGTATACAGAGTGAATGACTGTGTTGTGCTCATTTGTCATTGTTGACTTTATTGACAAATGGCAGGCCATGCGTCACCGTGCGCTAATCAGGTGTTATATTGCGCCTAAACCTCATTAAACATGACTTTTAGTCGAGCCTTGACCATTAGCTATGACATTGTGTGGAAAGGAGAAGCAAGGAATTTCTGTTCAAGCATAGGGAAAAAATTAAAATCCACAGGATTAGAGTCTACATCAATAATAATTGAATGAAATCAAAATAAATATAAAACCCTGATTTATATATAGTTGTGGAGAAAATATCACCACTTACTTATCAGTTGTCTAGTTTTACGATAGTTGGGTTTGTATTTGACCAACATAAGCAGTGACCAAAATGAACTAGTTTACAGAATACTCAGAATACTACAAACACCTACCCAGCAATGATAAACTAAAATAAACAGGTCATTTTGAAGTGGTCGCTACAACCAAATTTAAATGGTCATTACATTACAGTGAAAGATGAATAAACTCTTATTTAATAGCTTCTAAGGACAGTATATATAAACTGTACATGCATAATTTTAATCTTATAAATTCTTACCTTAACAGGAATGATTTCGGCTGCTCCCGTTCGGTGTCAACACAATGTGATCCGCATTATTGATTTGCCATCATTTTTACAAGAGACACAAGCCTCCTATTTACCTGGGATTTGGACCGGCACTATGATGCACTGGTTTAGGAATCCTAGTGGCTGGGAAGGTCGAAGACTCTCAATGCTGGTGTGCTATCTCCATGGACCACCTCAACAGTAGAGTTTGCTCTATGGATCCTCCCATATTCTCCCTCTAGCGGCTGTGGGATACAATGCAGTCAGCATGGTTTCAGATATCTGTGACTACTTATCAATTGTTACCCAATTGCTTCCTGTGCTGCACTCGGCAGTTGCACTGTCTGTTAGCTGGTGGTCATAATAATGTGAATTGACAGTGTACAATATAACATTTATTATTGATATTTAAGTGTGCTGTGCCACCTAGTCCGATTGCTTTCAACGACACGATGCGATCTGTGTTGGTAACGGAACGTGATGTAATAAATGTGTAGTAGTGCATTCAAGTAACATGACTTATAAGCCGATGACTTATTAAAACCCTCACTAGTTAGACAGCTGCCAGAGTATTCCGTACTACAGCAAGGCAGCTCACTACCCAGTGTAGCGAACCTTGCTGGCGTCACAGAACCCTGTGGACAAAACGAGAGTAAAAGAGAGTTTTCATTTTCTTTATCCTTTCTAGCATGTGGTGTAATTATGAGAGGTTTGAGGCTATTTCGTCCCCCTTCTTCAATTAAAGCCATTTTTCTTACCTAACATGTAACCCACTGAGAGTTTTGACATAAATGACAGGAGCATTTTACCATCGGAGGACAAGAATTCTTTCAGTGTTTCTGTATGCGCCAGACTCGTGTCTCTGAAAAGGAAACTGAAATGTAATTTCACCTTGAAATATGTATCTGTCATTCTCCTGAGCGTGCGGCATGTAATTTTGGCTCAGTAATGTCACAGCAGCTGGGATTGTATTCGTCGAGACTCTTCCGCTTTCGTTTTTAAAACATATTGTATTGATTTCAATACTTTAAAGACCCCCTTCACACCACCACCGCCTCCTCCGCCTGAACCCAAAACAATATGATTAATTTTTTTGATTTAAGTATTCTATACAGGTTTGTAGATTTGTAGAGCCGCCTGGAAATCCTGGGTACAGAAGAATTTATACCGTCACTTACATGCCTTTTTTATAATTATTTAAACTGTTTCAGGGTTTTATGTTCAATTTGTGTTTTTTTGTGTATGTGTTAATAACACACTAAATTTACATTAGCCTTCTGCTGTTCCAGAGGACAATGGGTTGAAGAGGACATGAACAGGTTTCCCAAACCTTGAAAGTCAATGTCTTTGAAACTCGTTGTCACTTGTGGACAGGCAAATGTGTTTTCAAACCAGCAAATGGTGCTGACAGGCAGACTTGATGGGTACTAGTGATGCATCAATCCAAACAACAAATGATCCGGTGCTTCGATGCGAGACATAAAAAAATCATTCGTTGTTTTTCATGTATCTTCAAACATGATAACTTTTCAGTGTCTTTAGGCATGTCCAAGGTTTGTACACCAGCATCTGTTTTAAACTGTTATTTTTTTTCCAGTTATTTGTTTCTGTTTGTCAGAAGATGTGGGACACAAATATCGTGCTGTAGTGTATTAAAACAATGACTTGTGAGGGGGAGAGTGTTAAAGGTAATTAAATATACAATATACAGCCAGAAATGCTCCATATCTATTCTCAGTTCTACACTCACTCCCTCTTTAGTGCCTTCACGTTGTACACATAACATTCTTAAAGAGCCAGACAACCTTTCTGTAACCATTACATGTCAAAGATAACTTATGACGTACTTTTTGACTCGTTATATTATATTTGAAATAATAAAAATACACCACTGCCTCTTTATTTGCTAGAATGAGTATGCATACTGAGTATATGAACTGAGTTCATAGCAACTTAATTGTGTGACCTAGTCATTAATGGTTCTCCTCTCCAGGGTCCCTCACAGGGGATCCCTGGTTACACCAAAATAACCGGATATTATCTAAAGTGCAATTTTGTTATATTTGGCGGATTCTGACTGAGGTGTTTAATTATGATCTCACAGACAGTAGCTTCACACCAGTGATTCCTCCAAGAACACACTCCAAATGTATGAAGTTGTGGTTCCTATAATAAATCACCAGAGGCCTAAAACAACTGTCTCAGGAACCCAGCTTCTGACTTATAATAATGTAGGAAGAGCTGAGACTACGTCACAAGATTTAATACAATTACTTCCTAGTACCCATGAAGAGTAACCACAGCATCATGTGATCTCCATTGTGATTTGGCATTTTTTGTTTATTCATTTATTTATGCCAGATGACCTTCTAATGCAACCCCTCTATGTATAAAGGCTTGGGACCAACACTAAAATGAATGGTTTATACATCCTAATGGCTAGAGTTTCAAACCAGGGAGCTTAGACTCTCTGAGCTTTTCTCACAAATAAATAAATGAACTGAATTTGGCAAAAGTTCATATGTAGTTCATATCTTCCACATCTAAATCCTTCAAATCCAATATATGGATTTTTTAAATCCATCTTGTTCTCACATCTCATCAGGCGCTGTAAAACATTGATTACATTACAATTTACATTAATTATATTTTTAGAAGTCTTCAGTCTCAGCTTTCATCATTGAATTAGGCCATATTTAGGAATAACTTTTAAAACTAATTGCAATTTAATTTATTTATTACACTAATTAACGCTAGAACCTTTCGACCAGTCTAACCCCCAACAATACAGTAAAATCAAATTAGATTTTAGATAGTGACCACCATATGCAGCATAGACAGTAGCTAGACTGCTGTTATCATAGCTACATGACCATTAAGGTGGTCTCAAAGGTGCTCAAAGTTCCAAAGCTGGACATTTCTAGCCATGTGACATGTCGCAACCTGTTTGTTCTCTGATGTTACACGTATGACACACCTACGTCAATCCGTTCTACAAAGCAGAAAACATGAACCATCTGAGAAGGCAATCGTTTGTCTAATCATCAGGGGTTCAATTCTGACTCAATTACCCATCCAATCCAGCTGACCATACATGGCTTCCTTCATGAACTAAAAGCTGCAGTTAATAACAAATGCTTTTGAACCTGAACACACATACGTGAATATTATTGAAAAAGAAAGTCAGAAATAAATTTTTGTGTCAAGTACTTTTCATCTACGAATAAGCAATCTTAGTGTGTGTGTGGTAATGAAGCGACTCCATCCAGGGTGTGTTCCTACCAGTGTTAAGAAGTGTAGAGCCACAGTGAAACAGATCAGGATGACGCTGAACTGGGAACATTTTGTACTGATAAAAGAACTGACTAGATTTGTCTTTCATTTAGACTTCAACATTAATAATTTACATCAGACTGAACTGAAAATGTTGGGTAGTATATTTTCAATCGTACAATATCATCCTAGAAAGAGCTTCCACAGGATAAAAAAATGCAATTGTACCTTGTAACTTGGCATCCCATAAAGATTAAACTTGTTCCTTTAGACCCATCGTGTGTGGGAGATTTTGCTGGCTTGTTTGATTTGTTCAAGCTGATTGCTGAACAAAGTGAAAATAGCAGTCATATTTATGCCATATATTAAAGAAAAAACTGAGATTTTGCAGGTTTTATTGATTTTTTAAAATGATTTTAACTGCTAACTGTTTTTATATTTCATTTGTGGTATTTTAAGTTCATAAGTAATGAAGAAGAAATAACCCTATTATTTTACAAAAGCATAAAATATATGCAGTTTAACTTGAACACATGAACTGGTTTCTCATTCCTTCTTATTGACAAAACAATCACTCACGCTCGGTATATAAAATTTAAAATGTGTTGCTCTTAAATAATAATTTATTATTTTTTCTTTTAACAAAAATTGGTAAAAAGTTGCTTATTGTGATACAAAAATACAATTCAAGGAAACTTTGAACTAACGTAAAGCTCTTGTAATCATTTTAAATTAAAGGTTATTTTGTAGTGCGCATATACTAACAATCAGTTCCAACAACACAATAATTTCCTCTGATTTCTGCACATGACTTACTATTATATCATAAAGGCATGATGGTAATTATTATATTTAACTAATTTGCACTAAACTAATATGAACACCTGGAACAGATCTGCCTCGCCTCTGCAAAACAATAATGAGGCATATTTGCACAGAATTGTTCAGCAAATAATCAAAGGAACTTTCCATCTAATAAATGTCCTAAATATACCAAATATTTACATGCTCACTCTAATCTTATGGAAATGGCTTTTAAACAGAACTATTTTAAAGTTTTTGATTATTTAGAAACGATGTGACAGATGTGCTCCGACCAGGCAAAAATAATTCACCAAAAAATTAGGAAAGCACTTTAGTCAGAGGAAAGTGGAAGATAAACGCTCTTGAAATTCCTCAAAAAAAAAAAACTACTTGTGGGCCCAAAGAGTTAAAAGCTTGAACCGAGTTCATATTACCATAGATTATGCAAACGTGAAATGTGTGTCCCATGAATAATGGGTAAATTAAAGGAAGAAAGAGAAAGAAAATAAAAAGAAATGTCTTAGTGGGATTATTAAATAAGTAAAAGGTCATTCTGTTGTAGTGAGTCATTTCACTGCGTCTCTAATGAAGTTGGCACATCACTTTTAAAATTACATTTTAATGCAAAATAAATGAGCTTTAAGTAATAATAAAAGATAATAAGCATCAACATTCTTTTTAAGTTTTGCTAATTTGGTTTTACTTTATTTATTAATTAATTTACATTACAGGAAATGTCATAATCTCAATATAGGTAAAATAATAATAATGTTAAAGAAATGTTAATATCAAAAATAAAAAAAATAGCAATAATGACATGAATGACAATACTAGCGAGAATAATAGTTACATTCTTCATAATAATAATAATAATAATAGGATTAAACTTTCCTGACACAACCATCCCTATTTATCCGGGCTCGAGTAATTTTGTCTGGTGCGTGCGCTGCCAAATATGCTCTCTAGATGGCACCCAGCCAACCAGGATCCTCAGAATTCCTGCACTGTGGTAGATTTCGCTGCGCCACCTAGGTGCACCACCATCTGCCACATTTTTCACACCAATAAAGAGTCTGAGTACAGACTTAGACTACTTTCTCTGTATTGTTCCACTACAAATTAAGGCACCTCAGATTAGACACGACCGATGGTGTCTGCTAAATGGCCAGCCCGGCCAGTTGAAAGCACAATAACAAACGTGGCCTTTAAAAAAGCAATAAAAATGAGATGTTTTGCAGATATTTTATCCAGAGCAATTGACAGTTAAGAGCCTTGCTCAGGGCCCAACAGTGCAACCTGTTAGTGATAGGGCTTAAACCAGCATCTGTCACATTACCTGTATGTTAGCTTTGAGCACCTCAATACGTCTAGCTGCCTTGAAGTCAGCGCAGAACAACTCTCCAAGTTTTTAAAATGTGGTTTTATAATAAATGTTGTTCATAAGCCAAGTTTAAAAGTCAGTGTTCTGACAGGAGAATAAAGGAAGCCTCTCCATTTAGCCTGGGAAACTACAAAGGGCTTTCTGGGTTAGTAACGTTCATTAATAATGCTGTGCCTTTGACCTTATCTCTGTGTGTGTTTGTGTGTGTCTGTGTGTGTGTGGGCATAACTGATGGCCCTGCAGTAATTTTCAGGTACCAATGGGAGCCCTGTGCCAGCAAATCTTCCTGTGTACCTGCAGCTCTTAACAGTGATGCATCAGCTTTCAAAAATATACTACTGTGTGGCACAAGCAGCCACACAGCATCCTGACAAATGTGCTTCAATATCCACAGACGAGCACACACACACACACACACACACACACACACATGAGTCTACATGGGTTTACTCTGGGTGCTCCGGTTTCCTCCAACAGTCCTAGAACATGCAATCAAGGTAAATTGGAGATCCGGACTGTGTTCAATATACACTTGTGATCTGATCAATCTTGTGTAATGAATAACTGTTTCCTGCCATGAAAGTACCCAAAAACCTACATATGCATACTTCAGTACAGATGCCAGGCCTAATGTCATCAACCTGGCACCAGGTGCCTGTGTCACCTTCACCCTGCTCACTTTGGCTGCTCTAGAACATTGAGGTTCACATTTTTCTGGCTCCCCACTGGCTTGATGGAGCTCCTGTCCCAAAGTAGATATTGCGGAAAACTGTGCTGGCACTTGTTTCATCCTTGTCTGGGTTACTGTGAATCTTGTATACATGCCCTGAACAGGGTGTC
>JAYDZF010000014.1:14592177-14602529 GCA_034509105.1 Microcambeva barbata
GATTAACAGTCCAGTGTTCAGTTCAAGTTTATTAATGGTAGAATGTCTGCCAAATATCTATTTCTTCTTTTATAAAACATGTGCCATGTGGACGCCGGGGCATGGGTCAGGCAGGTTTAATCTTCAGCCTCTAGTCACAATCTGTGATGAATTTATTATGGTTGCTTCAGGTTTTTGTGTCTTTTTGGTTTTTTGTCTTCTAAAACATTGTCTTCTTGTTTAGTAGCCAGAGCAATCAATGAAGGAGGGCTGCTCTGTGGCCTGTGACTTTAGTCATGTCAGAGGGGGCGGATGAGTCTGTTTGGTGATGGTGCATGCAGCAGGGAAATTGTATTACAACTGGAAATGACTAAATTGGGAGGAATGCAATAAAGCATAATGATAATTATTATTGTATTAATAATAATAATAATAATAAACGATTGCTCCTTGCTCCCTGTAGTTTGGCAGATCACTCCAATTAGGACAGAAAAATTCGATCAGACTGATCAGGTGATTAAAGTAGCCCTGTACTGATTGATTTGCATTCTCAGTCAGCTGCACAAGAGCTGCCACTCTCTTTCTTTACATATCTTACTTGGGAATGAACAAAATGTTCAGTAAATGAGGGCATTTGAACAATTTCTAACCCATCTTACTGTTACCCACTGTTCCTATTCAAATACAATTCATTTCGACAGTGTATGTGAGTGAAGCGATTGGTCTCCACCTGTGAAAGTGACATTTTTTCCAATAGAATATGTTTTGTTATTCATTCAAAGTCAATATCAACTAGGCCTGGTTGACGTTTATACATGCCACACAACATGAATAATAAATTATTTTTTCTACTAATTTTTATTTATAATTCAGTGATTTATAATATGATTATTCTTAAACATTGACCTGCTTTTTCATAGAGAGCTATCTTTCCGGGTGTGTCATTACTGTGGCTAAAAAAAGCTTGTATCTTGTACATATACCTTTTGGACTACTACTTAAAACATCAGAGAAACCATGGCCCTAACCAGGACAAATGTGTTTTGGGGGGTGTTTTATGGCACACTGATTTTGCAAGTATTCCCCTTATTTACTGTTAACAGGAGTATTAGCAAAGCATTAAGTATCAGTTATATTTATACATTATTTTGGATATGGCTGGGTAATGCAGATTATGTTGTATATTATATTCATTATGAATCGCCCAGAGCTTGATATAAAAGAGAGCAAAAAGAATAGTGGCAGCTCATCAAAATTTCTGGTAATGCAATGCCAATATGCCAAAGAATGCAATACTAAGGTGCTGGTACTGTGTACTGTTGAGTACCAACTCACTTCAAATACTGCTGCAATGAAAACAATTAAAATCAGAAGTTATTTATAACAAGCTGTCAACCTGTCAGGTTAAACTAATCTGGCCTTTCTGCTCTGACCTTAGTCATCGACATTTTTTTTTTCAACTGCATGAACTTTAAAGATCTCAATAGATCAGCAGGTACTGACACCAACACGCCAAAAGATGCTAATAGCAGATTCAAACAACCATGGTCAGCATCAATCAGATAGTGTTATTTTCTTTCATATTCTGATCAGCATCTTTCATTGTCTGATGCATGATTGCTTCAGAGTACATACAATTAATAATTTATTGCACCTTTAGACACATACACCAATCAGGCATAACATTTACCAGTGACATGGAATGTAAAAAAAAAAAAATGATCGTCTCTTCATCACTGCACCCGATAATAGGCGGGACCCTCATTGCTAAGACTGTATACTGTAAAATGTAATGTAAATCTTTTTGGATAAAGGCGTCATTTACAAATTTTGATAATGTAAATGTATATATTAGGCAGTAAGTGGACATTTCACCCTCAAAGTTGGCAAGTGTAAGGATTCAAGGCAGTTGAGTTCAATTTAGGCCAAATTGTGATGGCAAGATGACTGGGTAAGAGCACTTAAAAAACTCTTGAGGTGTCAAAAGTGGTCTTAGGAAGGAACATGATCAGGGGTGGCTAATACTTATTGATGAGTGTGGGGAGGAAAGGCTTACTTGTGTGTTCTGATCCTACAGACAAAGCTTGCTGATGAAGTTAATGCTGATAAATGTTTTCAAAATGTTATGCCTTTTTGGGGTAGAATGGCATCATTCTTTGTTCGAAACTGAATTAAGTTTAAATAGAGCATCAAGCTATGGTCAAGCATACTGTTTGCCAAAAACACAACATAAAACCACAGGTCTTCGTTAGTATTTTCATATGCACAAAAAATCCACATACAAAATATAAATAAACATGTTCCACATAATAGCTGTGTGTGCTGTTTTGAACAGTGGTCAATATTACAGGAAAGTTTCTGAATTACAGGAGCTGCAGGTTGCCCGAAACAAAAAAAAAACACACACCAGTATTTAATTAAGGTCTTTGTCTGTGTGTATTCCAAATCAAATCAAGGTTTATTTGTCACATACAGAGTCATACTGGCAGTGCACCGCTTTAGTGACTGCTCAGCAACACTCACCATTAAAGAACTTAGCTAACAAGATATACGTAGATTTTAAAAAAATATATATAATCATAAAATAAAAACAAGTTAACATAAAGCATGGTGGCACGGTGGCTTAGTGGGTAGCGCTGTCGCCTCACAGCAAGAAGGTCCTGGGTTCGATCCACGGGTGGTCCTTTCTGTGAGTTTGCATGTTCTCCTTGTGTCTGCATGGGTTTCATCCGGGTACACCGGTTTCCTCCAACAGTCCAAAGACATGACATCAGGTTGATTGGAGACACAGAATTGTCCTGTAGGTACCTGTGATGGACTGGCGCCCCATCCAAGGTGTTACCTTGTGCCTTGTGCCCTTTCAAGAGCTGGTATAGGCTCCAGCACCCCTCCCTGACCCTAATTAGGATAAGGGATTAAAGACAATGATGATGAACTGAACATAAAACATTTAAATTGAATCATCTAATAATTTATAGTGATTCAAGTGTGCACAAGTGACAAAGTGCACAAACTGAACTTACTTCTGAAGCATAATGCGATGAAAACTTGTGAATATATGGACACACGTTAAACACACATTAAGTCTAATACTCACAATGAGAGTGACCAATATAAAGACCCAAGTAAAATGTAATAAATTTAAGATTTTTTGGAATTATTATGTACAGACTATGTCACTGAAATGGCAACAATGAATAACAGACCCTATTGTTACCTAATACAATACAATAAACAGTACATTGCCTTTAACGGTTAATTCGTCTACATTAATCATTAATACGCCTCAGTATTAACACCTGTTGAGTTAGGGAGTAGAAGGTAACCGTTACCACTGAGTGGAAAAGCACCGAAGTAAACAAACTAACGGTAACACAGGATTTCAAATCCCGCTGTGTTTTAAACGTGTGATTTGAAATCTGCTGTTGTACAGGGGGGCCGGGCTGCTCTGTGAAGTGCATCTATAACCCCTCCCACGCCGTGATCTTATTGGTCGCGGATTCAAAAGCCACGGCCCTGCCTGGCTCTGATTGGCTGGCAGCGGATCAGCAACGACCTTTAACGCAGTGTGAGAAAGTGAGTTTAGTCAGAGAGAGCCGTTGAAGAGATGCATGGAGTTGAACCGGGTGTGACATTGTACATGCTGTGAACGGAGAGATTGACACTTACGGACCGGGATCCGTATGGACATTTTACATCCTTACCTGTGACTTAACTTCGTGTATCTGAGTGTTTTTATTTGCTTTTAACAATCTTGGATGTGGGCTGATCGGGACAAGGACACTCATATATAACGGACGCACGGGTGTCACTGGACTCATCTTAGGGGTTTAATGGTACCCGTTGTGGATTTATAGTTTTGACGGACCTTGTTCTTGTAGAGTGACTCACGGTGTGCGACATACCCGATCCGAGGAGACTGATAGCAGTAAAATAAGAGACGCGTGGAGAAAAGACCGGATCGGTGTATTACTCACTGCTGGAGCACTTCGTACCCACGTAGGCTATAGCGCACTGGACTTTCTGTGGTTTAAGGATACCTAGTGCAGTGCGCAGAGGATGTAAACTGGTTTTTGGTGTGTTTGGTGAATGGGCAGGGCTGTGTCGGGGTAAGTGTGTGTTTGATCCACCTGTCATTCGAGTGTTATACCCGCGTTAAGCCTGAGCGCATTGCATTCAACCGAGATTGCGCTCAGACGCAACATCTGTCGGGTGTTAAATGCAACAGATTTTGTCCCGTAGACTGTTCTTACCATGTACTTTATGAGTTCCTTTGGATTTTTATTATTGGATTGAATTAAAGGGCAAATTGTCGGTGCGTAAACGCATCTGTATGCATAGTGTCGCTTCAACACATCACGGTCAGGTATCCGCGCATAGGGCGCCAGTTTGTGTGAAGGGAAATATCTTTATTCCATTAGCTTTATTGAATTCACAAGACGTGTCAGTGCATTTTGCATTCAGCAAAACAATTCGATTTAGCGGGTGTTTGAAGGAAAACATTAATCCGATTCGAAGGTTGGGTTATTTACAGGCTGTTCACGTAGTTCGCCAAGGAATGAGAAATATTACGCATTATGTGCGCTTTTCAGAAGGTTCCAACGCTAAACCTCAACCCGATCGGGTGCTTCAGTTCCCTTTTAGAAATAGATTTTAGATCAAAGTGAAATATTAGGTTTACTATTTGCACAACTTGGTATTTATTTATCTGTTTTTGGTTTTTTTTCATAGAACGGAGCACAGCGCGGCTGTTCGCTGGTGGAAGCCGGATGGTGGTGATCTCCAGCGCGCCCAGGCATACAGCAGAATATCAATTAGATGTTGAACCGCATCGTCTTCTGTAAAAACTCAAATAAACCCAATAAGAAACCCGAGGACTATTGCACAATGGTTTCAGGTGTCGATTCACCATGAGCGGACTCGTGATTAAGGGTTTCACTCGGAAGATCAACAGGTCGCAAGCGTAAGGCGCATCAGGATATTGCAGGGAGGGATGCAGCTGTCTGTTCTACTGTTCCTCCTCTTGTGGGCGCAAGCCCTGACTTTAAAAAACTTGAACTATTCCATACCTGAGGAAAAAATCCAGGGTGTGATCGGAAACATAGCCAAAGATGCAGGGCTCGAGTTGGGCGAGCAGGGCAAAAAATCCAACTTCAGGGTACTGGAGAATTCGGCTCCGCACCTCATCGATGTGGACCCTGAAAGTGGACTGCTTTACACCAAGCAGAGAATTGACAGGGAAACACTGTGTAAAAGGAACCTCAAGTGCCAGTTATCAATGGAAGTTTTTGCCAATGACAAGGAAATCTGCATGATCAAAGTAGACATCCAAGACATAAATGACAATGCGCCCAGCTTTCCTTCAGATCAGATTGACATTGATATTTCAGAGAACGCCGCCCCAGGTACACGCTTTCCCCTTTCAGCTGCCTATGACCCTGACACTAGGGAAAATGGCCTTAAAACATATCAAATCACAAGAGATGATTACAGTATATTTTCCCTGGATGTTAAATCCAGAGGGGACGGGACTAAGTTTCCAGAGCTAGTCGTCCAGAGGTCTCTAGATAGAGAGGAACGTAGCCATCATACCCTTATCATTACTGCCACAGATGGAGGAGAGTATCCGAAATCAGGCACAATGCAAATTAATGTTAAAGTTATTGATTCAAATGATAACAGCCCTGTTTTTGATCAGCCCTCTTATGTAGTTGAGATTCCAGAGAACTCTCCACTGGGCGCATCCTTAATAGATTTAAATGCCACTGACCCTGATGAGGGAGTTAATGGACAGGTTACCTATTCTCTAAGCTTTTACGGTTCAGACAGAGTTAAAGAGCTGTTCTCAATAGACCCCAAAACTGGAGTTATAAAAATTCAGGGTAAAATTGACTATGAGGAAAACCCAATTATAGAAATTGATGTGCAGGCAAAGGATCAAGGCCCAAACCCGATTCCTGGTCATTGTAAAGTCACCGTTAAAGTACAAGACAGGAATGACAATTGGCCAACAATAGGATTTGTGGCAGTTAGGCAGGGAGCCGTTAGTGAAGCAGCACCCCCAGGGACTGTCATTGCCTTGGTGAGAGTGACTGACAAGGACTCAGGACGCAACGGGCAACTCCAGTGTAGGATCTTAGGCAATGTGCCATTTAGGCTGGAGGAGAGCTCTGATAATTTCTATACAGTGGTCACAGACAGACTGCTGGATAGAGAAGTGAAGGATGAATACAACATTACCATCATAGCCAAAGACAATGGCAACCCTCCGCTTAACTCCACGAAGTCTTTCACGGTTAAAATTTTAGACGAGAATGACAATGCACCTCGGTTCACAAAAATGGTGTATTTGCTACAGGTACCTGAAAACAACATCCCTGGAGAATATCTTGGTTCGGTCTTGGCTCACGATCCAGATTTGGGGCAAAATGGAACTGTTTCGTATTCCCTTCTTCCGTCTAATGTGAGTGAGGAATCTATCACAACGTACGTCAATATCAAGCCGACCGATGGAGCTATTTATGCGCTGAGGAGTTTTAATTATGAGCAGACCAAATATTTTGACTTCAAGGTTCAAGCTAAAGATTCTGGTAATCCCCACCTAGAGAGCAACACTACAGTACGTGTGAGCATTCTGGATGTCAATGACAACATTCCGGTCATCGTACTTCCACTATTGCAGAATGACACGGCGGAGATCTACGTCCCACGCAATGTTGGTGTGGGTCATGTCATCACCACAGTCAGAGCGGTCGACAATGACTTTGGTGAAAGCGGCCGATTGACTTATGAGATCACAGATGGCAATGAGGAACACCTGTTTGAGATTGACTCTGTTACTGGTGAGATTCGGACTGCCCAGCCACTCTGGGAGGAGATCTCTCCTGTGGTGGAACTTATCATCAAAGTGATGGATCATGGAAAGCCCACGCTCTCTGCCATGGCTAAACTTATCGTAAAGGCCTACTCAGGACCCGTTCCGGAGGGTGAACCACGAATCAATGCTGAACATCATGGCTGGGACGTGTCTTTACCACTGATCGTCACTCTCAGCGTCATCTCCATCATGTTGCTTGCTGCCATGATCGCCGTTGCCGTCAAGTGCAAGCGGGAAAACAAGGAGATCCGTACCTACAATTGCCGCATCGCTGAGTACTCACACCCCCAACTGGGCAAGAGCAAGAAAAAGAAGATAAACAAGAATGACATCATGCTCGTGCAGAGCGAGGTGGAGGAACGGGACACTATGAACGTGATGAACGTCGTAAGCAGCCCGTCGCTGGCCACATCGCCCATGTACTTCGACTACCAAACGCGTCTCCCCCTGAGCTCACCTAGGTCCGAGGTCATGTACCTCAAACCCTCCGCCAATAACCTCAGCGTACCTCAAGGACACGTAGGCTGCCATACCAGTTTCACTGGGCCCGTCACTAGCACTACGGAGATGCCGGTTAACAGGATGTCGATAATTCAGGTAAGGAAAGCATGTTTATGTTCTTCGTCCTTGTAGCCACCCTGTCATTTTGCTCTCTCTGCCTGGCTCTTGCTCTGTTTGTCTAGGTGACTAAGTGTGTGTATGCAGAGCAGCTGGAATGAAGGATGGGGATGGGAAAGGGGGGAGGAAGGGGAACAGTGGCAAAATGTACCATTACTCATTTTCCCACTTTTATGTACTGTCAGACGAACCTCTTTATCCGTCTTTGACATCTAGCTTTGCCCATATTGAATAGAGAACATAATTCAATTACATGGGTTTAGAGGCTAGGTGAGGCTGTTCTGATAAATGTACATGCATGAACTATTTGTTTATGATAGATGATGTTGCACATTTGTTTAACTAAATCAGAGTTTCCAAATTAATATACAGCTAGGTTATTAAAAGCAGGCCATTTTACTTCTTAGTTTTGTTTTATAGATAGATTAGATAAATTCAACTTTATTGTTATAACTTATTATATTATTATAATTGAGGTGGGGAAGAAACTGGCAGATAAAAAGTCAGATATATGACTTAATGCTGGATCACATTTATATTATATACTTACAACAGGTCTACAGAGTGCATGGTGGTGTAGCATAATGATTATAAAGTATAAGATAAATGATTATAATACTTTTGTGACATTTTACCAAGAATAGTGTCAACTTTGTTTATGAATCAATTATCAAATTATCCATCTTGAGTATTGACAAATGCTTTTGTCAAACAGGTAGTTGAAATCAAATGATTATGTGGTATTTTATTGAACACATATTACTATGACAGTAACTGCCGGTAGTGCTGTTGCTCAAGCGTAACTCAGTGAGTTTTTTATATTTCACCACTGTCTGCGTTCAGTTTTCTGGGGCTGCACCAGTCGCCTTGTCACATAATACCTTACCTAATAGTAAGTATATATGTTTCCTTGTAATAGACTGCCACCTTTTTCAGGGTGTATTCCTGCCTTTGCCCAATAGTGCCCACTACAGTCCTTGTTATAATAAAAAAAATAGAGAAAATGAACAAGTGAATCAGTGATGAATGCAGGGAGATAGAACTGTACACTTTAAAAACCTGTGCCATATACACTACAATGGTCTGACTGTATTTTCTCTAGTGCTTCAGACTAGCCTGCTTTGTGATTTTCAATGAGAAAATAAAGAGCTTTGCTGGATTTCACTGTTCCTTTGTTAATGCATCTTTGTGTGCAGTGATTTGACTAAGCCACCGACAACTTATAGGTCTCTGTTACCGAGAGACAAAACCAGACTTTATTCAGACAATGCGAGTCCCTATTTCAGACACAGCTGTGCCAGACGTAGGCAAGCCACCTTGAGATCACAGCTAGCCGAAAGTATATTACCTGACACAATCACCTTCCTTTTCTGTCTTTATGTGGGTTTGTTTTTTTTGTTTTTACAATTTTGTTCTAGCCTTACCTGTTAATCTGTATTTTGTGGTATGCAAGTGTGTGTATGTGGTTTTTGGTTTTTTGGTTTCTGGCAGCTGACAAACTGCAGATCAGGTTCATAGACGTAAATGTTAAACATGTAAATGTAGGATGTTTGTAAAAGTGGTTTGGTGGACAATATATGTACATTTAACTTTTAAGCATTTAGCAGATGCCTTTATCAAAAGTGACTTGCAGTTTCAGTCTGAGCGACGCAGGTTAAAGACCTTGCTCAAGGGTCCAACAGCAGCAACCTGGAAGTGGTGAAGTGAACAGTTGAAACGGCGACCCTCAGATTACTAGTCCAGTACCTTAACCACTAGGCTACGACTATACCACATGACTTAATAATTAACAGAATATTTTGGGCTTTTGTTCTGTGGTTATAAAGATTAGCTGCCATAACTGAAATATATTTACAACATATAATAGTGTAGTGGCTTTGATATTAACATATTTCTTCTGACTGCTCCTGGTCGGGGTCTCCACATCGGACTGTGAGCCGCATTATTGATTTGGCATTGTTTTTACACAGGATGACCTTCCTGACCGAACACTCCCTATTTATTTGGGCACTTGGAGTATCTATGTAACTAGTACACTTAGTATCTATGTAACTAGTGTCTTCAATTACCCCGGCTACATGTTTTTATGCTATGGGAGGAAACCAGAACTCCCAGTGGAAACCCATGCACATGGAGAACATGCAAACTTCACACAGAAAGGACGTGGACCTCCCTGCCAGGGGATCGGACCCACCGTGCCACCCCGATATTTATGTCTGATCTGATATTTATCTGATACTTCATGATGGATTGATACATCCGGTGAAGCATCAATGACATATGTAACACAATAGCGTTATGACCAAACCATTATTTTTATTTTGAAATGTGTACCTCAACACTGGCCGGTAGTGAGTCGATATTTTAATTATTTCCCACTCAGCGCGTTTAATTTATATTATAATGAATAAAATCAACCTACAAATCTAAAATCTAAGATGTGTTGGCGTATGCAAATCCGATTCTGTTTAATGGAAACAGTATCTATGCTACATAACAAGAGCAAACAAGCCTGTACCTTGTTAAAAGCATAAACACAAGCACATACTATCTGATGTTGAAAGACTGGCCGTTGCCTATGTTATTAGTCCAAACCAATGTATTTAGAATTTATGCTTTGTTGCTAGTTTAAACCAACATCTTGGTGTAAACAGATGCCCATTATGTTCCTGGTGTAAAACATATATCTTTACTTAGCTTTGTTTCTAGTGTAAATAAATGTGTGTACTAGGTAAATATTGTATTAATTGTGTGAACAGAATTTATTCTAAATTATTATATTTATTTATTCTAAATACACTTAGTAGTAGTTATTGGATATTGAAATAATAGAATTAAATAAAGTTAAAAATATTAATTCAAATATTCATATATTATT
>JAYDZF010000014.1:14624045-14636623 GCA_034509105.1 Microcambeva barbata
TGTCTCCATTGAGAGCTTCCTTTTGAAGGACCACTGAGGATGCACCAAAATAGATCAGCCAAACACACACACACACATAAGTTATAGATCACCAATTGACCTAGACCTGACTGTAGTGGTCAAGGGTGTGATAATTCTAAGATTCTGAGCCTAAGATCATTCTGCTTTGTGCTTATTGTTTTATAGTGGACCATATTTCTCCAGTGAGTTGAAACATGAATCAATAAAAAGATTTACTCTCTTTAGTGCTTCTTCTTTTTTAAATAAAAATTGAAGGTTGTTTATTAATTAATTAATTATTTTTCTGTCAATAAATAACATAAAGGTGACTCTTTTTATATACTTTTGGTCAATTGCCATCATATTAACCAGTCCCAATAAACACCCAGTAAAACCCAGGCTAGAGATGACGTGATTGGATGGTATTCTGAAGGGCAGGTGAAATAACGATGTTAGATTGAGACGAGGACCCAGTGCATTAGTCTTCCTTCAGGCTTGTATTTAGCAATGTCAATATTGTCTGGACCACAGCTCAGGTCGCCTTCTTCCCCTCTTCCACTCCATATTGACTCGGGGCTGCAGAGCAAACACGTTGTGGCAACATTGACGTAACACAGAGAGTTGAGTAAATGAGACCCATAGGAGAGCGTTATCGGCTTTTTCTGAGTCATCAAATGTTGACAAGATGAGCAAGGACAGAGGACGAGAGAAAGAACTTTAGCTAGATGAATGATTGTTCAAACTTATTGGATAATGGACGTACCCTCTTCTCTGTTTCTACAATGGTGCTGAAAGTCTGGATAGGTTAATTTATAATATTAGCAGATATGTAAAAACTACACTCATACACACAGTAAAAGACAAGTGTGAGTTGTGTGAATAATTAAATCACAGGTACTTTCAGATAGAAGCCTCAAAACCTATGTAAATGTAATGCTTGTACCAATCATAATAAAAAATATAGTCTATAATAATTATTATTATTATTTTGAATTAGTTGTATGCTCAGTTCAGTTCATTGTCTATCCTAATTATGGGTCGGGGATGGGTGCTGGAGCCTATCCTAGCACTTCAACGGGTGCAATGCACAAGGTAACACCCCGGATGGGGCGCCAGTCCATCCCAGGTACGTACAGGACGATTCAGTATGTCCGATCAACCTGGAACCATGTCTTTGGACTGTGGGAGGAAACCGGAGCAACCGGAGGAAACCCACACAGAATGAGGAGAACATGCAAACTCCACACAGAAAGGATCTAGATCACCCCACCCGGGGATCAAACCCAAGACCTTCTTGCTGTGAGGCGACAGTGCTACCCACTAAGCCACAGTGCCACCCATTAGTTGTATGCCTTTTGTTTTTATGTTATTTTCTATTATTATTTATTATCTTCAAATAAACATTGTTTATGTATTAATTTTAATGTGTTTAACATATTTACATGACAACTAACAAAGTTAATTTCTATTAAATTTACACTCACATTTGTAGTCTGAACTTACTTTGACTGCAGGTGTGACCAAATATTTTAAGCTGTATTACTTACATAATTAAAATGTATTGGAGGATTAAGGACCACGTTGCCTTTCTTCTTTTTCCCCTTGCTCTTTTCTCCTCTTTATTTTTAAATGATTATTCGACCTGGTTCACCAGGATTTCTCGTTGCACACCAGCATGTATCTCAGTGTCATGCAACACCTAAATTTCTCTCGCTTCTCCTTCACAGACCGACAACTTCCCAGCCGAGCCCAATTACATGGGGAGCAGGCAGCAGTTTGTTCAAAGGTAAGTCCTATTAAACGGCTCGTTCAGCCGTCACATGTGCCTAGACCCCCTTTACCTTGATTGCTGCATTCAAATTAGACGCCTTCTAGGAAATGAAACTGTTTCCAACCTCTGAATTGTTTATTTAAATATTTTCCTGTGTTGAAAAATTCAATCGGAATACATATAGTATCTGCCTTAGCTTCCTGATGATTTTCTTATTCCCTCGTTACTTAGCAGTTCGACATTTAAGGACCCAGAGCGGGTGAGTCTGAGGGACAGTGGCCATGGGGACAGCGACCAGGCCGACAGTGATCAGGACACCAATAAGGGTTCGTGCTGTGACATGTCTGCCAAGGAGGCGCTCAAGATGAAAGCGACTGGTCTCAAGCCTCAACCCCTTGAACAGGGTGAGTCTCCTAATAGATGTGTCTTACACCTCATAAACAATCCCTAAAGTAATTAATTTAAAGTAATTAAGTTAATTTCAGGGACTCTTGCATATAGATATTATTTTTCCTCAATTAGTCCTCAGTTCACAAAAGTTTACAAATTCTCATTAATAGAAGGCTGTTCACATTTGAACCTTTTTTCTTTTCTTTTTTGTTTGTACACGTTTCATCCTGTTCTTCAGCTTTTATTTGTCTGACCTCTCAAATCCCAACCACACATCCTCTCATTTTAAAGGCCCCGGTTGCTCACTTTTACTCTCTGTCCTCTGTCTCGCCATCCTTCTTTTTTTTATTGTCCACCCTGAGCCAACCCCCTTTGCTTATGTCTAACTCTGTCTCCCTCTCTCACCCTCATTTTTGTATTCCGGTGACGTTCTCAGTTTATCAAACCAGACAAGCCCATTATGATTTTATAAGCCAAACCACTTAAGTCTCTCCATTTAGTCCTTGCTGAGGAAGCGCTGGGAGCGTGCTCCTTTATAACTTTCGTAATGGAACATGGAAAGCAACTTATCGCACAATGGGAGAAGTTACGTGCTCGGGCCTGATTAAAAATGAATAATCTGTCTATGTTCCTTGTCGCTAGAATGAATGTGCCGTGCCCGGTTGAACTGTTAATCTACGGGATGGCCGGGATGTCCGTGTTACATCCACACTCGTTCTTAGAAGATATATAGTGTTGTATTTTTTCCTTCTCTAGGCATGTTGGGTCATGTTAACCACTTTTACACCTAGCCTGCCTCGTTCAAGCTGGAAAAAAATGGTATAAATGGTGTGCGCTCATGTGTGTGCGTACTGTGTGTAGGACCTGGATTAAATGGACTGTGGAAAGCCATAAATCAAATATAATAGTCCAATTAATCAATAGAACAGAAGGAATCTTCTTTCTGAGTTGAGATAGTGGAGTAGCGTAGTGATGTCTGCCTTCATCTAAGAGTCTCTTCTTGTA
Source organism: Microcambeva barbata (assembly GCA_034509105.1). Classification (NCBI taxonomy): domain Eukaryota; kingdom Metazoa; phylum Chordata; class Actinopteri; order Siluriformes; family Trichomycteridae; genus Microcambeva; species Microcambeva barbata. The sequence goes on from JAYDZF010000014.1 coordinate 14,627,212, forward strand.
TTTCATTGCAATTCAAGAGCAGAGCGAATGCACTGGCAAGAGAAATCAGCCAATTAAAGACACCCATATGTTTTTTTTTTTTTATATTGACAGTAGTCATGTAATGATGCATGAGAATAGTCGGAGATGCTGAAATTAGTTTAACAATGAAACATGAGAACAGTACATTTGTGCTCTGTCCAATTAAATCCTGTTTGTGTGTAAACATGCATAAACAATACACCAGGGTTCTTCACGTTTTCTCACTTCAACCATTAAAAGCATCAGTGAAAATGTTTTTGGTTTACCACACAGCCACTGGGCAGCACGGTTGCTTAGTGGGTAGAACAGTCACCTCACAGCAAGAAGGTCCTGGGTTCTATCCCATAGTGTGGCGATCTAGGTCCTTTCTGTGCAGAGTTTGCATGGTCTCCCCGTAGGTTTCCTCCAGTTAAACTTTCTAAACCATAAATACTACTCTTGCCTGCCTCACATCCCGTACCCAGAGAATGGCAATGCCTGTCTTAACTGTAACCAAATTAAAGTTATATAGGGCATATATAGGAAGATATATAGGGCATTTATGGACTGTTCAGAGTGTGTTCTTTCTGTCCATTTAACAGCTGAGACAGGATTCAGCACAACATCCCGCCCCCACACAACCCTGATTGGACAAGCGACAATAAGTTAGCGAAATAACCACCATACATTGTAAAACTTGCAGTAAAATGCTGAATATACATTATTAGATGTTAGGCTGATGGTGACTATACTCACTACCCTTGAATAGCAGGTATGACCAAGCATACCGACCTCAATTAGAACCGGATTTTATGGCCAGGCAACAGGAATTCAATAAGAAAGAGTCACAAATTACCTACTACAGGTCTTACTACAATGTTTACTTTGGCTCCAATAGTGCCAGAAATTCCCTTGCAACTTCTGCCCACTGTGCTGGGCACACACAGGGATCAAAAAATGAACACTAGACCGAGTGATCTGAAAAATCCAGTTTTCTTTAAGTTCACATGGATGATCTGGCAAGTTTATTCTGCATTGTTTACTCACAGAAGAGATGCCGCAGGGATGCACTGTAAGACGATCCATTTCACAAGATCTCTCAAAAGTTGAAGGACATCCAGCTAAAATGTTTGCACCACAGGACTCCTTAAGAGTTTTATAGAGGCTGTGTGAGAGAGAGAGCTTCAGAGATGATTTGACAGCATATAAGATGTTTAATGTTAGGCATATGCATGTATAATGCAATGCTTATTTAAGTTTAACTAGGATCCCTAGGCTAGATTACACAAGATTGAACATTTATTTTAATTCTAGCTTGTCTGATTATGATTGAAATACATGCATTTCTAACAAAAAAGATCTAACTTTTTTATCTTAAAATGTTGATTTTTGTTACTGAATTTCACTTTAATTTCTATTTAATTTCAAGATGTACCTGACTAGAACATCAGTTATTAAATCACATATGTAGTCACAGACATTGTGTCACAGGGCTTAGTTGGTGGCAAGAAGTTCCCAAGCAGAGTGGTTTAGGTCCTTTCTGTGTCTATGTGGGTTTCTTCTGGAATCTATAGTTCATAGACATGCAATTCAATAGGGATCAAAAATGTCTATGCCTTTTCTTATAGGGGCAGTGGTAGCTTAGTGTTTAGGGTACATGGATAGTAATGCAAAGGACTTGAACCTCAATATTGTCAGAATGTTGCTGTTGGGCCCTTGAGCAAGGCCCTTAACCTTCAATTGCTCAGACTGTATAATTTAAGCAAGTAAGTCACTTTGGAATGTGTGTCTGCTAAATGCAAAATGTTTTGTTTTCAAATAAAAGAAAATTGAAAACAGATGAAAAAAAAAGTTACTTTCTCTTGAAAAAATATGGATCTAAATAATAAATGCCCTTTAATTTCTGAGGTAGGTACAAACCATTTTAATTAAGCCTAATTTGGTAAATTGGTGAAAAGCAACAGCGCCCTCTGCTGTTTAACATGAATATCGATTCATTCAACGGGAATACCAATTTGAAACATGCCTGAAGTGAATCGATTCCTGAATCAATTTGTGGTGCATCGTTTCATCCCTAGTTCCAACCATTCTTAATTTCTTTCTAACAACTTATTTGCTGAAATTGTGCCCCTAGATGTGGTCCTTAAAATGTGTAATTCAAGTAAACATTAAAACAAGTAAATTCAAGTAATCAAGTAAAAGCATTATTTTATGCTTCCAGGAGTGGGTACTAGTACATTTGAAGAATAAGAGTCGACTTACACACCTTTAAATGTGTTCTTAAAATGAACCAGCATATATATGAATAGAAGGTTACTGTGTTCTTATGAGGCAATGTGAGTGCAGTACACTGCATTATATCCATAATCCATTACATTACATTATTGCATTGTGTTTTGAAGTGGAGGCTTATTGCTGTGTTTAGCTGCAAGTATGGGGCACTGGAGTGTGGGTGTGTGGGGGTGGGGGGTGTACTCATCACAACTGAAATGAATCTTTTGGCAAAGCCAGTAGGCCAATATTGGCTTGAATTGAAGAGAGAATTTCATTGATTAATTCTTCAAACTTTTTCTTTACTCTATGTTTTTTATACTTCTTTGTACAATTCAAACTTTCCCTGTACTTTTTTATCATATGGTGACACCAGCCAATCTCAGCTGTGTGTATGTACAGAGCATGTTCAGGCATGTCAAACTGGACAATGATAACACAAGATAAAATAGATTCTTGAGGGTAGAATTTGACATTTAAGACCATCCGCTCAGATCACAGTCACAATATTATGACCATCAGCTAATACAGAACGAACAGGACCATTGTGGTGGTCCCACAGATGCTCAATTGGATTAAAGTCTGGAGAATTAAGGGTAGTAATTGGAAGTTAACCAATGTGTGACATGTTACATTGTCTTGCTGGTAGATCCCCACCCACCCCAGAGATGATCTGCAATGATGGATTCATGATTTCCACACTTTGCATACCAGCACGTAAAATGAGCCAACCACGAGCCATGAGAAGCATCATGAGTTCATGTTTGTGTCCATGTTTTATTTCTCTATTATGTAGCATTTCAATCAGAGACACCGAACGAGAGATCAGACACCAGGTTCTGCCATAAATAAGCAACACGCTATCCCCACTTTCTCCCTCCTTTCACACTTGTTTACTTCAACTCCAGCCCTTCTGCTTTGGTCCTACACACCATCCACTTCAATTAAGCTGCACCCAAAAGCATTCAAATACAAACACCAGAACGACACGCTAGCGTAAACAAGCTGAAGAATTAAAGAGATCATGCATCTTTTACAATCTTCATCCATCACATGACACTGGTATACACAGAATTTCAAAATGTTTTTCAAGAACAAGAAAGGGCTCAACATTAATCTAAAAACATATTTTCTTCACAAGACTGTTTGATCTGAGCCGACCTTTGTTCTGTCAGACATGGTCAGGTGTACCTGTCTGAACCAGATTTGAAGATTCAAACTTGAGGCGTTGTTAAATTGCGTCGCCACCCAAACAGCCAAAAGCTGTGTTTGTGTCTTGAGTATAATTATTTTTGTTTACATGTCACTGTCAAAGACACTTTGAACGAATGTATTTATTTTTATATTTCTATATTTATTTGCTAGGATTTTAATGTCATTTTACACATGTTGTTAGGTACTAGGGCAATTCAGTGTCTCCAGTTCACCTTACTTTCACCTTGTTTGACTGTGGGATGAGCTGGAGCACTGGTGCTCCACAGTAAAGAGGTCCTGGGTTTGATCTCCAGATGAAGCAGTTGGGTCCTTGCAGTATAGGGTTTGCATGTTCTTCACGTTTCTGTAGTTTTGACTATGTGGTGTACAGTATATTCGTGGAAAAAAGAAATAATATGCATAGATATAGTATCAAATCTATAATTTTACAGTCTGAGAGCACTGGTTTTGAGAGGATAGTATTGCCCCCAAGTCTTCTTTGACCAGTGCTACGGTTAAAACACAGAGAACTTCCTTTGATATTTATTTGTTTTGTCTGTCTTAGCCCCCGACACCCCCCTCCCCATACTTTAATTGCATAATTGGATTGAACATAAATTGCTCTTAATCCTCATTGTCCACTCAATCACTGGAGACAGACTTTTCTTGTTTCTGCCCGTGGCATGAGGGTGGTGTGCACTGAAATTGATGAATTAATCTCCCTGAATTGGGAGCCGTGTATTAATTAAAGCCGAAGTGTATCAGAAGCGCGTTTATTAATTGGTGATTAATTGACGGGAGGACTCGCCGGCAGCGGAGTCTAATCCTGGAACGTCTTCATCAAAGGTCTTCACAGGGTTTAGTTCTCTTCCTGCCTGTCACGTTCCAGAGATCTACGTGCAAGATAAAGTATGCGTGTGTGTGCCGGTCCGACTGGGTTTCTTTAGTGTCGTTCTCGACCTCGTCTAATTGCAATTGATTGAGGCATGATAATCAAATTGCTTCCCTTTTATTGTCGCTTTCCCACCGACTCATCCAGCGCTGGGCTGTGCTAACCTCAGTCCATTATGCAGCCGGTTTGAGCTGAGAGTTCTGAACAGAGATCGGGAAGAAGCATTTTTAGCACTGAAGACGGCATCCGAGTGTCACGCTGAGAAAAAGGCATCACGCGGCGCGTCGTCCATGATTGTACTTACCCCCTATCTTCCCTCCGCCACATTGTTTGCGCAAGTAATCAGAATCCCTGTATTAGTGATTGGAACGGAGCACCAAGAGATGTCATGCTCTATCAGGTGCATACTGGCTCATGCCATTGTGCCAAGGCTACCTGAGAACACAGGTTGATTGATTTGCTATGGTCCTGGTGATAAATTGAATAGATTCTGCTGGTGGTGTTGAATTCTAAAGGAATCCAGTCTTGTGGTACACCCAGCCTATGCATCAAATTTCACAGCACCCCAAGAGCCCCAGATCAGAGTCCACGTGAGAATGGTGAAAAGTTTGTTTCCCCACAACTATTCCACACTCATATACTAAGATGATAAAGAGGAATAAAGATTTTCATGTGCAGTTGAAATGGGATTTTCAGTTCGCACACCAGCTAGAATTTAATGATCTGGTCTTAAATTAAAAATGATTACTGCTTTCATTATGGGTTAATTGTTGTATTATAAGCCTAAAACATAAAGCATAATGACATTCACGGTCATGTATTCAGGTCCATATGTAAATTAAGGTCATTTTGCTTCATATAACATCCATTGTTATTTTAAGCATGGATTTTTATGTGTATTGCGGGTCTGGGAGAAGTTTAGATGGAGACAAGCAAAAAAGTTTCACACCTGATTATACTATTCAAAGAAATGATCTTATATATTTTTGCAATACAGTTATTTTTTGTTTAGAGCCCTGAATAGACTAGGGATTTCTTCCAATGTACAATTCAATGCTCTAGGTTATTGTCTTACAAATATTACCAGTTATATTATTAGTTTTGCTTATCATTTGGCACAGCTAAATCTCATATCAAATATGCCATTTTCTAAATTAAAATCTTAAAATGCTTTTCAGGCCAAAAATATACCTGTATAGCATTTCTCTATATATTGTACTATATTATATAAAATATATTAAATAGTATAGTGTATATAGTATAGTATTGTGTTAACTGCACTCACCCATCACTTGTGATCCACAAACAAGATTGCAACAAGTTCAGTGCAGGTGCTTGTTAGGTCTCCAATTAAAACTGTTACCCATAAGACAGTGGGGCAATTCTGCTCACACAGCTTCCTCCATTTCCTTCTCTCTACACTTCTGAAACACATCCACTTCATGGAAGTCTGGCAATTAATTAGCAGCTTCTACCCCAATACCCTTTTTTAGCTGCATGCTGCTGAAGAACTGAGTTCCACTTTACTCCCAGACACCCACAATTCACTAATCCACATTGACAGACTGCAATGTGTTTTGTTTTTTCAGTAAAGGTCATTTGCGATCATTCATATTTCAGGCGGCTATAATAAAGTATGCCACAGAACTGCAGCAGGAAGGCATCGGCTGATTTTGAAATGCTTCACAGCTCCTCATACAGGGCTCACCATCCTGTGCTAACTGATGGTATCATTTATCACTTCTGACTTTCCTCTTAGATGCGTTTTTGCTAGTTTCATTTGATTTCAAAATGTAATCCTGTAGGGTTTTTTTTTCATTTATAGCATAAGTAGCATAAATGGTATGCAAATGAGATTTGACTAAGAGTGTGATTGGTACTATTTGTGATCAGGTGTAGTGGCAATGAGGATCTGTGCAAAGGCATTAGCAGTTGGAAGATAATGTCTTTCCAATTCACAGCTAAGCCTAGTATGGATCTGGACAGCCAAACGGTCGAGCAGTTACACAGTCAGGCTTGCATTAAAAAAAAAGGGCATTTGTAACAGTGCAGTCAGTTATGGAGCACATATGCAGTGTCCTTACTGGCCATTATTGGTAAATTGAACACTCTTGGAAACATTTTAATTATAGTTGTTGGCTGTTAGTAGATGGATTCAGAGAATATTTCAGTGCAGTAGCGACAAGAGTAGCTGCAGTAACTGCAGAGAAACTCTGAAGTTAGCGATTGCTTTAAAGTGCTGAGCACACAACAAACTCCACTATTAATTTTCATGAAGCCAATATGGAGGAAATTGGACGCAGCTAAATTGAGTAATAGTCGTTTGTATCCTTTTTTAAATGGAGCCATAATCTGTCAGCAATTGGACATAGACTGTGCTATTAACCCTGAAAAATAAATCTGTACATTCAACAGTAAGGAACAATAAATAATTGGACCACATGCTTGAAAGTAATATTTAATATATTTTTTAGCTTTAAATTGGCAAATGTTTTTTTTAAATATCCACACTGTGAACTTTCCCCATGAAGAATGAATAGTGAGCCTTATTTTCTTTAATTACTGGCATTGATACTCATTGGCTATGTGGCTATAGGAGCTTCACAAACAGGCTTGATAGTTGGTAAAGTTTTGTTTTGTGTCTCTGCCTCATTTTTCAAACATATTTCTGGTCATAATTTAAAAAGAATCATTTTCCCTATCCATGTTATGAGGAGAAATGTATTTTGGTCTGTGTTATCTTTCTGATATGGCAGCATCTACGCCAATGATGCCCATACTTATTTTAGCATGTAACATGAGATCTAAATATTTTATATCTGCTTTCACATATAAATGAAAACAAACAACTCACAATACAATTACACTTCTTAATCAAACTATTTACTTACTTCAATGCTTGATGAAAGCAAGCGGAATCACCAGTATCCAGTGACTCCAGTGAATGTAAATTAATATCATATAACTGTTTGATTTTGAAAACTCAGTTCACTGTGTAACTTGCAGCTTTTTATTAAAGGATTTGCCTGACACTCCTGTTACTTGACTGTAGTCTGTTAAAATTTTCTTTATTTTAGGACTGACAATAACAGACATATAACAATAAGGCACCATTGATTTGCCGTCCAGTGAAATAGCCAGATAGGGTCCAGACAATTCGAAGGATCAATACATCTGCCATGTATTAATTGTATTTTCCCCCTCATGGCTGCCTACGCTGACTCATTATTCATATCAGCAGTTTTTTCCACACAGAAGTCAGCAGGAAAAGCGACCAGAAACTTTATAAATAGTGAGGCAGATTGAAGGGTGCTATGGGAATCTTCAATTCCTTACTTTACCAGGACAATCACCCAAACTATTGAAGTATTGGCTGTATAAATTGCACATAACTCTTAAGTGAGTACAAAAGTAATTGTGTATTGCACTGCAGTGGTTTTATATCCTGACTGAAGTGTACTCCTAAAACATTATTACCCAAAAGTGAATAACACTGATTATCTCATCATCATTTTATCCTCAAAGTTGAGGTTAGACACAGGAAAAATGGGTGAGAATTTGAGCAAATTTGACAAGAACTAAATTGTGCCATCTAGATAACTGGGTGAGATTATCCCCAAAACTGCAGCTTTTGTGGGGTGTTCCAGGTCTGCACTGGACACTATCTATCAAAAGAAGGAACAGTGGTAAACCAGCGAGAGGAACATGGGTGGCCAAGGATGCTCATGGGGAGCGACGTCTGCTCCATGCGGTCAGATCCAACAGACGAGCTACTGTAGCTAAAATTGCTAAAAAGTTAATAATGGTTCTGACAGAAAGGTGTCAGAATACACAGAGCGTCATAATTTGTTGTGTAGGTCTGGGTAATTTAAAAATTGTAATTTAATTGGTACACACTTATTTACATCCAAACAGTTCTGCTCACATTTATTGCAGTTTTATTTTTGTTCTTCAATCATACTTAGTCACGGACTGATCAGGTAGTTCATGTTAAAACATTTTCTTACCTGGTGGGAGTGAGCATATTCAGGTAATACAGTCACTACATTTAAACCTATTAAAAGGTCTTGTCATAAATCATACACCATCTCATCAGAAGTTTTAGAGCCTTTACTATTCACGCTTTTGGTTGCTGGTTAAAATGGAGGCTGTTCATGATGGTGACGGCATCTTTAAACCAGCATCTTTGAATACTGTGGCAAGCAAGCATTTTTTTAAAATGATTACAGATGGCTAACGGCACAATTCTGAGCTTCACTTTTTTCATTAAGTAGAATATTTGTGATCCAGGAACGTCGTTCGGCAGAAAGATTCGTTACGGCTTAAAAACCCAAAAGGACGCCCACTTGCAGATGAGAGGGATATAAACCTTTCTCATCTTGATGTTGCTGAAAGCTGATGTGGCCTATATAATAAAAGGCTTTTCCACCGAGCCGATATGAGTCAAGCGAACCGCCAGCGGGGCCTTTTGTTTGATGTTTCGATCAATGCAGCCGTTTCAACAGATGTTATGCAAATCGCTATCATGCCACAGTTCTGTTGTTGGCCTTTTAACTCTGTTTCCATGATTTGTTTGCTTTGTTTTTAAGTACACCTCACCTCTGTGTTACTACCATGTTAATGACAGAACAGCTGGCACGGCTAACCTCAGTTGGAACGTTTTAATTATAGTATTTGTGCACGTGAGCCCTGATAAGTAATGTTGCCACCTCTTTTGACTCACATCTGTCTGGTATTGTGATTAATTGTGTTTTCATTAACTTCGCCTCAGTTCTGTGATTAAAGAAGTTTTAGGTGGCTTCTTAGCTGAAACACTCAGTTATTTTGGTAAACTGTGTCATATTGCTGGTTGTTGGTTAAGCACACTTTGTCACGCTTCCTCCGGTCTTCTGGATTTCAGATTCCCATCTGTTTTCTGTCCCTACTTTCAAATTTGGTGGATTAATTGATGGAACTCTTAGCAGTGCAGGGGCTAAACTTTTTACCACTGCAACGTCAGGCATGCTTATCTCGCTCCTCTCTTGAAAAACATTGATTTAATGTCTTGATTTAAAT
>JAYDZF010000014.1:14698876-14710615 GCA_034509105.1 Microcambeva barbata
TGTTCTTTTCATTGCTTATATTTTCCTCTATTTCATTTTGTCACCTATTATGATTTATCATGTGCTAAATCCTAAAGTGGGTGTAAGAGACAATACTGAATACTTAAAAGTGTACTTTAGTGGGTGGTGAAAAACTAAATTAAAAACCAGTTGAAGTTCTTAAATTGGGGATTAAAAAGACAAATGGGAAGACCGGGCATTGTTGAAATAAAGCAACAAAAATGAAAATGTTGAAATACAAACATTGCTGATCAAAAGGTAACAATGAAGACTGGAAAGTGTTGAATTTTGAAGTGGGTGGTTCAAGACAAAAATAGCCAAAGACCAGAAAGTGTTGATATCCTGAAGTGGGTGATAAAAAACTAATGGTTGGTTAAAAGACAAAAAAAAAGAATGGAACTTGAAATCCTAAAGTGGGTTAGTAAAAAGAAAAGGAAAGACAGGAAAGTGTTGAAATCTTGTGGGTGGTAAAAAAAAAATATTGAAATCCTGAAAGTTATTAAAGCAATTTAAAAGTCTAAAATATAAACCAGAAACTGTTGGCATCTGAAAGTGGGTATAAAAAAAACAATAAAATTGAAGACCATAAAGTAGTTACATTTGAAAGTGAGTGGTAAAAAGACAAGTAGATCTTAAAGAGTGTGATTAAGATTTCAACACTTTCTGGACTCCCATTTTTGTGGGTGGCTGGGACAATAATAAAACTTTTAACCCCGTTTGGTCCCTGTTCTCTGACCTAGAAATGTCACAAGAACTGATACTTTAATACCAAGTTGATACCAAAGTTCTTAACGCAATATGGTTCTTGTTGCCTTAAGGTTTCCCAGATTTCCCAGACCACACGCTAATGTGGTCATAACGCTAATAAGTCGAGAAATCTTAAACAACACCAGGAGGTATCGTAGGGAGCTAGCTTGTTCCCTTGCTGTTGAACTAGTGTTTTATTAACCATTTATTCGTATGGTTTATCTAGGTAGCGATTACATCACATTTTCTTTTTCATTTTCATCGTGATATTGAAATTTGTATCGTGGTATAAAATTTTCTAGACATCCCTACTCTGACCCAAGCTTCCTGTCCTCCCAGTGCCCACATGGGTTTCCTCTGACAGTCCAAAGACATGCCACAGGTTGAATGGAGACACGGAATTGTCTTGTAGGTACCTGTGATGGACTGGTGTTGCCATGTTCCTTGCACCCATTGAAGAGCTGGAATAGGCTCCAGCTCCGCTGCTAGACTCTGATTAGGATAAGTGGTTTAAGGAACTGAACTGAACTGAATTTCATTTTACTAAATATATATACTAGACATAAAAAATGATATTTTCTTTTTGTGTCTTCTAAAAGACAAAAGTAAAAGACTGGAAAGAGCTGAAATCTTGAAGTGAGTGACAAACAAAACTCAAGATGAGAAAGTGGAAATTTTAAAGTGGATATTTGAAGAGACAAAAGTAGAATAAGGATTCTTGCATGTGCAGAAGCTGCTTATGTAAATACTCACTTATGACCCAAATGCCTTTAATGCTAATATTTTTTATGAAACCCTTTGGGCTAATGCTGCAGGCGGATTCATGCAATATCAGAGAGAACTTCAAATAGACTTTATTTTCCTGCTTCTCTCCATACTTCTGTCTTTTCTCCATCAGCACCCATGTTCATTTGTGAGGAGCATAGCACAGCTAAATATTTTGTCTGCAAAAGAGTGAATTAGCATGCTGTTTCGGAGGTAATGGACCAAAAAGCCCCATGCACTCACACTCAGACAATGACTGAAATGAACTATTAAGCCTTTTCTGTTGACGCGGCCATACCTCATTTGCGTTCCGGCGCATAATTGTTTTTTTTTCTTCTCTTCTCCTCCTCTTCATCTTTCACAGGGGTGTTCCGTTTTATATTAACGAGCGAGCCCGGGTAAACAAACACTAGCCTGAGTTTCTGATTGGTTCTTAAATATAGGAAAAGCTAGTGCTAAAGAAAGAAAATCAAAAAGGGAAAAGGATGGAGAATAAAGCCAGGCTTCATCGTTAGGAGTGGGGGCTGCCAAGCTAAATGCATGTACTTTAGTAAGGTGATTGAGGAGTTTATCATCTGGAGGCTAAGAAGACTCTGCCAGATCTTCACTGGCTCCAAAGCCTCTGTCTAATCAAAATGGGCTTGGTGGCACAGACTCTTCCTATCTCAATAGGCACTCGCAGACTTAAGCCATCTGGCCCTGATATTACTTCCATATCTACACCCCCCACCCACCCCTTTCCCATGAGTGTTCGCAAAAGAAGGAAAAAGAAAGTCTAAATCCATATAGAATTTGCCACCGAGTTTTAAATAGAAACAGGAGGATTTGAGAGCTTTCCAAGGAGGGAAGGAATATAATTGAGCATACAGTGCGGTCAACAGTATCCAATAAGGATGCAAGCAAAGCTCACTTGTTCAACAATGAATATGCCACTGAAGTTCTAAGATGACTTAGTAGGCTGTTCAGAATCCTAGATGCCTCTCTACATGGGCATCTTAAATATGAAAGGCCTATTCAGTGTAGAACAAATGAGCACCCCATGTAGCCTTAGCGGGGAAGACTATTGCAGCAATCAGTGTGGCTCAAATTCTCTCATTTAAAAGAAATAAATATACCAGGCAGACCACGTGGAGCAAAGAACAAAGTTACTTTTAAATAAATGATTAATAATGTTTAATTTGTATAAACATGTACAAGTGGAAGTTCAGGCTTGTCAATGACCACCAACTGTTTTTAGTACACAGAGGGAGACAGTATTTCAAATGATGGTGTGTTGTGCAACTTCGTCCCATTGGTTTGAATGGCACAATGCTAACTGTTAGCTTAGTATGGTATTGCTGGTATTGCCGTGCATTTTCAACCACACCCACCGGGTTTCAAGTGTTTTTGCCAGTTTAACACGTACAGCATAAAAAGACCAGTTGTCTGTACAGAGCCCTGACTTCAACACCTTTTTAACACCTGATTAAACACCTTTCGTGAAGATTCATACGATGTTTCATTTAATCATACAAGAAAAAGCTTTATTAACATTTTATAATTTATGTAATTAAACTGCAGAAGCTAAAACTACAGCATGAGACCTTTTTTTATTATTTCTCCCTAGTCTAGTTGTATCATATTAGAGCTCCGATGCCTCAGTTTTGGAGATGCTCTGACCTGATATCTAATACAATACAAAATACAATTTTGGCCTTCGCCCATTGTTCATGCTTCTAACATCCACCTTGAGGATAATATGTTCAATTGCGGCCTAATATATCCCACCCACTAACAGGTGCCGGGATGGAGATAATGTATCATTGTACATTGTTTAATCTGCTAATAGTTGCTATGTAATGATGTGTGATGGTTCATGTGCATGAGATGTTGAGGCTGTGCTATACCTATAAAGAAGTTTGATGACCGTCCTTCCCCTGCTAACACCCCCCCTCACACACACACACACACACACACACGTTCCTCCGAGCCTGTCTCCAGGAAGAAGAGGCAGGGGCACTGAACGACTCTGCTCTTGGCATTGTTCCTGAGCCAGGCGCATCACCTTCTGTAGTCCATGCCTTTCAAGTGCCAGATGTGCTGCGCTGGAGGCCCGCCAATCCGATTGTGTTGGCATGACAGGGTGGGCTTGAAGCACACACACACACACACACACACACACAGATATGTATTGTGAATTCTACGACACAATCAGTAGTACATTAACGAAACACGGGGGAAATAGTTTTACATGTTCTCTCAGTGTTTGTGTGGGTTCACTTATTCACCACCATGCACATGGGGCTGGTATCTCACCTTAACTTGGGTGTAATTGTGTCCATGGATCTCACATTTTATTAAAATGACCTAGTTTATGACATCCAGGCAAATTATGAGCTTAGAAATGCAGCTTTGGTCTGTCTATGATGTCACAAAGATGTGTGATGTGTTAATACTATTTCAGTGCAAGTGCTGGGGCAGTGCAGTTAAACCCCTTATGGGCAGTTCTCATGAAGTGTCACATGATGCAACATCAGAAAACTTTCTTAATTGGTTACAGTCTTCACCATGGGCAGCATAGAGGCTAAGCAGATAGCGCTGTCATCTCACTGCAAGAAGGTCTTGGGTTGGATTCTTTTGAATACAAGTCTAGTACCTTAACCACTAATTTATAACGGCCCTAGTGTGTGTATGTGTGCTTCTTCTTGAATTCATGATTTGAATCACAATTGGGCAACCGGAAACGCAACCACAACCCTCCAATTTATCCGGGCTTGGGCCAGCACTACAGTGCACTGGTTTGTGTAGGATGGTGCCCAGTTTCAGACGAGAAAGTTGCTTCATGCGTTGAAGGTTTAGCTCCGTAGTTGTTGTTTTTTAATCCCATTATGATCTGTTGAAACATGCTTATGACATTGTAATGTCATTCTTATGACTCGGCTTAAACTTATGAGTTCCTACAATGCTTTCTTGGCAGGTTTGTTGTGGTACCATTTTCTTTCATTTGATGATAATGGATTTTATGGTGCTCCAGGGGATCATCAGAGATTGTGATATTTTTATGTATTTCTCTACAACTTTGTTCCTGACTTGTTTGAAGATTCGCCTGGTCTTCGTGGCATTGTGTGGTTAGTTGTGCTTCTTGCTTAGTGGTGTTGCAGCCTCTGGGGCCTTTCATAAAAGGTGTGTATATACTGAGAGATCATGTGACAGTTACATTCCACACAGGTGGACTTCGTTTCACTAAGCATGTCACATCGGAATGTAATTGGTCCCAGTTATATATATATATATATCATTTCACTTCATCAACTTTTGTGCAGCCACATCACATACAATTCAAATAAAAAAACAACAATAAAACAGGTTGTAATGTAACAAATTAGGTAAAAAGTCAAGGGCTTGAATACGTTTGCAAGGCACTGTATCTTCAACAGCCATCCCTGCACACATTTCCTCATGTGTCTAAATGATTTTTTCCCCAAATGATGGCTTTGATTGTGATAATTCTTTGTTTCTGTGGTCACCAGGGAGTGGTGCACAAGGGAGCGTTACACATGACTTTCTACTTATAAAGAATCTGACTTTTACAGGGCAAAAGTGCATCTGCAGCACTTTGTTTTGATGTGACTTTAAAGTGGGTTATGTAACACTCTGTTCCTTGTTAAGAGTCAGATTTCTCACTTGCTTAACCCTTAATCGCACTGTGCTCTTACTGGCAATGTAATTAATAATGAAGCATCCCAGGCTATCGTGTCAATTTCAGAAATAAAAATCTTTCAACTCTTGTAGTTTCTCTTTTAGCTCTCCAACTTAGTCTTAACTTAATTTTCTCTTCATTTACTTCTGTTAGGAGTTGCCTTATAGAACCGTGATCCACATTACTGATTCAGCCAAGTTTTTACGTCGGATGACTTTCTTGACCCAACTTCTCCCTTTTTATCCAGGCTTGGGACCAGAACTACAATTAATCGACTTGTGCATCCTATAGGACAGTTGTGTCTCCGATTGGCTGCATGTTTTGGCAAATTCTACACAGAAAGTACTTGAACCCAATCTTCTTGGAATCTAATGCAGAACCTTCCTGACGTCAGACAACACTGTGCAGCTTGCATGCTAAGCCTAGAGAGAGATTTGATCTTGGTGTGCTAGAGCCCAGGGCAGCATCTCTGTGCTGATTAAAATATTGTCACTCCAAAAAATGACAACTTTGCTTAAAACAACTGGTTATTTTAAAAAAATGTCCATTTCTCTTAAACAATATAAAGTTCATGCCTGTACTCTTGTTGCATGATGTAATCTCATTTGAGAACAATAATTTAACAAAAGGACATCTAGTCAATAGGGCATGTAGTTTTTGTTCCAGACAACTCCTCTGTTCTTTTGTTACCGAGACATTTTTGGCTCTTCGCTATAGATTTACTTTTGCTTTAACAGTGTTTTTTTTTTTACTCCAGAGTACTACTGGAGTCAATAGGGCTGCCCTCACAGACTCATAAATCACTTCTTCTTTTGTTAAGCCGGACTGTGGAATAAGAATAAAAAAAAGAAACATCCATGACCATATTTCAGAGATGCGTATTAAATCTTTTCACACACAATATGTTAACTTTAAGGGTTTTTTTGGTACTTTTACTGCACTTAAGTTCATTTTCCTGTCATTTTCAACACAGAAACGATGCCACCAGAAAAAAATGCTTTAAAAGAGGACTTGGATAGATTCAAACCAACCAACTATGGAAAATACAAAACAATATAGATGTGTGTCCTTGTATTTGTTTTATTGTAACACAGCATTCTTTTTTTTTCTGCCAAGCCTCGATCTTTGTTTAACTTGTCAAGTCTACTTGTCCTCTTCGTATTCGTCATTGATTCTAGTGAACCACAGCTGTTCCTCAT
Source organism: Microcambeva barbata (assembly GCA_034509105.1). NCBI lineage: Eukaryota > Metazoa > Chordata > Actinopteri > Siluriformes > Trichomycteridae > Microcambeva > Microcambeva barbata. The sequence continues at coordinate 14,705,267 of JAYDZF010000014.1, forward strand.
TTGTTAAGAAGTTGTGTTGTCATGTTTAGACTAATCATAGGTTTCATGGTGTATATGTTTGACATTTCACTTTAGCAGTTAGTGTAGCATTTAGATTATCTTTAGCACGGTTTATGTGTGTTTTGTTTAGCAGTGTTGTCTCATCTGGTCTTGTCCTTCCTGTCTTGTATTATTAAATACTTTGTTTAATCATCTCTTTGTGTGTGACTGTCCCCTCCTTGTCACGTTAAACCAATTTGTTACATGCTTATTGTATTTTTTCTTTTTATGTCTCACAAACTTTGCATTGATGTCCTGCACTATGCATTCCGACACTTTTCTATTAGAACCAACATTAACTTCTGTTATTGTAGCTACAGGAGCTCACGTGTTGGATCAGACCACATGGCTCAGCCCCAAAAGGGGCATTAATTAGCCTTGACCACCGATGACCGTGTCACCGCATTACCACTTTTCCTTGCTTTTACCATTTTTGCTTGATACTGCCCACTGCAGATCAGAACACCCCACAAGAGCTGCAGTTTTGGAGAGCTAAACCAGTAGTCCAGCATTTCACACTTTGGCCCTTGGGAAACTACTTTTTCTTAAATATGTTCCAGTTTCTAACATGAACTTTGATGACAATGTCCAATTGCAGCCTTATGTAACCCACCCACTTACAGGTGCCGTGATGAAGAGATGATCAGTGTTATTCAGTTCACCTGTCCGTGGTCATAATGGTATGCCTGCTTAGTGTAACTGTATGTTAGGTAATCGTTAATTAAAATAATGGGGAAAAAAGAATCACATATTAAAAACAGTGATATGTGCATGGGGGTGGAGGGTGTGAATTGTTCATAATGCTATCTGATTAGACTATTATCAGCTACATATCACATCAAAGCACCAATATTAAATTAGCGTAGCCTACGGCGTACCTAGAGCTTCTGCCTAGAGCTTGATATAGACGAGTAACGCAAGCTCACTGTTTACGTGTCCTTCCTCCTAGCCTGACAACATCAGCCTGATCGAAAGAAGCTGTCATCCTGACGCATGACTACATTTTCATTACCGGCTGCGTCCATTTGATCATCCGCATCAGAGACGGATGGACGCATTATTCCCAGCTCGCCAGATTGACTGCCAGATTTCAGCACTCGACGGTAAAATTAGCATAAGTGGTGTGTCGACATAGCAGACAGGAGTGTGTTGGACATGTGAGTGTGCACATGTGAGAGATGAAGACATGTGTCATTTTACTGATTCAGAAAAAGGCTGTTCTGTGAGAACAAAGCTGTACTATGCTGTGTTTCGTGAGTAGGGAAATAGTATTCTTTCACCCCAGCGGAGGCAAATTCGACTGCAAAAAAAATGGGCCACTATGACTGCAGCTTGCCCCGGAGACTTAACTTAATACCAAGCAAGCAATTTTCTCTTGACATATATACTATATTTAATTGATTTAATTCTTTTATTTCCGTATGCTTGACAAGCATATTTTTCATCCTAGTGTTGGGTGTCCCAGTTGACTTTTATTTTTAGGGGGCAAAAAATATATATATCCAGTAATACTAAATGATGACTTGCTCACAGTGGGTGAACTTACTTCTGAGGTCTTATATTGCCTTACTTGGGGTAGTTGGTCACTGGTTGCAGCCCTGTTACTGTCAGGTTGCTACTCTTGGGCCTTTAAGCAAGGCCCTTAACTCTTAATTGTTCAAGTCCATATACTGTAACTGTCATATTAGCTGCTTTGGATAAAGGCATCTGCTAAATACCAAAAATGTACATTTAAATTAAGTCTAAAAACAGTGGTTAGCATTGTCCACTTTTCAGTTCATCTGGGTTTGCTTACTGATGCATTGTCCACTATGGGGCGGCACAGTGGCTAAGTGGGTCGTGCCTCACAGCACCTCACCTGGGTTTATTCTCCATTTCAGATGGCCCGGGTCCTGTTTATGTGGAGCTTGCATGTTCTCCCCATGTCTGCATGGATTTACTCTGGGTGTTTTGGTTTTCTTACATATTTTTCAATAAAACGTGTTTAATATATATTTGTGTAGTGATGAAACTACCATGTGTCTGTCATGAATGAAACTAAGAGTCTACAACATGACATTAAATCCTAAAAAACAAATAATCATCTATTATGAAGAATTTTAAATACACTCCATTACCAACCGCTCCAGGGTTGCCAGATTGCAACAGTGGTTTCCAGCCAAAATGTTTTGGAAAAAGCCAATATGTGGGAAAACTGCCCATTCTGACAACACTGAACCTTCCTCTGTCATCAAAGGCTACTTGATAGGAGCTCCAATGTGCAACCCACTGTCTCATGGAACATTGAGTCCAACGAATGACTTGCAACTGTTATAGTAAAATAAACATGTATTAAAACAAAATCCTAGATAGAGGTAGGCCAAAATAAAGAGATGACCAACCTTGGCAGCCCTGATGTCCAAAGCTCACAAGTCATTCGGGCAGACTCATTTTTCAGCATATGCCTTTATCCAAAGTGACTCACAGTAGAGTTACAGTACTGAGCAATCTGTATTAAGGGCCTTGCTCAAGGACCCAAAAGCACAAACTTGGCAGTGGTGGGGTTTGAACCAGTGACCTTCAGATTACTAGTCCTTCACCCTAATCACTAGGCTACGGTCGTTTTTCCACCAATAACAGACTGATTGAGAGAATGTGTATTGCCAACTTTTACCACACCGTATATTAAATCACAAAGATAAAAAAGAAAACTTGGCCTTCAAATCGAAAATTACATTTTAATACCTGTGAAAAGGAATTAATATGCATAAAGCACAATAAAACTTTCTTTTAAAGCCTTCATATACTGATCTATTATTCATCAGTCCAATGATTCATCTTCATTAACAGCTTCTTTCTAATCAGTTGCCAGTGTACACTCTGCATTTAGTGCATTATTCTTTTTGAGTTTTCTTTCAGTTTAGAAGCGTCTAATTCTGGTAGGCTGGCAGCCGGTCTCTCTCCACTCTTTTCAGTGCTGGGCTTAGGCTATTAGACAGCTGTGCCACCCATGCTTTAACCATTTGCATTTTCAAGACGATGGAGAAAAACAAGAATACCCAGTGGAAATCTGTACGGACACTTAGAGAACATACCTAACTTCACAAACATAATCCAATTGAATTCCTCTGGGCCGGCATTCACACAGAAGGTGCTACACCTTGTTATCCAAGGTTTCATTTTCACACTTGTCTCACACTCACACAGACATGAACACTACTTGTTATACAGGGCATTGATGTTCATCCAGCTCTATGTGTGTGTGTGTGCCCGGAGGTCGATCCTGTTTTTCAGTGGTATCATTAAAGTTCAGTTTTTAGAATGACTGCTTTGCAGGATGATCTAAATTTAAGTCGCCCCTTTTCCTCTGTGCTTCACTCAAGGGATGAAAACTTTAACACCAAGAGACTACTTCGGTCCAGGACTGTTATTGACATTTTCAGTTTATTTAGTGCTTTTTAATCTCTGGTTCTTGAATTGGTTCCGTTCAGGCTTTCTCGAACCTTGGTGCTTTTTAGTGTTTCCAGGTTCTGTGGTACAAAAAAGTTTGGGGTGCGCAAATGGAAGAAAATGCATCTGAACTCATGCTTACTGCAGTTCATTCCACATCTGCTGCAGAGTGTGTTGGGGAGGATCCAGAGAGCGTGAATGACTAGAAATGACCAAAAAAGTCGGAAGAGCATGACCAAGACATTTGACTCTCCAATTCCCAAGACTTGTTGGTCAATGTGACATTCTCTTGCTTGAAGAAGAACATCGGCCAAATTAAGAGGATGGATTCAAAGCATGAACAGTTGAGAGTGCAGGGGCCCAGAGAATACCACAAAAACACTCCTCACACCATTACAATGCCACAGCTGTCGAAAGTACAAGATGGTCATAATAATGTCTGTGGATCTCTGTAATGCTAAAATTCCTTGCTCATTATTTTAATATACGTCACATTAATGTTTTGCATTGTTTGTACGGCCTAGATCGCCGGGTCTAAATTCACACAGGTGAACTTTAGAAGAGGAAACATGGCGGCATGCTAAGCTGCACCACCAAACTCGATTGGAAGCAGCGGTGAAAGCATCCTAACCTCTACCATGACACACTCACAGATGACATCACTCTAACTTGTAGTATTCTTTAATGCCACTTGGTTCGAAACCAGGTTCTTTTTTTATTATTTATTTACTTATTGTATGTATTATTTATTTATTGTTGGGGGTGGTGTTAATAGAATAAAAAACCTCAAACCTGTTCAAAACCAAGTTTGTGAACCAGAAGGATGCACGGAGCTTCACATCCGTCATCGCGTCATCGTTAGGCCATTTTGACTTCCAGATTCAACACACTATCTCACCCTGAAGCACCAGCAGAGTCAGCGGGCTTAAGAGACCCTCTTCAGCTTTAAATAACATGCTTAAAGTGTTGGTCCAAAAGATGAATTACATGCTCAGAGACAGCTACGTGACTTAATTCACTTTTTTCCCTCTTTTCCCTAAGACACATTTAATGAAAAGTATGCTTCTACCCTTCAAATGCATTCTGCTGAAGTGTTCTCTTTGTTTGTTAAAGCACTTGAGCGTGGCTCATTTAATCACGTACCAATCAGCAGCTTAATTAACGCAGGACTTTTTTAAAGTTTTATAGCATCGCCTGAGAGCTTCGGCTTTAGAAATGTATTCACTTTGCTCTAATCGTATAATGGGCAGTTTTTTCAAGTTCTGCACTTGTAGGAATTTATTTGAAATGTAATCGTGCGTGCTGAATCCGAGGGCGTTATATGTGGAGGTACAGATGGCGTCCCGAAACATTAAATGACAACGAGCTCTGGCTTTGAAGTGACCAGATCAAAGTTAGGAGCGCAGCTGCAGAGGTGAGTCCTCTTTCAAATTAACAGCATGTTTCAGATAAAAGAGCGCCGACAATTAATACTTTGATATGTAAAAATTCAAAGCAACGGGAGTCTATGGACAAAATACCAAGGAGCAAAGCTTCACACAGAAAGTAATTATTTTATAATTCAACTGTAACTGCTTTAGCCTGTGAGTGAAGACTGGAATGGAAGAGCTCATGTCTGACTCGGGTCTGAGCACAAGTGTTCGGCATGACATTTACAGAGCTATAATAGGAAGCAGTGGCAACCATGTTGTATCGGACGGATGCACAATTTAAGGGCCTTGGTCAAGGGCCCAAAAGCAGCAACTTGGCAGAGGTATGAAAATAAATAATGTACATTTAGCAAAATGCAATATAATCAACAATGTGTTACATCTTCTGAGCAACATGATTACATCAGATTCCATTAAAAATAATAAAATGGAAGCATGCAATGAAGTATAT
>JAYDZF010000014.1:14774491-14787060 GCA_034509105.1 Microcambeva barbata
CTGTTCAGGGTGAAATCCAGACTGAATGCATTCACACTGCAGATATATACTTTATAGGCTCTGTATACCATGATCTCCGGGTTTGAGCTCTGAGAATTGTATTGGATGTTATAGTGGCACTGTTGTATCGCTTCCCCAGAGGAGCTGAACCTCACATCTGGTTGCTGTAGTTTGGCATGTTTTCCTGTTGTCTTGATGGCCTTGATGGCCTTAAAACACAAAAAAAAGAATATTTAACAAACACATTGGCCAGTTTTTACACACCACATTCGTCAAATCATGTCTTTATGTGCCTTGCTGTTTGGATATACTTTTTCTATGTTTGTGTGAGTGTAACTAATGGATAGTGAAATAAAAACAATACATCAATATATCAATAATCCTGCATCTTAGTGTTTAGTGTGGTGTCTAGCATCAGCTAGTTTCAAACCAAAGAGTTCAGCGTTTCAGCGCGGATCCTCGCTGCTTTAACAGGGCACACTTTGAACCTTAAAAATATATTTTTTTAACTTTATAACAAGGAGGTGATGTCCAGGTCTCTCCTTCCCACAAGTTGTATATGTATGGTTACAAAACCATGAGCATTTATGTACTCATCTGGAAAATCATTCATTTAGTCAAGACTGAAGGCAATTGAGAAGTTCTGTTTTACAATCAAAGCTCCATTTCATTCAAAAAGGTCTGAAATAGGAAATAGATAAGGGGGTTGGGCAGGCCACTGTTGTTTTTCCTCACCAATCTTGTCAAACCATGTTTGTGTATAAGCCTGTTGTGGGTGTAGTAAAGTAAATTGTGAAATGAACAATACATAATAATCAATACACCAATAAAATACAACAAAATTATTGTCATGTTAGGGATGATGGACTCTTCTCAATTCTTTAGTAAATTTATGTAGTTATTTGTTTTAAGCCACTGTCCTTATAAATATTCTTTGTTTAAACATCATTATTGGGCGGTCCTGACTCCCACATACATGCCCCCCACTGCCACCTTTATCTTTAAGCATAGCAATGGCACTTTCCTAATGATTATCTCTCCCAATAGTGCGCTGGTTTATCCGCTTTAGATGTGTTTTCTTGTCTCGGTTCAAATGTGCCACAAGCAATTACTTCAGCTTTAAAAGGAGGTGCTTTTAAGCAGAAAATAACACTGAATGTGTGCTGATCAATGTCTTTACCCATGGGCATATGCGAGTACGTGTTTGTCCATGAGAAAACATTGGCATTTAATTGTCGAGGTGACTGGCGAAAACATTCCAAGTATAATGTCCTCCGAGCTGAGGTACAAATGGGATGCACGTGTGCATTTCAATGTTCAATAGTACATCATGTACACATTTGCATGGGAAGCCGGAGAGAGAACATTGATATTTTAATCTGGTGAAAGCCATGCATGAAGTGATGATCATGGTGGATCGGGTGTGTACATCATGTTACATGTAGAGCTTAGTGAGGGTTTATTGCAGACTAGGGACTGGTCAGATGTACGCTATATGAATTTTAAATGCAGACGGATAGTTCAAATTCATTCGATTTCATAGTAGCGATCAAGGGTTTTTTAAAAAGTTGCTGTATTTGAGTCAGTTGGTAGTAACAGGGTAATGCAGTTTTCCCAGTAAACACAATAGAATGCTGTTTCTGGTCTTTAAGTACAATCAAATATTAACATGTAAGATATCCTGAAATATTGGCCTTGTGACCACCTTTCCATGTCTCACTCCCCCACAACTTTGATTGGGTGGGGTTACAAATTCTTTATTATTAACACAGAGCTACACACAATTAAAGAGCACTCTTAAGCTCTTAACTTATCTAGTTGTGCTTCTTTGAAGTGTCCACACTTTTTAAACTCTATTTTTAAAGATTTTTTTAAATCACTTATCTACAGTCACCTTCAGCAGAAATCTTAGCTTCAGCATGTTGCCACATATGCTTTTTATTTTTACCAAATTTTTTGTCCAAATACCCTGATTGCATTAAAGGTCTGAGCCTGAACTGAGTAGGATACCTACTGCAAGCACAGGTAAATAGGAAGAGTTTTGTCATGAAGTGTATCTAGCATAAAAACTATGCCTAATCAGTTTTGCAGACCACGATTCAATGTGGCAACCCTGAACAGGAGCAGCCAAAATCGTTAATATTCACAACTCAAGGGTTTGTGGAAAAGGTAAAGTGCAGTGCCTTGTACTTCAGTGTCCAATCAGGTGGATTAAACTAGTATGTTTATTTAATTATAGATTTTCTAAAGCTGTTCATACAAAACACAAAAAGCAAGTAGTAAAACCATTGAGTACTTGTGCATTATTAATTGTATTGCTACTGTGTATTTCTTTAGTAAAGAACTTCACTTGAGAGTCAAATTAATCATGAGGAATGCCTCGTCCAGTCCCTCTGGATAAATGTTTGGTTAAGTGCTCCTCCATCCAATGCATCGCCTACAACAGCAGATTGCTTTGAAACATGAAAACAAATAATCCGCACTCTCCTCTGGAAGGCACAATGAGGTTTTCATTTTGCCAATTTGTTTCTATCAAGTTAAACCCTCCTACTAGTGCCCTGTGGAATGAACAAAGATAAACATAAAGTCAACATGGTGTGTCATTTGTCTTGGCTCTAAAATGATCTGCAGAAATATTCTCTTGGTCATATTAAAACAGAAAAGTGTTTTAACTCCTTTATGTCTGAATTTATTTTCCAATTATATGTTTTAAAAAGAACCCTTTTTACCCGGTCCTATGAGAAAACTTGCAAAAAGATCTTGGGTTTCACATTACATAAGCACAATTCCATATCTTGGCTGATATCTGAATGGAAGGCTTGGCAATGGTGTTGCGATTGAATTTTCCTTGTCTGGGTTTGTTGGGTCCGGTGCTAGAATTTTTGTATATAAGACATTAATTGATGAACAACTTGGATTCGGTGCAATATGACCACCTTCCTAATGGTGTGTGGTCCCTTTTGGTCTGTGGTCCCTTATTCTGACACCTTTCTATCAGAACCAGCATTGAAGCCTTTGGCACCTGTAGACCACACTCCACACTTTACTCCACTTAAACACGGGTAACCAGTGTTTTTTTTTTTTTTTTCATAGACCATAGATCTCACAAGAACTGCACAAGCTGCAGTTTTGGAGTAAGCCATCCCAATATGGTCCTCGTCAAATTCTTATGCTTCTAACATCAAGTTTGATCTGTTCATCATGGCACCAGTTGGAGGTATACAAGTTAAAGTTTTATCTGGTTATTCACTTCACCCATCAGTTATTATAATGGTATGCCTGTTCTGTGTATACTTGCAGGAATTGCATTCTTTTACTGTCTTGTGTAGGAGCCTAGAATAGATGTTCAGTATGAAGATAGTCTCACTGGGTTTGCATTTGAATGATGTGGAGTCTGCAGCAAGAAATGGCTAAAATGAAGGTAAAACCTGATAGAACAATGAGTCATGCTAAAAAGCATACTGAACCGTGCTCTGATGGTTGTAGGATACCATCAAGAAAATTAATCAAATTCTTCTTCAGTCGAAGCTGCCTCAGTCAGGCGTGCCACAAGGCAGCAATTCAGACAAGCTAACGGTTCCACCAAGTACCAAAAGGGAGTAGGTAGACAGGTTAATTTTATTACTTTTATCCATTTTGATGGTCTAGTTCAAGTTTGTTCTTTAGCACTCAAAGAAGGTGGTTACATAAATAATAAATTTTGAAACATTAAGCCGGTTCACTTTGGCCAGTAACATAAAAAGTTTTTATTTTTTTGATGGAAATGAATTGGAAAAATAGTTAATTGCAGCCCAGAAATTCACCAAAGCATTAGAGAGGATAAGGGGACTGTGTACAGGTCATGAGAAGTGTGTGTCAGACAGACATAACCTCTCAGAGGTGATCAGGGTCTTCAGGAGCAGAAAACTAAATGACCATGCTAAATTGGAAAACATGCATAAACATGGCAGAAAAGAGTTTCGGAATAAATACCCAGTCTCAGTTCAGTATTCTCCCTTCAGGGCAGAGATTGGGTCCTGTGCAGAAATCTGAATAAATCAGACAAGTCTCATGGACACATTATGAATAGGACTGCCATGTTACTGTCAAAAACGTTTGTAGTACTATCAGATCTCTGTCCATATGTCTTATGGGACGTTGCCTGTAGAGGCAGCTACCATGTGTCCACTTACTTGTTTAGCGATGTTACTTGTCAGGTTCATGCTAGGTCCTTGCTCCACACTGTATAATTCAACAGTACATGCCCATTAAGAATAGATGCAATATCGGCCTAATGCAATTCATTACTATTAAATGATGCTTTAATTTGCATGCTTGCACGCCGTTTAACCCTCCCGCCTGAGACAGACCTGCTTCAACCAACAACTCGCACCATGGAACGGATTAGCAAAGGCGTCAACATAAGCCAAATTACCTGCCAAAACAAACAAATTAATTAGCATTAAATCAAGCCACCTGGTTTGTAACAGCTCAAACCATTGGCTAACAGAGCAGTGTCCTATGGCCACTGGCTTGAAGAGGAGTTCAGACATGACAGATGGTGATTGTCTCACCTTACCTCGCTTTAACATCATGTTTATATTCTCCAAAAGAAAAACAGGCAGGTTCCACAGGTGCATCAGGACATTCCACCTGGCGCTAATCACTGTGAGTTAACAGGCCGGCCACAAGGCAGATAATGACATGTCCGACACCCCTAGATATCCTTGAAGAGACTGGCGGGAACAGAGAACAGCATGTCGCATGCATTCAGAGGTGAGGTGGCATGGGCAGTGCCCCACTAAGCCCATCTGGAGGACTCTTCCAGCTCAGACTGTGGAAGCAGTGAACCCAGAGACCCGAGCACATTAATCTTATGCGTTGGCATTTTAGCAGACCAGGCATTTACATTTGATCTCCCGACTCGAGCAAGCACAGACAGCTAATGAGAGAGAATTAGTACAGGTTGACCGTGGGCACTGACATGAACATCCAAGAATGGTACCCGACACGTAATGACAGTTGTAAGGTTGTTCCTAATGGCATGGCAATGACTGTGAAATTGTACAATACGTGCAAAAGTTTTTCACTTTTAATTATTAAATATATCAAACAATTGAGTTTTCAAACAGATTGTCTTCATTTAGGGAATGTTTATATTGTTTATATGCTATTAATCAGTTTGTCCTTATCTTTACTTGTCCTTAAGTATTATTGGTATTATTTTGGGTATTACATTTATTATTGTTGTTATTACTATTGTTAATCATTAATTATTAACTTCTAACTGTAATTGTTGTATGGGTTATTAACTAATGTTATGTTAAATACAATGTAAAACTAAGTATATTGTAGATTATGTAAGTTGTTTATGTATTTAGCACTTTAACTGTATCATTTTTTTTCTTCTCCAACTAAAAACATTTTTTAAACTCTTACATTTAGAATTGAAATGGATTTTTAAAAATAGTACAGCAATAAATAAATGTACATTCATTTGAAACTAGAATAACCCAGTACAATCGGGTAAATGGATATAAAGTGCTTCATGCTAGAAAGAACGTTCTGTACGTGCATTTAGGGATGACTCGGTTTTCTGACACATTCATTCTCTCATTCATCCTCATTAACTGCTTTATCCTGAGAAAGGTGTCGGTAAAGCCTAAACACAAATCCCTTCCAGAAAATTACTCATTCACCCCGACTCAGATCCATTAGAGATCATGTCAGATGTCACAGACATTCATTACATTGGACTTGTTAGTAATATATTACAATGAAGCTAAAAGTAGAGTTACCGACAGGCCAGGCATCGATATGGACAATGGTTGGAGTGGTGCATGTTTTAATCACAGCCCTTCCCGGTCAGGAGTGGAGGTCTGCTGCAGTAAAGTAAGCGAAATGCAATCAGGTAATTGGATATGACTAGATGGGGAAACTTGAGCAAAAATGCTTAATAAAGTGAAATACGCTTAAAAGCTTTCTACTGCTATGCTTTTGGCTACCTAACAACTTAGGATGTAACAGACTTTCTTTTAGAACCAATGCACAGTTATTTGAGGTCTACTTTGGTGTTGGGGGAGGGGGGAGGTTGTCATGAGTAGACAGGATGCACAGTGCCATTAAGTAATTGGAAAAAATGAAATGAACAACATGAAAATATTTAAAAAATCATGATTCTAACTAGTAATTGCATACCTGTCTGTGGATCATTTATTACTGGACTGCGCAGAAAGAATGAATAATTTAACATTGCTATAAGAGCAATTACCTTTTCATTACTCTTTTTGTGTCATTGCAATTCACGCTGATATTTCCTTGCTTCTCCTCTCATGAAATTATATTTTATATGAAACCGTTCTGTGGTGCAAAAAAAAGTTGGGGGCCGCTACTAAGCTAATTGAACACACTGTAAGTTGGTTAAAGTAAAAAGAAAGACTGGACACAGATGTGCATTTAGTGAAAATGTCTTGGGGGGGGTGGGGGGGCTTGGCTTAAATAATTAATTGTTATACTTTTAACACTGTTCGTCCATTTAACCGCCTTCTAAAAATGCAAGAGTACATCTCTTCTGCCTCTCTTCAAATGTTACATCACGCATTTCAGCATTTCACTGCCTATCTGACAACTTGCTCATTTTTCTGCTTCATAGTGGAATCACTGGTAAGGGTTTATGATGTCAGTCTTAGGAAGAGCAAAACCACCTTAATGAGACCAGAGCGTTTTTATAGTGTGTGTGTGTGTGTGTGTGTGTGTGTGTGTGTGTGTGTGTGTGTGGTAAAGTGTATACTTAATCACAATTTTGCAACCATCCTTGGTCAAGAGGGAGCTTCTGTAATGCCACCTAGATTGCTGGCCAAGCCATGGTTCAGCATATTATGAGGAATAAGCCTCCTCTGGGCAGAAACATGCCCATTCTTGCTAAAGCCGGTTAGCCTAAATGTCCCGTAAAGGTCAAAGCTCAAACACTGGGGTGGGATCTGTTCAAGCACACTGAGCTTGGCATCCTGCCTTTGTACCCCAGAACACCTCAGGCCACAGCGAACACGCTACATTTAAGCCATGTTGGCATTTAATGCTAGTGATTCTGCCTCATAGCTGGAATTCTTTTTTTTCTCCAATGCCGGCCTGATGATGGAAAAAATAATGGCAAACGACACAGTGTTCGTTCTGAAACAATTATTAGCTTATCATGTAGCTGCTGCTGAAGCAATTTCATACTATAATTCCTGACAAGCCTTCTTTCATTCAGCTTTGTGAAATGTCTATTGTGATTGTCATTTATGGAAAAGCGATGCCAGGGTAATTGAATAGAATAGTGTGGAGGAGATCTGTGAAAGCTGACACTACAGTGCGGCTATTCAAATTGAATTGGACTTTTCGACCAGATGTCAGATTAGCTAGTGATTTGCTAAACTTGTATGCTAATACTAAACACACTGAGAGATGATTTCTGTCAGAACTGCTTGTGAGAAAAAGGGATAAAGTTCACAGACCAGGCATAACATGATGACCACTGACAGGAAATAACACCAATTACCTCTTTATCGTGGTACCTGTTAGTGGGTGGGATATTTTAAGCAGCAGGGGAAATTTTGAGCCTCAAAGTCAATGGCAGAAGCAGAGAAAATGGAGGAGCGTAATGATTTGAGAGAGTGAGCCAAATTGTAATAGCTTGATGACTGGGTCAGTTCTATCCAAGGAAGGAACAGTGGTGAACGGGTTACAGTATCATAGTTACATTTTCAGTATTTAGCAGAAAATGGTTTTATCCTAAGTGACTTACAGTACAGTAAACAGTCTGAGTAAATAGGGTTAAGGGCCTTGCTCAAGGGCCTAACAGCAACAACCTGGTGGTGGTGAAGTTTGAACCGGCAACCTTTGGATTACTAGTCCTGTACCCTAACCAATAGGCTATGGCTGGCGAAGGCTCATTAATCTAATCAGCTTTCTCAAAGAAAACATTGTTTTTTAATAAATAATATAAATTATATAATTTAATAATAATGTAATAAAATGGACATTTAAATGATTTAGTGGCATTAAATGTGTACGATCTTGCCCTCACACCAAGGTTGCTGTAATCCCTACTTGTTTTCTTTCTTTTGTTCCCTATCTGTCAGCCTAAAGCAAGATCATGTAAGGAAGGGTTAGAACAGGAATGACACATTTTCAATTTGTTGAGACCCAGAGTATGTTTCATTTTATATATTTTGTATATTTCCCTTTTTTCTGTAAGCTTGTCTAATTTGCTTAAAGGGAATTCTCCTCTAAACTGACCTCTAATCGGAGGCTCCATTGGAATCATCTTCTTGGGGCTGAAAAGCAGGCATGAGTCACTGCTTTGACCGCCGTGCTTGCTGGGTAATGAGCAGTCTGAGCGTGGAACATAATAAGACCCAGGGCATTACTGTAGGTGACCTTTGATGGTCAGGATTAAATCACACAGATTGACGTGGAACATGAAGGGGTCACTACGGAAAAGCAAGTGTGAAAAAAGATGTGAAACGTGTCTCTGAAACTTGTTTAATATCAAGGCTGCACCAACAAAGACCTGCGGGCACTTCAGGTTTATTTCTTATCCAGCTTCTAGAAAACCTAAACCGACTTTTGATGTATGGAGGTCATAATGATTAGCTCATGAGCAAGATCAGGTTTGCTAAAAGCAAGGAACACTTAAAACTGAGTAAGGCAGTGAGCTGCAGGGACTGGAGATGAGAACCATTGAACTGAATCAAATCAGTGACCACAAACCGGGGTCCGAAAGATACAGTTACAAGAAAAAGCTTTTAAATTCACCTGGATGTCTACACGGGTTACTGAGAAAACAGGGTCTAATTTTCCTCATGATATTGTAAGCTTAGTTATTACCCAAACTCCAGTAGGGCTGAAAAGATTTCTTGTTTGTTTTATTCTATTCTCATTAATTTTGTAGTTTATAGAATAAAACAACCATGCTCATTTTGGTCAAACACTTAACCATAAACTGTAAAACAAAAAAACATACATTATTATTATTTGGTTATAAGAGGCTCGAATGGCAGCACTGTCACCAAGAAGAAGTGAGTCAGTCTGTTCTCCCCTTGTCTGTGTGGTTTTCCTCCCATCATCCAAAAGTATGCAGTCAGATTAATTATAGAATTTTCCCCAAGGTTCCATGTGAGCCAAATTGTAATAGCTCGACGAATGGGTCGGATCTCCAAATCTGCAGCTCTTGTGAGGTGTTCTGTCCAAGGAAGGAACACTGGTGAACCGGTGACAGATCCATATTTACATTTTCAGTCCTTAGAAGATGCTGTTATCCAAAATGACTTACAGTAACCACCAAAAGCAGCAACCTGGCAGTGGGGAAGTTGGAAGTGGTTTATGAATTCCTAGCCACTTGAATTCATAAACCACTACATTGTTGTCTCGGTCTGATGTCCAGATAAATAGGAAAGGTTGTGTCAGGAAGGACATCTGGTGAAAAAAAATATGCCGGATTTCCACCCTGGCGACCTCTGACTAATAATATTAACAATTTTTTTCTTTTATTTTTTCTTTCCCCCACCCCCAGCTGCTCCTGTTATAGTAACAGTTATAGTGGTAGCACTTTCTGTAAGTATAGACCATTAAATATGTTCCTGCATGAAATGAGTCATTTACTTTACATTCACTTTACTTTAGTCTGCGGGTGGCACGTTGGCTAAGTGGGTATCACTGTCGCCTTACAGCAAAAAGGTCCTGAGTTTGATCATCAGGTGGGTTGGTCCGGGTCCTTTCTGTGTGGAGTTTGCAAGTTCTCCCTGTGTCTGTGTGGTTTTCCTCCGGATTCTCTGGTCGTCTCCAACAGTCCAAAAACATGCAGGTGAGGTGAAGTGGAAAAATCTTCCATGACCGTTCGATATTATTCTGCTTTCAACACACATACAAACACTGGAAGCACTTGCATATTTTGTTTTGCAATAGAATATTCATGAGGGCTGTAGTCCGTCCACGTCCTTGGACCAGATGTCTGTGTTCAGTATGGTTCACTCTCTCTGGCTGTGACAGTTTAACATGAGAATAAGAAACCGTGTGCTGCTTTGGCCAGCACGGAAATACCCGCTGCCTTACATCACCCACCATAGCAACATCCACCGCTATGCCCCTTACAGCTCCTCTCCAAAAGTGCAGCATGCCTGTAGACTAACACATCCCTCGCCGAGCCAAACAAGGCCTGCATCATCCAGCAAGCCAGCTGGAGCCCACATCTCAATGGCTAAACCAATTGCTTATCCGAACAGTACGGCTTTCAACATCACCGCACGGCCAGCCAATTCCCAGTGCATTCCGAGTGTTGCCAGGTTAGTAGGGGCCCTTCATTTTCAGGGAATATTATTAGAACAGATTTGGCTTGGTGTGAAACCTCAGGCCTTGGCGCCGGTTTGAATGAGCACAAGAGAACCTAGAGCCGCAGAACAAAGAGCAGATAGCGTTTGACATTTACTCTGGCTCAGCATCTGAGCGTGATGGTTATCAGTGGAATTGGGAAGTGCAAGTGTATCTGATGGCTTTGCTGCTGATGGAGACAGATTAGATTTGAATCCCAAATCACTGTTGCTTTTGGACCATATGGTAGCAGGGAAGAATAAAGATTAAGCACGAAAGATTTGCATTGGGTGTACGATTAATGACTAATATTAACAGAGTTATTATTATAAATTATTATGACTCAGTTATCTAATGCATACGCACAGAAAACGACAGATGAGAACAGATGATTGATTAGTGTTACTGGCTTATTTTTGTGGTTGTTGTTTTGTATTTTGTATCTCTTTTTCCTCCTTATTTAGAATATCCAATTGTGTCATACTTCCTCTCCACTAGGGCTGAAACGATTACTTGAGTAACTCAAGTAAATCGATTTACAAAAATTCCTTGAGGCAAATTTTTCACCTCGAGAAATCATTTAATACACACAGCTATATAAAGCTCAGGCTGTTTTAAACGGATGAGTTTTACTTTTGTGTGAATCGTTCAAGCTGTTGTCAGGTGTCGTGAAAAAGCCGAGGGCTGCGTATAAAATCACGCACCGAAACTTAAGCACTTAAACCTTAACTCTTCACTATTGTACAAATTATAATACAAAGACACACAAACAAGCTTTACAGATTTTTTACTTGACATGTAAGCAGGGTAATGTTGGTTCTATCTCCCCACCATCAAGTTGGGCCCTCTGCAAAATGTTTATTTCCTGCTGCTTTTTTTAAAAATACTATTATTTTTAAATACTGCCACCACATATATCACGTACCGCATAGTTTAAGCCTGTGCTGTGGTTTAATATTTTTTTTTAGTTTGTTTTAATACTGTACAACTTAATATCAATTATTTTTTCACCTACTTTTGTAGACAATGCCCAATTGCAACAGAATTACATTCTCGGATGCTTGTGTATACTGTCTTAAATGCAGAAAATTTTAGGACATAAGGAGAACATGTAAAACTACCCACAGGTGAACCCAGGTCTTAGGAATGCTGGTGCTGTAAGACATCAACATTTCTTGGTTCATCTGTGCATCTATTAATAAATGAATGAAATTATACACCAGATCCTTCATCCAAATACTTGAGGGTGCAAAGTTAAGTTTCTCGGCCTTGGTTGAGAGATACTAATTCCTACCTCCTCTCCAACTCTTCCGCCTCCTCTTCCCCTCGCTAATTCACTCCCCATGACTCCTTTGTTTGATTGCAGGATTTAATGGGAGGATATAACTGCTCTTGATCTTTGGCTGTGCTTGTGCTTTCTGAATGGAGCACCAATTAACAGCTGCATACCTATTCAAAGATGCAATGCATGCTGGTAAAAAAAGAAATCTGATTCCGTTTGGCTTTCAAGCCCACATCTGAAGAAATAGGGTGACTAGATCGATTTTACAGGAAATAATGTCTTATAAAGACAGTGACAAGAAGTGCATGTTTTTTTTCAAATAAATTCATTTATATTCAACCTTGTGTCAGCTACAGCAGCAGCACCAGAAGCCTTTTGAAGTGGCCGTCCACACCCTACCGACATACAAAGCCTGTAAATTATTAAGGTTGGTGGTGGAGTTAGTCCTACCTAGCGCTCTGTCATCCATCATGCTCTCGTGCACATTCTCTTTTAGTTTTTCTCTATTTATTTTTCTTTCTCTCAGAATTGTTTTTTTTTCTTTACTGTAACTTCTATTTACTGAATGTATTACTGAGATAAAGTGATGCAAACTGTGACATAGGTAAGCAAAGGTGTCAGTAGTCGTTTGATCTGCATTTAATACTTATTTTTGCTTTTGAGGTTCATTGTGGAGGGAAAGAGGATGCTAAACTAGGACCTGCCTTGAATTTTTTGGTATTCAGGTATTCACTCATTGTGCTCGGTTTAAATTTTGGTATTCGGATACTTCTTTTTTACCTTCATTGGTTCCGTCTTGCTAGCTCACACTTTAATGGCTTACAAGTACAGTAATGTGACGGTGTAAAACCTGCTGGTGTTTTTTTATATATATATTTAGGCAGGCTCTCCGACAAGCAGTGAAATCACTTTCAGAGGCTGCCGAGCAAAGCAGCAACTGGTTGTGGATTAAAAGGAA
>JAYDZF010000014.1:14807285-14824549 GCA_034509105.1 Microcambeva barbata
ACTCAGACCTGTTTACCAGCTGCTGAAAAACAGAGGTGAATACATATGCACTTGTACATTTTCAGTTTTCCACAATTCAATACTCAAGATTGAAGAGTTTTATTGTCATATGCACAGCAGAAACAGACTGTTACACTGTACAATCTCACCTGTAGCTTGTTTGGTCAGACTGTGACTGTAAACACATATCAAATTCTGATTTGTCCGAACAGCTGTCTCATTTGCACCCACCATTAAAGGTTAACCAGTTAACTAGACCATCATGCATACATACTTGTACAACGTCATTATTTATTTTTTATCAATAATATGTGAGTATTGCATAACACCTGCCAGAAGGCACCCGTTCAAATGAGCAGATCAGATTGAGTTCGGATGAGCACATTAGTCAGTGTGAAGTCTGATTATAGTATATTGCAGATCAGGATTGAGTGTAGAGTTAAACTATGTCTTAACACGTGTCTGTTTGATTTTTCTTCTTTCTGTTCTTTGTTTCAATATGCTTTCATGATTAAAGAGCCTGTTCAGTACACTGGACTCTGTTTAACTCAAACAAGAGCAATTTAAGAAAAAAAATTGTAATGTTCTTTTAATATTTGATTTATTTAATGAAACAGAGAGGTGATAACTCGTGTAAACCTATTTTTGTGCATGTTCATAGGTTTTTTTTAGAATAAAAGCAAGTGACAGCAGTGTTTACTGATGCATGCGGTTCCGTGGGGGTCATTGGAAGTGGCCCGCACTAAAACCCGATTTATATTTCTTACAGATGAGGCGTCTGGGTGAGATCCCATCGGTGCATACTGGCAGCAGGACGCAGTCCCGCAGGACTTACAATTACAACAAAGAGGCCAGAGACAGCAAAAAATGGATGGTACACAAACACACACACACACACACACACACACACACTGACCTTGAGCATGTGGTTTTCTCTCAAACACACAGGGGTGCAGAGGCAATTAATGAAACAGGGGTTGGTATGTGTTTTCATCAAAGGGCAATAGCAACTGGTGTGCCAGGGGAAATGACTAAAAGGTGAGGCACATGAAGGATAAAGATAGACAGAGAAAATAAATGATGATCCTATTACTCCCATCTGTAAAACCCATGCTTTGTTTTTTTTATGTTTTTCCACACATCATTTTTTTCCCAAAAACACATAAACACTGTTTTACTTTTAGCCAGCATAACTGGTAAATTTGGCCTACTATACACTGACCAGGCATAACATTGCAACCCCTGATGGGGGAAGTGAAAATACTAATTATCGTTTCATCACAACACCTGTTGGTAGCCTATTTAATCCTCATACTTGATGTTAGAAGCTGAAATTGGCAAGCTATCAAAACTGGTCCAAGTAAGAAACGAAGGTTAACTGGCAACAGGGTCATGGGTAGGATATATTAGGCATCAAATAAACAATTTGATCCTCAAAATATTAGAAGCAGCTAAAATTGGCTTCCTGACTTTCCTATTTGTTAGGGCTTGGGACCGGCACTACAAGCCCTTCAGAGCCTCTATATTTCCACCGCCCACAGTACACAACCATTAACGCAACCTACATTGACCTATATTCTCTTTAGCAGGTGACCCTGGATGAAGCCGTCCCATGTTAGACTCCAAGTGTCCCCTGCATCAGCAGTTATTTTCAGAATACCAATAACTTGACCTGAACCTGTAAAAGCTCCAGCACTCACGCATCAGGCTTTCCGCTTGCCGAACCCACACCCCCTATTACCGCCCTAATGAAGACTCCCCAGAGCATGAGAGTGTGTGTCATTAATTCATTAGCAAGGCCAGGTTCAGCCCTGTGGACCTTTTTACTGTGTTTGACAGCCAGTGAGTTCACATCAAGCCACATCTTTTCTAAAAGCATCTAGACCAACACTGAAATAAACTTCTCTCAGGGCCTGTTTCTGTTTTACACCCATCAGCTGATGATAGCTTTGCCTGAGGATGAAATGAAAACAGGATGTAGGAGTCAGCTGAATCTACAAGAAAAAAGGTTTCTCCCATAAGTATATTTTGCAGAATGTGTAGTAGCTAAATGTCTTTATGAAGGTATAATGAAATCTGATGGGCCACATGTTACTTTAAAGTGGATATTTGGCAGAGATTAGGCTCAGTCAGTTCAAGTATTATATCGTGAATAAATTTGGCAAGCCAATGAAATATTGGAGTTTTTATAAGTTTGACTGCATGCACAATTAGTTTTAGTGTCAAGCTGCCATATTAGCTCCCAGGTGAAGTATTGGGATATCCCACTGCACACCAGCATTGAGAATCTGAACTGTTGATTGGCGGGGGAAAACACGTTTTTGCGGATGCACAAAATGTTGGCTGGTTTGTAATCATGTTGGCAGCTTAAAATATAAATAAAAGCTATTGATTTCTAAACCAACTCTAATATAAACAGGCCAACCATCTGCCGCCGCATAGCCCGGCTGTCAAAAGTTTGGTTGACAGGTTATTACACCTTTCAGAACCAGCAACCCTGTCATCAATTTAACAATGCTCCTTCTTTGGACCACTTTTAATTTAAACAGATCAATGCAGACAAGGAACACTCCACAAGAGCTGCAATTTTGGAGATCTGATCCAGTCACACCTCACAGTAAGTTCTTCTAGCCATCACAATTTGACCCTTGTCCAACTCTTGTATTGAGGATAAAAGGTTCCTTCACTGTCTAATACATCCCACCCACTAACAGGTGGTGTAATGTCAAGATAATCAGTGTTTGTGGTTATTAAGGTATAGAATATTCACTATATTTATATTTGGCCCAGTATTTTTACAGCAGGGTTTTTGCCGCTTCTGCCATTATAAAGGACAAATCTTCACCTCTACCCAAATTCCTCACCATGCTTTGTTCCATTCTGATGATGTATTTGTGTAGCAGCTGGACTTTAGGAGATGAAGGAAGGGATTGTAAGCCTGACACGGCTTAGTGTGGATCTACACTGTTTGTTGTTTGTGTGAATGACAGATTAACAGCAGTAACACAGTATCGCTCTGCAGCTGTACTCACAGTCCTGCTGTCCACTCGTCCTCCCCCTCCGATCAGCCCGGAAAGACCAGCCAAAATACCTGAGAAACAGCGGCACACACAGAGACACTGGCATCCGACGCATTTACAGGATTATCTGTTTACTCACACACACACACACTGTGGGATGCATGCACTCACATACACTTATGATGATTAGATCAGGGTATTAGCACGCCATAGTGGAGAGATTGAGGGTGGGAGAGAGGTTGATTAAAGGACTTTGTAGGACAAAGGAGGTTAGTATTTATCAGGGGATAAAATGCGTGTGTGTTCTCTTCACTTCCCTCAGGTTAAAAAAAACTACAGAAAGACTACAGGCGTTAAAAATGTATAAGCACGGTATGCCATGCATTGGCTCACTGTTGAGAATTTCTTTATCCAGTAGTTCTTTGTGGCTTTTGACCTACTGTGACCCTGAACAGAATGACATGCTGTTTGAATGAATAAGTTAATAAGAAAGCTACTTTTCTGTTCTATTTGGATTGCAAAAACTAGAACAAGCCTGATGGGTAAGCAGTGGAATTAGTGGAATAGTTTACACAGTTCAGACATAACGTTATGATCACGTTCCTAATCAGTTGTGGGTCCACTTCCCTGAAACTGTGATGCACTGTATTAACACCACCCTCCAAACACACACAAACACACTTCCAATATACACTCGTACATACATGATCTTTGGCTGTCTATGATCCTGTGGTCATTTTTTCACAGTTTAGTCTTTGGTACACTTTTGAATGACACTGACCACTGCAGGCCAAGAATATTCCACAAGAGATGCCGTTTTAAAGATGCTCTGACACAGTTGTCTAGCCATCACCATTTGGCCCCTTATCAAACTCGCTCAAATCTTTACTTCAACATCAATTTTGAGGATAAAATGTTCACTTGCTGCCTTATTTATTCCCCCCACTCAAATATTATTCTTGATCTCACACAATCTCACAATATTATTAAGCCTGACCATTCTGGCTGTAAAGAAGACAAGGCTAGGTAAAACTATTCCAGTGGTAGTGGGTCCACCTGCCATGTAGAACAACAACTTTCAGGATAGAATGTACACTTGCTGCATAATAGGTCAACACAGCACCTGTTAGTGATAGGGATACGATAAACAGTGTTATTTACTTCACCTGTCAGTGGCCATGTTATGCCTGGTCAGTGTGTATCATCTGTGGAAGAGATCTACCATACTGTGCAAATGGCTCTGGTACTTGCGGAAGGACCTCAAATAACAGGCATTTTATTTAGTTATGAAATAAATAGGACTACTCAGCAATCCAAAAACAAAACACAGAGATCCAAAAAGAAGAAGTTGCTTTGGCAATAGAGACTCCAGCCAGAATGTAGACCTCACACCTCACATGAAAAAGCAGGACTGGTCCATTGTCCATCGTTTTTGTGTTGTAGAAAGTAAGTGTGAGGTCTACATACTGGCTGGAGTCTCTATTTCCAAAGATTGCTTCAGTCATTTAATAGTATGAAGGAAGGCTGCAGAACACATTTCATCTAGGCAGACAGCTAATTAGATCTTTGTAGAGGAGAGCAGCCTTTCTTCCTCCCTCTCTCCTTTTTCCTGTCGTTCTTCTTCCTTTCTTCAAGAAGATGAGAGCAATTTCCCTGAGTTTGCTTTAAACTAGTGCCAAGCGCTGACTAGATAAGAGCGAAACACAATTATGAATGCATTTGCATTCTCCTTTTAATTAGAAGTGCTGTAGTTGCACTGGCTAACCTACTTTTTATTTCACACTGACAATTTCCAAACTTAAATCAGTTTAACAAAGTGAGAAAGGAAAAGAAGACGACAAAAAACCTGTATGACAACAATGGAAAATAAAGGGAACAAGAAATTAATTCACATTGGAAGGACGCCAGCTCATTGTAGGATGAGACAGTAAGATGTTTACTCACTAAAACCACATGGTGGGAGGAAACCAAAGGACCAGCACTGACTATAGGTAAGGCTCAAACTCATGTTCAAAGATCCATGTCACTGAATCCCAAGTTCTCCAGCAAATGGGTCACTGTGCTGCCCTTTCTAAAAAATCTATTTTTTTTATTCAAGCCTGGGTTTAATCCCTAGGTCATCTCTCTCTCGCTCTCTCTCTCTCTCTCTCTCTCTTAAAATAGAATTTAGAAAGCTTTTGGAATCATGGTTGTAGCAGGAATTTCCGCTAGCACACCTGGAAGGGCATCTGGAGCAAAAAGTATGCCAAATCAATAATGCTGATTATGAACCGCTGTGGCGACACCTAACGGGAGCAGCCAAAATGATTTGCTCTCTCACTTCACTCATCATGTATGAGTTTATTTTATGTACCGGCTTTAGACCATTTACTGAAGTTATTGGCTGTACTGAATACTGAAACCTTGATATCTTGGTCGAAAAAAACGATTCATTAATTTATTCATTCAGTTTTAATCTACTGTTTAATATCACTCACAGTCATGTTAAATCTGATGCCAAGCTGAAACAGTAGGGTCAAGACCGGAATAAACCACGAATAAAAGAACAATTATTTCTTTTTTTTCCATGACTGACTGTCACCTTGTGAATGACATTGAACTAAGTGATACTACAGCCACAGAGTCTGAATATTAGATGCAATATGAGTGGAGCATTTTCTTGGCAGTCGGTTTGTCTTTTGAATGTCCTTTCCTGTGTTGGCCTTCGTGGAGTCCGCCACAGATATCACCAGAGGCCTTTGGCTATTTGGGTGGATAACCTATCCCTATCAAAAATCAATGCGTTATTTTTGACCCGGCCTGGATCTGAAATAAACTGGGAGAACGAGTTGAGAAAACTAAACTCTCTGAGTGAAACGCTTCCTATCGATTTAAAATTATGAATTATGCAAGCATATCTCAAAGAGAACAAACCCACAGGAGTCTATCCATCTTAATGCATTTTACCGCTGTAAGCCAAGTTGTTTTCTCCGTGATCTAGCCAGACACTCTGAAATAGAGTCAATGTCAGTTTTCTGGTCCCTTTTTTTTTTACCAACAGAACAGTCTCATCATGGACTATTGATATCTTGGCCAGTTTTCTTCCCCACTTGTTCCTTAACCTTCTTACCTTCTTAGCCATCAGAAAGTTGGTGTGTATATATATATATATATATATATATCAACATGTGCCAACTTTATATATGTTTATATATTTACTATATATATATTTACTGCTTTAATCAAACACATACCAATAAATTGTAAAACTAGAGCAACTGATCATTTTGAAGTGGTCCCTTATTTTTTCCATTTCTATTTTTTTAGTTTCATAATTTATTTCATAATTTAATTTCATAATTTATTCACAGCATTGTTGTTTTACACATAAGATAATTTATGAAGTGGCTTTTTTCATTGCTTTATACAGTATAAAGGCGTGTATATACTTTAGAGTCCATTTCAAGATTATCAGTGGTTTTTAAAGTTTGTTTTACAATGTCTGGGTATGTGCTTGACCAAAATGATTTTTTGTGTTATTAGATTCTAATTTTTGTTCTAGTTAAAGGAATACAACAGCACTGCTCCTTCCGGCTGTGTTTTTCTGGACACAAGGCTGGGCCGTTCACGTACTTGAATAGTGGAGGTGAAAAAATGCTTTCAGTTTATGCCCATGTGATGAGAGGGGCGTAAGTAAGCTTTGTTCTCCTCGGTCAGAGCAGGGGTCTGCATTATTGGAGAGGAAGTGTGACACAATAGGGATTGGACATGCTAAATCAGGAGAATCAAATAATTACAATAAATTGTTGTTACAGACATTATAATGGACAAAAGTGCGCACATACTGTTATCAGTGTTATTTTCCTGCAAACAATATATTTAAAATATTGACATTACTAAATTATTGCTTAATAAATTGTTTACTTTGTACAGTGAGGTATCTATGCTTACAATCAATATTTAAGTGCAAGTGTAGGCAATGACTCATAAACATGCTAGCATCTTACTTTTCATATTCCAGCCCTTTTCCCACGCCTGTTTCTTTTTTCTATCAACACCAACAAAAAAGCAACCAATTACAGTCCCTGCAGCAGCTCCGCTCTGCGTCTGCATTTCTCTTTCCATTCTGCGGCCTCTTTTTTTCATTTACGAGCGGGCGCCAGATCCCGTGTAACCTGCTGGTGTTGACACGGCTCCGTCGGTGTGAAATATTGCGTCTCACCAGGCCGCCCTGGTACAAGTGGTGCACATAATTCAAAAAGTCCCGCTTTTAAAGGAGAGACGAGGTCAGCCGGATCACCATGGAAAGAGAAAATGACTGGAAAGTAAAAATCCATAAACATATATTAAACAGCTGTTGAGAAATTAATAATAAAAAGCAATAGCTGCAGCTTTGTAAGTAATAAAAAAAAACTCCAACGTATTTCATCTACTCAATCATTATTGAATAAAAGAGAAATCTGCTCATAATTGGTGCCTCATGCAATAAATGCCGTGACTTATGGTGATCTACTGCTCGGTTTATGGTTGTATTATGTTTAATTAATAAAACTCTCATCATCTAGGATAATCTGCGCTCTCTATGACATTTTTTTCTCTTCCAGCTGCTTCAGTTAGGGCTCGCCACAGCGGATTATTATCTGAATTATGTATTACATCTTTTTTACACCGGATGCCCTTCCTGACACAACTCTCCATATTTTCCCCCGGGTTGGGAAATCTAGGTCCTTTCGGTGTGGAGTTTGCATGTTCTCCCCTTGTCTGCATGGGTTCCCTCCCACAGTCCAAAGACATGCTACCAGGTTGATTGGAGACACTGAATTGTCCTGTAGGGACCTGCGGTAGACTGGCGCCCTATCCAGGGTGTTAACTTGTTTGCCTTGCACCAGTTGAATAGCTGGGACAGGCTCCAGCACCCCTCCCCGACCCTAATCAGGATAAGGGGTTAAAGACAATGAACTGAACTGAACATTGGGCTTGGTTTTACAACCAGGAAAATGGTGGCACAGTGGTTCAGTGGGTAGCACTGTCCTCAGTTGGATTCTCAGGGGGGTCCGGATCCTGGGTCTGTGTGGATTTTGCATGTTCTCCATGTGTCTTGCATGGGTTCACTTTGGGAGCTCAGTTTTTTGTTGTTGTTTTTGCACAGTCCAAGTGAGGTGAATTGGAGATACAAAAATGTCCATGGCTGTGTTTGATATAAATTTGTGTACTGATGAAACTTAATAAATCCTTCCACATGTCGGTCATAAATGTAATCAAAGCACGTCATGTATCTTGTCAAATGTACAAATGTAAATGTAAAAGCAGATTTAATTTCAATAAAAAAATTAGAAGCTCTAAAGTAACTTCTCTAAATCGTTATGATACAGGATATAGGATGTAGTGTTATACATGCTAGGAAAGCTAAGTTTATGTTTAAAAATCAACATAGTAAATAGAGTAAACAGGTTACCAGAGCTTCCTTTTAACCCCAGGCTTTATTTATTAATAGTAAAACACAATTTGAGAGAGAGTATCACAAGGAGGCGGGGTACTTTACATGTTTTCTTTAGACTGTCAAGTTTTTCTTTTGCAAAGGATATTGCCAATTATAGGGTGTGATTGAAAACATAGTGAGCTACCTTGCTCCCTTGCTGTCTGCCTAGTCTGACACATTCTACACTGAAGATAGCATTTATATTTGAAGTCCACTTAGTTGAGATGATTATAAGGATTTCTAACAGCCGACTTATTGGGACTGCAAACAGGGTGATGTTGAATTCTGCCTTGGTATAGAGATCGTTAAGTTTTTCAACCCACCCATGGTTTTATTTCTTCAAAATCTGTTGTGTAAATAAATGTAAAACGCAAGATAAGCACCACATACACTGACCAGGCATAACATAATGACCACTGAGAGCTGAAGTGAACTGAACATCTCCTCATCAAGACACCTGTTACTTTTGGGATATATCATGCAACATGTGAACAATATATCCTTAAAATTGATGTGAATAGGCAAGCAGTAAGGATTGAATCAACAAATGTCGAATCGTAATGTTAGTGCTAAGGCAAGTGCTATTATGGATCTTGAACCTCAGGTTTAAGACCACTGCATTGTAAACCGGAAGCTGTTCCACTCCATACAGCTACAAGTCATCTGTGACCACCAGGGAAAATACATTTTTGTTTAGTTATCCTGGGTATGTACATAAGGGTACTAAAGAACAACCCTGTGTATGAACAGGGATTACTCCCATCGGCAAGACATTACATTTTTGGATATGTGGGTTATCCATGCAGTACACCAGTCTGACCTCTGACCCCCTATCAAGAGCATGTGCAGAACCCTGGCTTGTTTTAACAGTCCGCTTTCCAAGGCCAGGGATGTGGTCGAAAGAGCCTTCGGAATGTTGAAAAGATGGCGGTCCATTTACTTTAAAGCCCTTGAAGTAAACCCTGTCTTCGCCCCGGAGGTTTTGGCATGCTGTGCAGTGCTCAACAACCTCTCCATCGCTCAGAGGTAGATGCTGACCCTCTAAGGCCGGTGGACAATTAAATTATTTCAGATGAAGATGCCCCAAGGAATCTGGCTGCAGCTGTTTCAGCACCACAGCACAGTGTACCAGCTCTTAATGAGCATAATTATATTTAAATGTTTTGTAAATACGTTCATGTTGTTTGTTTTTTTTATTTTAAGTTATAATTCTTAATTGTCATATAATGATCTCTTGATACTTGATCTCTTGATTGTTAATGTTGTTTGTTAGAATTAGTTAAATGTCTAACATCATTTCCATTAAAAACAAAATTACTTCTTTATTTTTAATTCATGTGATTTTGCATTTAAAGCACATTCTCACAACATGCAATAATACTGTTTTTACAATCAAAAGAAGCTTACATTATAATTTTGCTTAAAAACGGTGGCATTTAACCTCGACAAAGGTAGAGGCAGCGGTGGCCTAGTGGTTAGAGAACTGGGCTTGTGATCAGAAGGTTGCCGGTTCGATTCCCAGAGCTGACTGAAATGCCCTTGAGCAAGGCACCTAACCTCTAACCGCTCCCCGGGCGCTGTGGCTAGGGCTGCCCACCGCTCCGGGCATGTATGCTCACTGCCCCCTAGTGTTCACTAGTGTGTATGTGTATGTTTCACTGCACGGATTGGGTTAAATGCGGAGAATGAATTTCACTGCAAAGTGATTAAAAAGTATCTATCTATCTATCTATCTAGATATATTTACTTTCCTAAAGATATCACTAGCATAACAAATATCAATCTGTAGATGTATATATTTATTTATTCCATTGTAAAGTTCAGTTATTACAGCAGCTCAATATACATTAAACAAAATAAGTATGCAAGTATTTTTGTACAGTCCTATGTAAATAAATAATTTAAATAGAAATCACTATATTTTATATTTATATATTATTATATTTTATTTTATTTTCATTTAAAACATTACAAGATATAAACTTAACAAGCATGGTTGGTTTGTAAATCTACCGGAAACATTAATCCTAACTCAAATAATGTAGCTTACAATTTTAAATCATTAAAAATGTTTTTTAATTATGTAGTTTTCCATAAAGCAAATCATGACATTATTTAGGGATATACACAATCTTAACTTTTTTTTTTAATGTTTTACAGTTGTGAGCAGGTGACTGCATTTTCTGCCATCTTCCTTCTCATTCCATTTAGACATGCCCACACAGTTCCAGTTGAATTGTGGGATACTTTAGTGTATGCACACTCACAAATGGCTGTCAAAGAGGGTGCTTTTTATGGATACTAAGGTATTCGGACATAATAACTGGTCTTGCATACTTTTCTCACGTACAATCAAGTATGTGATTTTGAACGCATCCTCAGACTTTGGTTTTTCTATGGAAATTATTATGATAAAAATATATGAATGAATTAAAGAAAACATCCTGATACTTTTCACATGACTGCTTTTAGACAACATCTAGACCACTAGTGTTGCCCTAGAGACCATCTCTGCCCTGTGGTTCTCTTTCCCCCCGTTTGACTCTCGCGCTCCACTTCAAGATGACCCAAAGCGTCTCTAATTACAAGCCATTCCCTCCGGCCAGCGAACGAGCCAGATTCACTGAACCCACAAAGTTTACAGCTGTTGTCTTTGACTGGTGGCCAAAACCCAAATCAGAAGTGCTGTTATGGATCAGAGGAGTGTGAATGACCCCGTGCTGAGAATGACTATGTAGTCTGTGCAGGCCTTAGAGCCACAAGGCTAAAAGAACTCGAAAGAAAGTCTAGACCACTTGCACACCGAGTGGAACAGAGAAATGTGTTTTGGTTCTCAGGTTTAATGTCTTCATTATAAAATAACAACTAAAATCCCAAATGTCCAGACAGATGAGTTTTAAAATCAAAGAGTAAAAAGTCAAAGCAATTAAACTGAAGCACAAACATGAGGGCTAAAAGTCAGGAAAGGAGTTGTTTACATTGAAATAAACAGCAGACTAGATTTGAGATGTTTTTTTTTTAATCATGGCTCTGAAGACCTTGCTTAGAGCGCAGGGACAAACTCGCACAATCCTTATACTTAACCATTTTCCTGCTTTTAATATCAACTTTGAGGAAAAAATGTTTGCTTACTGTACAATATCCCACCCACTAACTGGTGATGACTAGATAAGTCTTATGTCACAAGTCAGTGGCCTTGCCCTGAGGTTTTCCTACGCCCTCGATCTTGCTGTGAGAGGAAAAAACTAGCCATCAACTAATAAATCGACTGTCATCTAATGAGAATGATGTTATGGTGTTCATGCTGTATTCTCAAATATATTCCATTCCCTTTTAATCCAAAATATGAAAGTGATATTTGATGACTGGAGGGTGAGATGGATCTCATTACAGATACAAGAGCTTAAAAAGAGTGTGGATCTCACTCCTGGCTCTATACAATGACAATTTGAAGGTAACTCTATTAGTAACTACCTTGTAGAAGTTCATAATAGCTTGTATAGTGCAGTCACTAATTAGCATCTATAGAGCAGAACTTGACAGTGTATTGGCAAATGCTACAGAGTTAAAAATGCTACTGTTCATATCTGTACACAACCTTTGGCAGAGAAGAACCCACATGTAAATATAAACGTGCACACAGCAACAGTTCAGGGTGGACAGTGATGCAGTTGAGGCAGTAACTTTTGACATGGTTGGCTACTTTGTTGTGTAGGATTTCATAGTTTTCATACAAAAAAAATTGTAAATGTAGGAGACTTGTGGGAGTAAAGGTACACCTCTTGCCCAGGTTGGTAAGAAAACCCAACCCAAAGCCATCTTAATTCTCACTGAAGAATAAAACTCCATGCTTCTGCTTCTGCTTAATCTTTGTCATGAACTGAAAAGCGGTGAAGCCTACTTGATTGTGGGCAATGTCATAATTAAATCAGCTTTTTATATCATGAAGTAGCAACCGAGAATAATTTCCCAACAGATGGAGTTTTCAAAGGTGCTGCATGTGTTGACTTTCTTCACTTTAAGGTCCAGCTCATCACAAACCATCCCACAGCTGCTGAAGGGGTCATGGGGGGAGCAAACACGACAATTGCGGTGGTTTCACAGATGTTCAATAGGGTTCAAACTGGACAATTAGAGGGTCAGGGTATTACTTGGAAGTCTTGGTCATGTTTCTAGCCGTGTGATGTGTTACTGGAAGATCCTATGGTACATATCTCATGAGCTACCTTACATGTTGTACAGCTCTAGTTTCTAAAGACTCTTTTATAGGTGATGTCTCTGGACAGCTGAGTTCCCTTGTTTTTGGTTCCTGATAAACCCTGGGTTCAAACCTATCAGTGGACTCAAAAGCAGTTATGCCTATTCTGAGCCAGTCCGTTATGTAACGTGTGTTACTTGTTTTTCCCCTTCTTGTGTCTGTAAAAGTATTTTATCACATAGACATTGCGTCCACAAGGAAATGTTTTTTTTTTTTATTTAACTGGTTTGAGAGTGGAAAGATTTCAAAATGTTGTTTATGCGTGGACGTGCAATACGCATTTTTTTCTAAAATGATGTCACAGCTCTACTTATCTCTGTAATGCACATTCACTTCCTCTCTACATCGGCAACCATAGTGCTGTACAGTTCTGCGCTCATACTGCAGCAAATACTGGCTTTGTTATGGCTTTTACAGCAAAATCTATTGCTACCTTCTACTACCATGATCAACAAATGGTTTCAGAGAACCACATAAACCACATGCTTTTTTACCGACCTCAGAAAAGAATACAGTCCAGAAAAAAACTTTTTATCATTATTAATATAGCTATTATTAAATTAATAGCTACTTCAACAGCACAATGTCTATGTTTTGTTACATCAATAAATTACTAGTTTATCAAAATATTTTACTTTTGTATGTGTACCAGTATACATAAAGCATTTTTCAGTGGTGCTGCCTGCACCCATTCACATTTTTTCTAATACAGTGGTGTCAATACAGAAATCGTTTTTGAAATGAGACTGCTTATTCTAATGTTAGTTTGGTTTCAAATACTTCTGGAGTTTTAATACATACGTGTTGGTTTGGATTCACTTACTTCTGGAGTTTTAATACATCCTGTAAGGTAATTATCATTTGCCTTTTTAGTTTGTGTGGCTTTTGACTGAAAGTATTGTTCCGTTTTGATTAAGCCTCCTGCAGTTTGGTTCATCACCTATCACTTCAGCAGGGGGTTGCACCTGGGGCCTCTATTGCGAGGCATTTACCACCACGTGACACTGCCATGGCATATGTGGCATACAAGTGTGTGTAAATTTAGAATTTAAATCAACATAGTTACTCTGATTTTCTTCAGAAGTGTTTTTATATGTATGTTGGACAATTGCTTTATCTGACATTGGTTTGAAGAGCATGACCAAGAATTCTAGTTACCACACTGACCATGTAATTCTCCAGACTTGAACCTATCATCGTGGCTGCTCTATGGATTCTCTCACATGCACCCTCTAGCACCCGTGGGATGCCCTGAAGTCAGCATGGCTCCAGATACCTGTGGCTGGACCTGTGTAATCTTTTAAAATGACTCTCTGGAATAGCAAACCATCAAGGAACATAAAGCACTAGTTTGATTTTAACACAGTGGAACTGATTAGATGAATTCTCAGGTCCTTGACTGCTTTATGTGT
Source organism: Microcambeva barbata (assembly GCA_034509105.1). Classification (NCBI taxonomy): domain Eukaryota; kingdom Metazoa; phylum Chordata; class Actinopteri; order Siluriformes; family Trichomycteridae; genus Microcambeva; species Microcambeva barbata. Next base: position 14,821,434 of record JAYDZF010000014.1, read on the forward strand.
GTGTAGTAATGGTCAGAAGGGACAGTGCTTCACTAACAGGTACAGACACTTTATTAAAACCCCACAGAGATCCGGTGCACAGAGAAAGTTAGCCCATTACTAAGTAAATTGAGTAATACTGAGATCCCCTAATTGGCAATAAAGTGGCACACAATGGAGCTCTCAAAGCCTCTCTGTGGACAGAAAGGTGACAGTTTAAAGCCTCCTCAAGGTTGATTTTTTAGCAGGATCAGCGTCCTTTACAATGTGATAAAGGTATCAAAGGCTGAGGCACAATAATCCACTGTGTACGAAAGAAGGCAACATGCCAAGTGAGGTCAATAAAACAGAAAACATGTACACATTTTCAATTCATCTTCACACTGACATCCACACAGCTTTTCTCAGTTTATAATAAGATACAGCTTAAAATATTTACATTTACACAATTAGCAGATGTTTGTACTGAGTCACATTGTTATAACCATCATTAATGTTCAGAGGAACAACAGTGGGCATCACAGACAGCAGCTAGATGTGCTGTGTGTGACCCAGTAAGCTCTTGCTAGGTCGACACAGGTATCCGAAGGTATACGAGTGTGTATGTGGGGTGGGTATGAATAAATGTACCTGATATTTGAGGTACTAGATTAGCAAGCAAACCCAAACCTTATCTCTGACAAGTTGCCACTGTGGGGCTCAAGCAAGGCCCTTAACCTGCAATTGCTCAGACTGTATACAATAAAGTTAACTGTAGGTTTATTTGAATGAAGGCATCTACTAAATGCCAATAATGTAAAGTGGTTGTATTTTATTAAAACATTCCAATCATATCATACTTTCAGCTTCCCTAGGCTCCTTTTTGACTCATTTTCCATAATTGCCACATCTTATGGGCCCTGTTGCATTTGAATTTATTTTTTTTAATTAAAGGCATGTCATATTTATGGGCAAAAACAATTAAGCAAAAAATTCAAATGTAATAAATTAGAGTCTGTTAAAGCTAAACTGCCTGTCAAAGTAGTAATTGTGCAATCCCAATCCACACAGATAAATAATTAATCAATAATTTGCCTAATGTATTCCTCTGAGCCCCATTATATATTTTTTTATTCTTCAAACAGTTATTTCCTCTTGTTGTTCATGAATTAGTAGTAGTAATTCTTTTCCAATAAACACATAATGTGGTCCTTTTATCTTTTTATATTTGTAATATTTTTGTGTTTCCAACTTGCCTCACTTGCATGTTTTTGTACTGTGATAAGAAACCGGAGCACCCAGAGTAAACCTATACAGACACTGTAAGAACAGAAAGAAAAACACAAGAACATAAACACCACACATCTGTGGATGAAAACCAGGACCTTCTTTCTGTGAGGGAACAATTTTGGGGGCCAGTGCAGAATTTGATGTTTAAGTATTCCAGCAAAAGACTCTACTTGTCTTGTTTTGTAAGCTTGTCGGTCCCAACATTATGGACGAGCTATTTGTTTGCTCCCAAATATAACATTGCGTTCTATTGATCTATGTTAGACTGAGTAATAGATTGTGTATATATATTGTGTTGTTCCCGCTTTGGGCCAAACCAGCCGGAAATGGCTACACTGTTTATTCTGACACCTTGCTTTATGAATCAGAACAGAATTAAGTTCTTCAGCAATCTAAGCTACAGTAGTTCATATGTTGGACCTGAACACGAAGGCTGGCCTTCACTCCCCCGTGCATCATTGAGCCTTGGTCACCCATGACCCTGTTGCTGTAAGCCTTTGTCACCCCATTAGAGCTACAGTTTTGGAGATGCTCTGACCCGATCTATTGATCACCAGTTGGCCCTTGACAAACTGGCTCAAATCTAACAACTACTTTAAGAATAAAATGTTCACTTGCTAGAAATCTTCAAACAAATACACCATGAATATGTTTCTTAATAATGTGGAAGCCCAGTGGTGATGTAGAGATCACACATATTCAAATATGTATTTACATATATGTATTTATTTTCATACATGTATTTTACATATACAAATCAAAGATTATGATAATGTGAATCATTCTTGAATAAAATAGTCAAGCTTGAGAGTCAAACCAGATTAGCTTTAAATATTTTTAAAGGTTCAGAAGGGATTTTACTGAGCATCCTGAGTCACATAGTCTTCACTTTTTTGTTTATCTCTGTTTGAAGATTTGTCTGTGAGGGTGTCATTCTACTTCAAAGTGTGATGACCCCGACAGAATCAAAGCTGACCTGGACCCACTTCTGCCGCCTTAAGCAACCCATGTCTGGAAATTACCAATGCTTTCTGGCTCCTTCAGTGAAATAGCAGAGTTTTTATTTTTACTTTTCACTCTTGGTCTGGATCTGAAGATGATCCTTTGCATGCTGTCTTTCCTCCTTTGCGATTGGTTCTGTGCTGAGATTTCTGTTGGTGAAACTACGCTCTCGTTGGGCTTTCTCAGTGGACAGAAGAACTGAAGTAAACAACAAATAAAGAAATGAACTCAGAACCGTAGGGCATCAGGTACGTCTGCTCACTTTGTCAGTTCTGGGAGGATCTTTTGCGTTCCTGGTGTAGACAGAAAAAGGTTGGATTTCAGCAGCCAAGCTCTCCGGCCCTGCTCTGATGCTGAGAAGTGGCCGCATATCAATCACCATGGCAACCTAATAGAGCACTCCAGGACAGAGTCTTTATGAGGCTGCGAGTGAGCTGCAGGTGATGCTCTAATGCCTTAATGCTGTCCTCGAAGGCCATGATCGTGCCTCTGGTTGGTTATAAATGAGCTGTATTAGAAGCTTTCAGTGTCTAGAGGTCATTGCTTTAATATGCCCTTTTGCTTTTAATATCTTTGTGCCAGAGAAGGTTTTTCTGAATGTACAATTACAAAAAAGTGAATTATTGGAAATAAATATGTAGTTATAGTTATATTTTTGAATATATTTTGAAAGATTGTTTTCTAAATAAAACTCAAACCACAGTACCCATAAAATTGCAAATTCTGTATTTGTGTGTTCGCGTGTGTGCTTGTTTTCCCTCTTTGTGTTTTAAACAGTAAATTTGAGTTAATACCAACGACGAGTTGCACATATGGGACAACAGTTAGAAATGTATTTGTTGTTTTACCACTCCAATACAAATTGC
>JAYDZF010000014.1:15217496-15232291 GCA_034509105.1 Microcambeva barbata
TTATTTTTTTCTGAGGGGGTTGGCAAAAAACATACATTGGATGGGTGCCCTGTACCCTGAATGACCAGTGATTCTATGTGAAACTAGACCGTCTATGGCGAAAACAAACTTGCAGCTATCTAAACAGTTTTGAAAATTAATGAAATTATTGGTATGAAATTGGTTGTTGTTATATTTGGACAGGTTATAACCTGGCATCTCAGGTTCCCCAATATTATGAATACTACTCAAAAATCTTAAATGGACAGAATTTTAAATGTCTTAGTTAATAATTAGGGTCCTAATTAGGGTCAGGGAGGGGTGCTGGAGCCCATGGTAACACCCTGGATGTGGTGCCAGTACATCGCAGGTACCTACAGGAAAATTAAGTGTCTCCAATCAACCTGTTGGCATGTCTTTGGACTGTGGGAGGAAGTACCCGGAGTACCCGGAGAAGACCTATGCAGACACAGGGAGAACATGCAAACTGCAAAGAAAAGACTGAGATCACCCCACCGTGAATCGAACCCAGGACCTTCTTGCAGTTTTGTAGATTAGCGAAGTGGACTGAAGTGTGTAGCCTTCTTTCATTAATCTTCATGTGTTGTTGCCCTCCAATTATTGTTAAAGCTTCCTGATTATGCAAGCGAATGGTATATTAATAAAGCAGTTTTTTAAAGAAACTTTTTAAAGACACTTATGAGTTCTCTACAACATTATAACACAACTTACCACAGAAAGGCTAGTATCACTGTACCCATGTGACACCCATATGTGCGTACTGTCATTCATGCAAGTAAGTACGGTAAATGTAGCTGATTTGGGGTTAATATTTATGTTACAAAATTTCAAACCATGAGGTGTCCTGAGTACTGACACACGGTGGGTAAAGAGTTTGGCACCAAATAAGTACATTCTAGAAAATCTCAAAAAGGTATATCATGTATAATACACTAAACTTAATAATTAGTTAATATGATCTATAATCTTTAGCTTTTCTTTTGACAATTAACTAAAGTGTAGGATATTTTTCATTGTTTTAACTACAATTGTAACAATGGATGCTCTACACACAATGTATACCAACATATGTTCCAAACCCTTTAAATGTCATAGCTTTTCTCATCAAAAGTGTATCTTGCATGCCAGCAGTTTTTATTTGAACTATATTTTTCAATAACCAGTTGTCTAAGCTTCAAACTGGATGCAGCAACCACACTCAGTTCACAATCAGTTAAGGAAACGTGCACCCAACAGACACAAAAGTGCACACAAATAAGATGGAATGTTACAAAGCAGGATTAGGCAGTTATCTTGGAAAAGAAAACAGCAGTTTGATCTGACTTATGTCTAAAGGCACTCACATCTGAACCAGGTTCACCAGGTTCACCATCATCTCCTTTGGGGCCCGGAGTTCCTCTGCTTCCCTGATAAAAAAGACAAAAAAGTGATGCGTTAGGCAGGACTGGTTCTGATTTGCTGAAACACATGCAACTATGACAATATCAGCTAGCTTATTTACAAACAACATTGATAATTCTTTTAAAAATGAGAAATAAAAAGCAAAGTAGTTTTTGTAGGGTTTGCAGATTTGCTTCCAATACTACATGTTAAGGCCAAGTTTGCTGCTTAGAGCTGCAAAAACAATGTACGACTTTCGCAGTACATAACCAACCAGTTATTATCCATATAATTATTACAGCACGGGAACTAAGAAATTAAAGTTGAAGATTAAGCCAGTCTAAAAAGTTGTCAATTAGGTAGTAATATTGATTCAATAACATTACACAGCACAGCTCACACAACGTGACCCTGCTCTGGAACTAACTGGTGTGAACACACAGATTTATCACAGGATCTGATTATAAATGCATACTTGACTGTGTCCTGGTTGGTTAATCTGGATCCACATTTATAAAAGAAATCTTCAAAAAGTTTCCACACTTTTATATTTAGGTTGGAAGCGTTGAGGGCAGGAAGATTGGCAACTGGACAGTAAATGTTGCGCTTAAATTTGCCCTTTAGCTCTATTAAATGATCACAATTTTAAATGCTCAAATAAGCTTTAAGGGAAAGATGATTTTGATGCAATGCTGTCTAAGTGGTGCATCAGTGGCTATGCACCAAAAACATTTTTCTTTTTTTTTGACTATCTAGAGAAGTGATGACATCCATTTTTGACATTCTTAATAAAAGAGTTTTAAAAGTGCATACGCCTAAGCTCTATTCATAAACAACCATTACAATACCACTTACAGGTTCTCCAGAATCTCCTCTGGAACCAGGATAGCCCTGTAAACACAAAAAATATGATACTGTATCAAGTGGAACAAAATCAGCTGAAAAGTAATAAGTACATGTTAGTAAGAATACCTGGAAACCATGGCAGCCCTGTGTTCCATTTCCTGGTGGTCCATCTGGTCCCTGTTGATTAAATGAAAACATTACAACACTCAATTAAGTGAGAGCATCTTGTAGAAGTTTAATCAGAGATCAAGGATTACCGTACCCTCTCTCCCATCAGTCCTCTGTCTCCTGGAGCCCCTTTGATTCCCCTGGGTCCTTTGGGACCCTATACTCAAAGACAATATAGTTATAAGCGTGTTTCTTCACAATTTCATTGAAATAGTAAATGTGATTGTTCTTACCTCCAATCCAATGGGACCCTCATCACCACGGTAGCCTGGTGGCCCAGATTTTCCGGATTCACCCTAAAATAATTAAAAACAATAATTACTTGATCATGTAATGACAGTCCAAAATTAAAATAATGTTTACACTTGAGGGCTAGATGTATCAAACTTCACCTCTGGCAGCTCGTTTCTTATTCCATCATGACTTAGTGTCAATGGCTAGTCTTATTTGTGAACGTGGGCCACAAATTCCCACAACCATACTTCATGGATAGCCTTTTTAGAAAAGTGGAGCCTGTTTTAGCTGGAAATTATTTCTACATACATTTGGCCATATAGTGACTTTTTGAGCTCTTGGAACTTTGTAGTGGACAGGAAACATCATAACCCATTTAAAACAAACTGGCCCAAAACGTAAAAGTCGAAGAAAAGCTTAATGTTTGACTAGTTTAAAGTGTTCACTGAGTCATAACCACAAATTTTACCTATGACTAAGAGAAGCTTATTTTTCCATTTACTATAAACTTCTGCTGAAAGGGAATCCTGAACCAAGAATGAAACGGTTTCTAAAGAGCAAGGTCATTTACTCCGAACGAATCAACATTTCCACATTAATGCTTCTCCACCCACTAAAACTGGAAATTAGTTTTTCCATAAAATCTTTAAAAAGTGTAAAATCATTAAAGAAACTGACTCTCAGACACTGTTCTTTTCGCATTTGCTGTACATACATTATTGAGAAGCTACAGATATTGGCTTAGGCCAATCCACCACCTACAGAGAAAAAGTAAAACAGCAACCTATTGTCTATTTCATATAGAAATCTAAATCCATCCCATATACTACATGACTAAAACAATATTACTTGAAAGTGAGCCAAAATAAACTCTAGACGAGGGTGTGAAGGATGTCAGATTTACTAACTTTTTTTTTGTTTTATCAAAAAAGTAGAAATCTTTTAATGCATTTTTCCACCCAAGCTGATCATATGCAATGACCTGATTAGAATCTCTGCCTCCACGGCTCCATGTAAATTTGGGGGTCCTCTACCATGCTCAAGAAACTATAAATCTTAAACCTTCACTTTTCGTTTTTGCATCACTCAGTTTTAGTGGTGTGCAGTACTGCAAATTTGAAAGTAAATACAGGGCCAGTATGACCGATACCGATAACACACTTTTAACATATCAAAGGGCTTTTTTTTGCTATCATGCTTTGGAGAGAAGTGTGGCAGGATTTACAACGTAACTGTATCACCAATACAAAATGATTTCATATATTTTACTTTTTACTGTTAATAAGTCAACAGCAACCCTTTAGTCATATAAAAAAGACATTTTATTACTGAGATAAAGGTAAGTCTGAGGTTTTAGTTCAGATTTTTTTACATAATAACTAAACACAACTCATTCCTTTCATTGCATTTTTGGTAAAAAAAAAAAGATGCAGAAAATGATTTAATACCTTTGCATTTTTGTTAGAAACAATGCTAAACCAGTAACAAAACTAAATTTATATACTTCACTTCACTTGCTACATTTTTTACCCTAGAAAAAATCTTTTTTGCACATGGTTGAATGACCACTGGTGGCAAAACCAACGGTTGCCTGGTCACTGGTTGCACGGGCACAAAGTGTGCACCAAAAATTACTCTGCCGCTGACAACAGCTGGTAAGTACAAACAGTTTTTAAAGAAAATGTTGCAGAGCCATCATTTGAGCAGCCACCAGCCTCCCAGCCAACAATCAAAGCTACCTGACAGCCAAAAACAGTTGCACTGCCTCCAGTTACAGAGACAACAGTCAGACAGCCAAGCTAAAAGAAAACTAACAATTGACAGTCACAATTCATTCCAGCCAAATTCAGTTGCACAGCCTCTAGTCTCAAAGTCAACTCTGACAGCTAACTACCAGACAGCCAAGCTACCAGACAGACAACTCAAGTTGGTCATGGACACTGGTGTAGATGACAAGTGTTGTAGAACCTTCATTTTAACCATCAGGTACCAGCCTCCAAGACAATGGCCGGACATTCAGGCTACCAAAAAGCCTACTCCAGTTGCACAGCCTCCAGTTGCACAGCCAACTAGATGCCAGTCAAACTGAACTATCATTTCAACCGGCACCAGCCTGCAAGTCAATGGTCGGACCTTTACCACTAATAAAAAGCCAACTCCACTGGCAAAGCCTCCAGTCAAGCTACCAGACAATCAACTTAATTATTAAGCCTCCAGTCAGTCAGCTAACTACAAGACTGTCAAGCTACCACTTGATAAGCTAGGCAACAAAAAGCCAGCTAATGTTGACTGTAAATTGGTGATTGCTGACTCGTGTCAACAGTTGGACAGCCATAGGCATAAGTCACAGCCATGAACGTTAATATTGGCTTGTTACAGCTAAAAGTATATAGAATCCTGGCATGATTTTGGGGTCTCAAACCATGCCTGTGATAGCATGTGATGTAGTAGATGTAGTGGACACACCATCAGGAATAGTGATCCAGCATGGTTGCACAAGCATCAAAACAGATAAAAGGCTAACAAATATTAACAAATTACATATTACTTTTTTATTACTGCCTAAATCTCCCCACATCACTCCTCTCATAAACTCTCTCTCTCCCTCTCTCTCTCTCTCTCTCTCACACACACACACACACACACAGCTACCTGCTGCAGGAGGGGAGGAGCTTGATGTGTATGTGAGAGTAGTGCTGTCTACAATTACTGATGAAACCTAAGAATAGCTCTACATGTAGCAAAAACTAAAGTATTTATCTTATTGCAGCAGATACTGTACGGCCGAATCGATATGGCCGATGTTACTCCTATTACTTAATTCACTTCAAATTGACTTTTGTTCTTCGTTTTCTAGCATGCCTCCTAACTCAGTACCAACATCTGTGACCTTGGAGAAAACTGGGGCCTCGCAAATGCCTTAGCTCTGAGGTCATCTTCAAGCTTTCAACTTAAAGATTAAAAGAGTCATGGATCATATGGCCAAGCAAGTGTTTAGGCCTTCAAGACTTGCATCTGTTTTCAATTATTTGACATCTCACAGAATTTTGTAATGATGGCTTTATAAAACAAGGGGTAATGTTTAATGAGAGAATCGATGGATCATATTTTGTCATTTTAAGCTCACTTACAGGTTCACCATTAAGTCCAGTTGATCCTTCACGTCCTTGATCACCCCGAGGACCTGGTTCACCCTGCAGAAATCAAAGGTTACAGCAACATCATTCATTGTAAAACTTAATTTACAAGTTTTGCTTCATCTACATGGAACCCTTATCCACTGTTGCACTCTGCACAGGATACTCTCTATCTGCCAGTCAAAATCCTTGCACAGCATTTATAGACCTCACCCACATAATCATCCTGCCATAGCAGAACTGTGCCTCATGTAGCTATATCGTGCCCTGGTAATAAAGGTTGATTTTCAAACCTGGAAGTTAAATGGAACTCCGCCACCTGATTGTCTCTGATAGTCAAAAATTAGGAAAACCTTTGGTCTCATGCATAGGGACTTCAGTTATACTCCCTTCATTATGCTTCACAGATGACTTAAAGGTTTTTGCAACAGAAACACTTTCATAATCCTGCTTAAATTGAAATAAAAAGTGACAACTTATATTAATTATCAGAAAAGGCAAAACATATGTACTGAATAACTTACAGGATCTCCTCTGGGCCCTCTGTTTCCACGAGTACCTTGTTCTCCTTTCTCACCTCCTGTACCCTACATAGATATGGAATAATCTTAATATTAATAACATCAAAAATAAATCCATAAGAATATGGTAATGCCAAATTAAAAAATCTAAATATTACTCTTTCGCCTCTTGGTCCATCTGGTCCAGGTGGTCCCTGTAAAAACAGAAAAAATACAATTATTATTTATTCATGAAAGTCAAAAAACTCAGTACACATTTCAGTAAAAGTGTTATTCATGAAGTGGATTTATTCATGTGCTGCTTTTTTGCACTTAATGCAACTGGAATAACCCTGGTCTGGAAATGAAAAATGACTGGTGACAGCAGCTAAAAAGCAACTATGCCAGAAAATGCAACACTAACAATAGCGGAGTTCTTTTTGTAGACTGCTTATATTAAGCAGGACTGCCTTGTATGCATTGCTATGATTTATATAAGTGAAGTTTTAAACACATGACTAATCCCAAACTACTTTTTATGTATTGGGTGTCTACACAGGATGTCCAGGATGTAACCTGGGTGTTTAGACCCAAACGTGCAGAACACAATCAGAGTAATATATTGTGAGGTTCAATTACTATGATAGAGATCTTATGTGTAGAGTGCACAAAAGTTAAACCGTATAAAATAAAAAAGGAAACCAAAACACTTACCTCATCCCCTCGTTCTCCCTTGTCTCCATTAGCTCCCCTTGGTCCTCTATCCCCCTTTCAAATCAAAAACACAACATGTGTTGATAAGACAGCACACTGAAGTGATATTTATGTGTGCGAGCGATGTTAGGAAATGCCTTGATTTTTTCCAGAAAACAGCTGTGGTTCAAGTACATTCAAGCATTCACACAAACTTGATGCACATATTATCATGATTTGCAAAAAAGATGAACAATGTGAATAAAGCTTTATTATTTACCTTAGGTCCAGGGGGTCCATAATTACCAGGTCTCCCTGCTTCACCACCTTTGCCAGACTCACCCTGAACAAAACACATTCATGTTTATTACACATGGCCTATGGATCTTTTGCCATATTCTCATCTATTTATTAATACATATTATGTGTGAAAATCCTTTTTGACAGTAGAATAAACTTTTAAAACTTTATTGGCTTACTTGTCCAGGAGGAGATTTCAGTTTTTGGCCAACGTGTTTTTGAAAATGCAATTAAACGCAAAGCTCATAAAATGCACTACAAGGTGCACTCTTACTTTTGCAGTTATGGTATGTTGGAATGGATATCTGGAAAACTAATAAAACAGCTGCCTAATCATTGTTAAAAGCATCTGCATCAAATGTTGAAAAACAACTTCTGAAAAAGACTTGTTTACTTTGCTTTTGCTACTTTCCATTTGCTCAGACACCGGCCCAGAAGCCTTCACTGTACATGAATTATCGGTGTTATGATATGATACAGTTCATGCATTTAGCACCAGAGCAAAGAATGAACCCAATGTGCTGCCGATTTTCCTTAATTTGTGCAAAACCTGTGATTCGACTTATCATAGTTTATGTTTATTTAAGCTACAGTTTAATTATCTCAGTTAGTATATGATTAGGGTTTATTTCAGTTTATTTCTTTAATCCCTTATCCTAATTAGGGTTGGGGAGGGGTGCTGGACCCTATGTCAGCTCTTCAACTGGCGTAAGGCACATGACAGTCCATCACAGGTTATGAATTTGTATTTGTAAAAATATAATTCATTTGAAAATAACACCTGTGATACATATTTTTATGGATAAGTTATCCAAAATTGCATGACAATTAGTTTCTTTTGATAACAGATTACTTAGAAAGTAAGAGGTTACTTTTACATTTGTATTGAATTTGTGTTACTGTAAATGCCATTATGTTAAGATAAATACTCATTTAAATATGTTCTTACTTTAGATCCTTTTGTACCATACGATCCAGGGTCTCCTTTTGGTCCTGACTCTCCTTGCAAACCCTTCAACAGAGCACAGTTAAAAATGAATCAGACAACAAAAATGGCAACATGAGGCTAAGAAATGCAGCATCTGTCACTGGATTTTCAATCTATAGGCAGATTCATTATGGAATGTAAATACAGCACAAATAGTCCATCAAGAAAGCAGTCTACAAGAGGGATCTGCATGTCAAAATTAGTAAATGTTTGGCTTTTAAAAGGCAAACATCCTTAGTCCTGGTTTCCAGATGCAAGCTGAGCATTAACAGCTGTTTTATACATGTCTGACTGGCAGCCAATTATTTTGCTCAAGAGAATAAACAAGCCATGGCATAGCCAATGAACTGTAACTGTGAAAAGAGGATGCATTTTGCAGAGACTGTACAGACAAAGTAAACCACAACAAACATAAAATCAAAAATACAAACCTCTGATTTAGTCAGACAGAGATTCAATGGGATTACTACTGTATGTACTGAGTATTACATTACTGTAGGAGAGATTTAATTTGGAAAAATAACTTTGCAGTACTTATCAAACACTGTCACCTTTTATGTACAAATATGTCTAAGACAAAAAGGCTGATGGGTCTAACTCAAGGACCATGCAGTTGCAGCTTGGCAGTTAGAAAAATGTAATAACTTAAACACACACAAGTTGGCATTGGATTTTCCAAAACCATTCAAGACTAAACATATTACATAAAATATTTTAAGATTATTAACCTGATAAAATAATCATTTGATAATAAATGAAATTTAACTTTTTGCCATGGCCTTCAACTGTCTTGCCAGTGATATAATTTATTACAGCTGGGAACTTAACTGTCTCCATATAAACAGGACTATGACTGCATCATAAAAGTTCATTGAAAGGACATGAGAAAATTGTTTCTTGTCGTAAGAAAGTCCAATCAGCCACTTTCTGTCTGGATGGTCAGAAAGAATTGCCCCAAAACATGTTTGTCATGTATTAAAAGCTGCTAAAACAAATGTTACATGGTTCACAGACAAGCTGTAGAATTGTATAATGCCATTGCATTAGAACCAGTGCTCTGGTTTCTTCTTTGGCGATGTGATCAGCTATAAACTTCAAATGAGCTTTGAGGTAACCAATGCTTCTTTTATTCACCGCAGCCTTTGAGCCTATTGTAATAAATGGTTTGTCTGACTCAGGGCTCTGACAGCTCCTAATTCATTGCAGACTTGTTGCTTTGAGGTTGTCTGAATAAATTGCTCTGTCCAGACAAACAAATTGGGATTTGTTTGGCAAATATCACAACGAAAGGAGAAAAAAGTGTCATATAACAAAGTTACACAAGATTATATAACTTTCTGCATCACTTAGCATCATTAACATCTTATTGATCATAGTCTTAGGTAGAGTCAGCCAGAAACACTTGCCACTAGCCAAGAATCCATTCTGGACTGAAAACTAGTTAATCTCAGTTATTTCTATTGGTGCAACCAGTTTATTTGAATAGCTATTTTATTTAATTAAAAGATTAAAGTCAAACCTTTCGCAGATATTTGCACACTTACATGAATTAAGGAGATTTTTTAAACAAAAAGTTGTAAACTTACATCTGGCCCAGGTGACCCTTTGCAGCCTGGAAGTCCAGCAAACCCTGGCTCACCCTGTTGGATAAAACACAAAACACATCACATATAAATTCTCTGGCTTGATCCGGATATGAAGGAAGCACAGTGTTGAAGGATACTGTAAAAACAAAGCATTATTTTTTAGCTAATCAAATAAAGATGACAGAGATTTCTGAAAGTTTAATATCTGATATCTATTGATTATTAACATATAATATATCTTTATTAAAATATAACACACATTTCTTGAATAAAGTGATTGCATATCCTGTTACCCACAGCTTGGAACTGTTACAACTAATTACTACTATAAATATATCCTGTTAAATCATGGGTTTTTTAGCTAACAGAAAAATGAAAATAAACATCACCTTACGCCCATCTATACCACTTTTGCCAGGTTGTCCTTTGTCTCCCTGAAAGAATAAAAACATTGATTAAATCATAGTCTTGTTTACCATTGCTTCATACTGGTCAGGGACATATTGGATATTTGGGCACAAATACACACCCCAGACTCAACAGGGAAATATGCAAACTTATACACACAATAAAGTGACTCGGTCTACCAAAATCGGGAATTAAACCCATGTCCTTTTACTCAATATTACAGTTTAGACATAACATTTTGTAAAAGAACTATTTGAAAAAAAAATAAATTACATCAGGAGTAACCTTGTACATACCTTAAAACCCTTGTGCCCCCTCTCTCCCTACACAAAGCAAGAAAAAGATAACATTAATGCAACACAACACCAGAAAATAATAATAATGAATAAATAATAAAAGCATTTGAATTCTCTTTACCTTTTCTCCTCTTTCTCCTTGGTCTCCCTAGAGAAATAAGTAAGGACCACAAAAAAGATTTAAACATTATGAACACTTAAATTGACATCCAATCTTGAAAAGAAGAAAATGTGATTTTATTGTTATAACAACAAACCTTCATGCCTTGATAACCAACTGGACCTGGATCACCATCTTTTCCCTGTTATGGGCAAAGAATAAAAATGATTTACATGTGTTTTCAAACACAGACAACAATGACAATGATAAACGGTCTGTTTAAGACTAAGTCTTATTTTATGTCTACAGACAACCAGTAGGTCAGTTTAGCAGGGATTATTATACTATGAAATCATTTACACTCTTCTACAGTTATACATGTTTAAATGCACCGACTCTCAAAAAATACAATAATTTGTAATATGATGGTGATCTGACAACAGGGCTCTGCTAAACAATTTCCTAGACTTTATACACTGTTACTGTATTGCCCGTGTCCACTGAGCCACGTGCCTCATTAGGGCTGATTGTCCTCTCTATAGCCAGGTATGCCTCGGGGTTTCAGGTCTATAGCAACTGGAGAAAGCATTCATCATCTGGTTCCACAAGGGCACTGTTCACAATGAAGCGGTCATCAGTGTGGCATGTGGCCAAAGAACATCCACTTTTATGCTTTTCTGTGCCTCTTCCAGTATCTCTGTATCTCTGATGCAACCTTATGATGACATTCTGACACTCTAAGCTCAGTGGCAAATTCCGTCGGAGAATATCCCTTTTGAAGCCTCGCAATGGCAAGGTACTGCTGCTCAATTGTTAGGTGTCGTCTTGGTCTCATGATGTCAAAAGATGCATGATGAGGAAAACTGTTTAAATACCAACTGTAATTTAACCAGGAAATTTATTGGTTGATTAGGGCAAACATCTGTGGTCAGAACAGCTCTGACATTTTGAACAGCTGGACATTAAAAAGTTACAAGTTCACCTGTAAAGGTTCAAGTGCATTTTAGATTCATCCTGAAATTTCCATTGAAAGCCAAAAATCCCAAACTTTTTGAGAGTAGTGAACAATGTTTAATGAGGTATCTGGTTTTGTTCCTGTGAGCCTTGAACTGTCCTAGGCCAAAGTATGTGTTTAAAAACTAATAATTGTTACCTAAATCCTTTACAGTAAAGCTGTAATAACTGAAAGGCGTTATTCTGGTTAACAAAGTCATTGTGCCTGATCTGAGGCAGTGACAAACATATTAGTGACAAACTAATAACACTTCAGCCACTGGAAAACCACACATTGTTAACATAAAAGGTCATACCAACATAAAACAATCAAGATTTACTGAACAATTTTATATGGTTACTTCTGTTTTTAACTACCAACATGGTTATAATTGCTGAATTGAGTGATGTATGTACATGTGTATATGGTACTTATCGGATGTAAGTACTTACATCAGGTCCTAGGTCACCTTTCTCTCCTGGCAGCCCTGGTCTACCAGGCTCTCCCTGTAAGACAAAAGGTAAAAGATTAGATGTAAATGTAACAAAACCATTTTGATAATATAAAGCATATCATTTTAAATACTTCTAAAAACCAAACAGTGTATTTTTTGAAACATTACTTTGATATGCATCACTGTTACTGTCATTATAAGATTTATCTACTGTTGTTTCTATTTAAACAAAACAAAATGTATTTCAAAAAGGTGTGTGCATTATAAAAAAAACATAAGACCAGGCTGTTTGTCTTTATACTTTATGTTTATAAAGTACAAGTACCTTTAAAGTGAAAAGAAATAGTGAATTTATAGATGAATGAAAGGTGAAATAGCAATTTGGGAGAAAACAGAAATCCGATTAAACCGTACAAAAATGAGCACCTACTTTTAGACCCTGTCCTCCATCAGGGCCAACAGGTCCAGAAGGAGCCTGTAAAATATCACAAAAGCATGGTTATAGTTAACAACACAAATGTGCTGAAGCAATGGTTTACTCAAACAATTTAAGAGTGAGGATACTCACACTGCAGTCGTAGGAGCAGCACTGCAAGGAAAGACAATTTTTTTTTTAGAAAATACAAGTGAATAAGAAACAGGAGTTCAGAAAATGCAAATGAATAACACAACTGTGTTTTAATAAACATACCACATCTGTTGTTTCGTTTTTCTGGAATGGAGAAGATCAAAGAGAGAACAGTTAACATCAAAACTCTGATTGTTATTTCTCATATTGTAGCTGTAGTTAATACACTCAAACGATCAAAGATTTTTGAATATTTTGTTTTAAAAGGAGTGAGAGAAGAGGCTATTTCAAATTACACGTGTTTGCCAGTAAAATAAATAATACAAGATGAAGGGGCCCAGTGAAAGGTTTGAGTTGGAATACATTATTTTAAAAATGCTTCCTGTGTAAAGCTGCTTTGTCATGGCCATCAGGACAAAGTAGATTTCTGTCCAGTCATAATTGAAATGTGTAGTTTTTTTTAATTAATATTTTCAATTGATATATAATGGAGATTGGTGTGACTTTCAATGAGTGATACGGATCCCCATTTAAACCTGCACTGTGCAGATAAATAAGAATAATCTGCTAATGCGCAGGTGTCACAATCGGTGTGTTATTCATAGCCTGATCTGTGTGGAGTGAAGATTAGCAGCAGTAGAGGTGCAAATACAAATCAATGAAAGAAAAACTGGTGGAAATCTCATTTTTTAAGTTTAATCAGTGTAATAAAATGTCAATATCATATATGTGATATGATATTGTGTGTGAGTGTGGGGGGGGCGACCTGTAGGTGGACTTACAATGATGTCGATGATGGTGAGGATTGTGGCCTCCTGGTTGGAGCGCTGTTTGTCAGCAGCTGTGAAGTTCTGTCGGTACCTCATGTCAGTTGCAATAACAGACAATCTTGTGTCCTGTCAAAAACATGAAGTTACAAAAGGCAAAAAAAGCGTTTGTAAAATTTGTATTTATTTAATTCATGCACAGCAGCATGTCTTTCAAACAGTCAGGGAAATATACAGCACCTTGCAAAAGTATTCACCCCCTTGGCTTTTTTCATATTTTATTACAAGTGTCACATCTGTCAGTATATACGCACCTTTTCTGAAAGGCCCCACAGAGGCTGCAACACCATTAAGCAAGAAGGACCACTAACCAAACAACACCATGAAGATCAAGGGAATTCCAATGAAGTCAGGGACAAAGTTGTAGAGAAGACAGGTTTGGGTATTAAAAAATACAAATCTCTGATGATGACATGAAGCACCATCAAATCCATTATCATCAAACGGACAGAACATGGTACCACAACAAACCTGCCAAGAGAGGGACACTCACCAAAACTCTTAGACCAGGCAAGGATGGCATTAATCAGAGAGGCAGCACAGAGACCAAAAGTAACTCTGAAGAAGCTACAGAGTTCCCAAGCAGAGACTGGAGTATCTGTCCATATGACCACAATAAGCCATACACTCCATAGAGCTGGGCTTTATGGAAGAGTGGCCAGAAAAAAGCTTTTACTTACAAACAAAAATAGGAAGATTTGAGTTTACCAAAAGGCATCTGAGAGACTCCCCAAATTGATGGAGGAAGGTGCTGTGGTCAGATGAGACCAAAACCTGTTTTGGTCTGTCAGTGATTTGAGACTGGGATGCAGGTTCACCTTCCAACCGGTCAATGATCCAAAGCATACTGCAGAAACACTCTAAAGCAATCTAAAGCAACACTCGATTGGTTTAAGAGGAAACATGTAAATGTTTTGGAATTGCCTAGTCAAAGACCAGACCTTAATCCAATTGAGAATTTGCGGTCAAGATTGCTGTTCACCAGCGGAATCTAACATGAAGGAGCTGGAGCAGTTTTGCTTTGAGGAATCCCAGTGGCAAGATGTGGCAAGCTCATAGAGACTTATTCAAAGTGACTTGCACAATTGCCACAAAAGATGGCTCTACAAAGTACTGACATTGGGGTGGGGGGGGGTAGTTTCCGTTATTTTGTCTTATTTGTTGTCTGCTTCACAATAAAAATATCAAATGTTCAAAGTTGCAAGACTTGCAACATGCATATACATGTAAGGGACCCAATTTCAGTTACCTCTTCATCAGGGGTGATGGCTACAGCAAACACTTTGATCCCATGCTGCCTGGCCTCGTTTGCTGCA
>JAYDZF010000014.1:15372644-15384864 GCA_034509105.1 Microcambeva barbata
GTTGAGCAAGCTGAGGGCGACTGTGGCATAGAAAAAAAAACTTGAGAGGAACCAGACAGGAAATGGCTGCTCAGTACACATGTTATATTGAAGACAGTCGTAAACAAATTCATGTCTCCAATTCACCTCAGTTGTATGTTTTTTGAACTGTGAGATGACACAGAGTAAACCTACACAGGCACAGGGAGAACATGCAAACTCCACACAGAAAGGACCCAAACCTCCCCACCTGGGAATTGACTTCCCACTTAGCCATTTTAAAGAATTAGATTTTGAAGAATGGCTGTAAGAATGTTTGAATATACAACCACATTAAAGACGTCAGTCCCTAAGCCTGGGTAACACAGGTAACCTGACAACACTTTTATGTACATTGCTTTGCATAAAGGGGCCATGTTGGAACAAGAAATGGCCATTCTCAATCCCAAACTGGTCATACAATATTTAAAATGTTTAAATAAATATTTTCAATAAATTAAAATACATAAAATTTGTTTTAACACCAATTTATAATAAAAGTGTTTAGTTTAAATACAAATATGTTGTACAGAAAAGAACGTAAGTATGGTACAATAGCTGCGGCTTGTTGTAAATGTTTTATGGTATAATGATCTTGATAATATACCAGAACATTTTAAATGACTTAAAGATTGGCCTGCTTACTGTTTTAATACTTAAATGTAAAACTATCAATTATATTATCACTTACAGTGATTGAACCTCAAGTGTTTTACAAACTTCGGGTACATAAGTTTGTGGTTAGATTACAAGCTTTCCCCCCATGAACCTTCTAGATAGTCTGTTGGCAGTGAGGTGGTGTATGAGACAGCTCTGGAGACTTGATAACCCCAAGTTACTTATGTTGTTCTGAAATTCTCCAACAGTAATCAGACAATGTCAGAGTCTCTCATCATCCTCCCTACTGTGCATGGTGGCAAAACAAAGTTGGATCATCATCCAGTCCAGTAAAACTGTAGACTGGTAAACACTCTGGTAAACTGGTAAAGCCAAACAACTTATTATCCCACCACGGCTTATTTTTATTTAACAAATATCTAGCTTATATCGTGAGCATAAATGTACAGACAATTATGTATACAAATGATTTTTTCAGTATTTCAAAATTTTCCTTGTGTTTCATTTCAAGAATAGAAAAGATCTAAATGTTATGATTTCTTTAGGAGTTTTAGGAGCATGTCAGTACTGCTTTGCAGTGCGGTAAAGATTATGGTGTGCTTGTTCTTACCTCATACTGAAAAGAAGCCTCGTTTAAAAGCTCAGGCAGCATGGACATGCCCAGCTCCTTACTGGCTGCATCTGACACATAATGAAGAACCAGAACTTCATTTTCTAAAAAGCTACCATGTCGAGCCATGGAGTGCATAGCCACCTCAAACTTGCTCTGCAGTGCTTTGTTTTTGTCAATCTTGGTGAACATCATAAGAGCATGGTAGGTTTCACGGCTGTCCACTGCACTCTCCTCATGATGCCCAGATCTGGTGTCCACAGAGAGGTCAGCATCATTACGGTTCGAGTTAAGACTCGCCTGTGTCTGCTTGATTCTCTTAGTGGTGCTGGAGAAGTTCTGGTTCTCTGATCCTAAATAGTAGAAAGCCATGACAGCAAGGGTTGCAGCGAGAAGCAGAGCAAGATGATGGGGCCTGAAGGTGCCGATCCGTGCCATGGTGAGTGAGAACAAATGTAAGATGCCCATAGCAGGATAAAATCTAGAACAGATAGACATGAAATGGTATGACTGATTCAGATGTTCGCTAATTATGTTTATATGTTGCGCACTTCTTGTGGAAATATCCATCACAGGGCAGACACACACCCATTTATCTATACAGTATAGCAATTAGGTGTCTCTCGTAAACCTGACTGCACCAGGGTTCATACACTTTAACCAATCTTAATTTCAAGCACTTTCCATGACTCTTCAAGTACCAAAAAACAAACTGGTGTTGCAGTACTGAATATTCTGAAAGATTTATGTAAACTATAAGAAACCAGTGACTTTAAACTTGGCAGCGATTGGTCATGTGAAACATTATGCTACACGAAAGTTTCACGTTTTATATTATTCTATTAAATAATGACAGATCATTACAGTATTTCCATGACTTCTATGTAGTTTTTTGTTATTTTGTAATTTTTTGATGACTATTCAATACTGGATTTTAGCATGTATATTTTCCCTGACTTTCCAGGACCATGAACTGTAGAACAAGGTTATATCAAGCACAACACTGGAAAACTTTGTATATCCAATTCATATCATATCACTTGAATGCCTTTGGATTGTTAGGGAATACCGGGGCTCCCAGAGGAAACCCACTCAGACACGGGGAGAACACTACAGACTCTGCACCGAGAGGACCCGGGCACAACAACATGTGACTCGAACCAAGAACATTCTTACTGACACTGCTAACAACTGCACAATTTCAAAATGCTTAACGGAAATAAGAAGTAAGAACTGTGTTATATCAAAGATTAATAAAAAAAAAACTGTAGGTGTCAACCATCCTTAACACTTTCAAATCAGTGGTGGTTGGTCTTTTCAGATAAAGAGAACACTCTGAACACTCTTTCAAGTAAATATAATTCATATGTTCCACCACCTGGCTCATTCACTATTCGATCAAGGGAACCACAGTGCAGCTGAGCTAATGATGTTTCACTTACCGTGGTGTTGATTTAAAGACACTTACAGCGCGACATGCAGAAATGCCCAATCATCACCCCTTTTCACCAAAACATGTCTAAAAATTTAAGACATTCTAGCTGAAGGGGTATGAAATAAACATTCACTCGTTGCGAGTCTCATGTTGAAGTTTGATGTAAAAAAATCCTTCGCCCTATAGATGTGCACTAAATATAACACAGAATAACGTGTATTACACACTATGTAGTGCCCTACAAACACACTGGTAGCTGTTTGAAACACAGCTTAATGCTTCGCGCTTAGGCAACGTGAAGCCAGATAGCAACAAGTCACGTATGCATGAATACAGTTTGAATTTATCTGTATGTCTATTTCATAAATAGTTGTTAGTAGTTACAATTCTGTTAATGTGACATAACAAGTTATGTGTAGAGTTAATGCATCACGGTTATTTTTTCTCTGGCTTTAATTAAGGATTTACATTTCACGTTATGAGAATTTAGTTTACGTTCATAGTTACTAAAAAAAAAACATTATATATGAATGAAAACAATATGTGAGGAAGAAACGACATATATCTAGATACTGTTTGAATTATGATTGTTGAATTTGGGCTTTTATTATGACATCAGAGAAAGCAGGCGAGTCTATGATAGATGTATCCATGGGATTTTTTGGCCCGTTGAAGGCAGAATTTGCCAAGATAGCTGGCAACCTCTGCCATTTTAGAAATTCATATATTGTGAAAAAAACTGCGTTCGCCAAAGTTTTCAGCCACCCGTACCAGCAGTTGAAGGACCATGGCGTTGTGGTGGAGGGATTCAGGAAGTGCGGTATCTTTCCTCTGAATCCAAATGCTGTGGATTCAAGCTACCTCATGCCCTCCACCGGCCCGAGGAGCAGCACCACCACCAGCCCACAAGAGCCAGCGGCACCGTCAGCCTCCTCTTTAGTAACAGCCTCTGCAAGCCACCCACCCACCCTACCATCCATTCAACCACCCACCCTACAACCTTCAGCCCCTCTGGATCATCCCTTGGTGGCAGCAGGGTTGATCCAGCCTGACCTTGCAAAGGTCCTGACCCGGGTCAACTACAGAAAGAAGACCATCCGACGTGTCCCTTTAGAGGTCCAGGTCATCACTGTAGAGGAGTTCGAGAGACTCCAGCAGCAGAAGGAGGATTCGGCCAGGCTGGATGAAGAAGCAAAGGAGCCAAGGGCACAACGGAAGAGGGCCCGGACCACCGAGGCCAGCACCACTGAAGCAGCAAACACACCCTCTGAACCCGCCACGGCTTCCGGGACGACCCCCAGCTGCAGTACCCCCTCAACCTCTGCTAGTGCCTCCTCCTCATCATCCATCCTCCTCACGCCTGGCAGCATAAACAAGAGGTGATGAGCTAACTATAAATTCATCTGTGTTACTGTTCCTAAAAAATTCTAAGGTGAACAAAATAAAATGTGAAATTATTGATTATTTAAATGTTGTCAACTTGCAGGAGAAAAGAGGAAAGCTCTGGCAAAGTAATGATGAAAATGATAAATAACATTTAAATGTAAAAAATACTTAAACAAAAAAATCAGAGACAAGAATGGCTACTAGAACAAACATTTGGAAAGTTGACATGGCACAGGCATTAGTATTAGTATAATTATATTATACTATTACGCTATTATTGTTATATAAAGTTATAGCTGTTTGTTTTTAATTTTATTGAAATAATAAAATATATTTCTTGTAATAAAAGTATAAATGATTTTCAATTAAAAAAAAAAACTTATGTTCACAGAATAATGGCAAAAAGACAGTGGAAAGAGGAGGACATGGTGTGGGCACTTGAAGAAGTTTCTGCTGGCATGACGGTACGCCATGCAGCCAGACTGTTCAGTGTCCCCCGTAACACCTTAGGAGACCGAGTTGGTGGACGGGTAACCCATGGCTGTCGTGCAGGCCCAAGACAGTTACTGGCTCCAGAAGATGAGGGGGCTCTGGTGCAGTACTACCTCTACTGTGAACAGAATGGGTTCCCACTCACCAAGGCACGGCTGATGGAGTACGCCAATGCAGTAAGGAGGAAGAGGAGCCCCAATAAAGATGTGCCACCACTGGGGAAAAAGTGGTGGCAGTGTTTCAGGAAGAGGCATGCGGCAGAACTCAGTATGAGGACCCTGGACATCGTTGACTGTGGGAGGACAGCGTGTGCCCACTAGAGAATGGTGGATCAGTACTTTAACCTGCTGACATCCACTGTGGAAACATACAGTCTCAAGGACAAATCTGCACAGATTTATATCTGTGCAATGACATCTATCAGCAGGCCCCCGAGACCACGTTTCTGTATTGGCCTGGTTCAATGCTGCTGGGTTCAATGCTGCTGTTTGCTGGGTGAATAAATGAGTAAATTTCTAGTAGTGGCTGAATTATGTGTCTTATGTGAATTTTAAATACAAACACACCGTAGTCGGTATTTATAAACAGTCAAGAGAGATGAGCACTTATTCATTAAAAACACCGACGTGCAGAACGGGAGCCTCACTGCACATGCGTAAGTCATTTGCGTAGAGTGTATTAAGTGGGTGCCCTGGGCTACGTACTTTACGTACTATTTATAACGTAGATGTGCTAAAGATTTTTTAATATACAAGTCTAACTTATTGGTTTGGCAATGCAGTGTTCACATAGTCGATCAGAATGAGCAAGTCAAAGGAATAATGGGAATGAAACAAGAAATGTGGAGTACAATGAACCACTGGTTATTCACGGTGCAGCATTTGCAGATTTTCCTTAGAACTTAACTACATGAATTCGTTGAAAACCCTCGCACAGTCACCAATAGTTCACCAATATTCTACTCATTAAATGTTTTTTTCATAGCAGTTAAATCTCTGAATTCATTTCATTTGTCAAGTATTAACATTAGTGATTTTAATGATGAATCTCTGATAGAACAAACAAAAGTTATGAATAGAAGGTGGGTAAAATTGCTAGTTGGTTACTGATCTTCAAGAACACGATGCCTGTAATTAAAAACCTCACTGCATATGATGTGTATACCCCTACATTAAAGTATTTTAATAAATGGCCATGGTAAAATATGTCAAAAGAATATGCAACTATTTAAAAAATGGAATAACATACATTTCTTTAAAATAATCTTTGACGTGTTCAATGAAACAAACATCAGACAACATGAAAATACTATATGGAAACAGTTGAAGCAAACATTTTTTGAAATGTGTTTATTTGTAGAGTCAATAACACTCAATATTGGAGACAGACAGAATACAACACGACTTTTAAACTGAGGTGCACAACAAAATGGTAAATGAGAATGAAAATGAGGTTATGTCTCCGTTAGGAGTAAAGATGGTTATTTCAGAGTGCAGTCTTAGGCGAAACTATTTATATCTACATAGAATGAACAAAAATAAGGGCTTTAACTTAAATCTCATGCAAGACGGGTGTAAGCAACATTATTTGGCCCAGTAAGTAGTGTTTGAAATTATATTACATGTAAAAAAATATTCAACATGTAAATCATATTTATAAAGTACTGCACAGAATGATATAGAAATGTAATCACTTTTAAACTTTTGTATCGCCCCCACTTGCCACGGTCCACATTTATTTTCCTTAAATTAAAAGAATGGAAACCCTAATTCCTCCTCCGACCCAACTACTTAACATTCACGATCGGTATGACATTGCCTATGTAAGCGAACCTTCAGTGCTACACCACTAGAACAGATTTGATCTGGACGCAGATGGCGATGGTTCAGAGCGATGGTATTCAAGTACATTTAACCAAAGGTAATAAAAGGGTTTTTTTTTCATATAACCGATATAAAAGACACCAACAGTCCAGCATCTCAATCGTATACTTAGTTGGTGAAAAAGAAGGTAAAAACAGAGCATTTTTGCATGATTATATAGGCCTAAGCATTTTTAAATGGGCTTTATTTTAAATGGGTCCAGCCCTAAAAGATCTGTAACCTGTACAGACAACACACACAAACAACCACACAATGGCATTTGGGCAAACATAAGGCTGCTTTAAGGACTAATTGCTTTCTTAGAAATCTGTTTCAAGCAGTTGTGGTGTACAAATGTAATGCTGTGTTTAAAGACATGCATCAGATATAGAACAAGGACTAAAGGCGTGAAAAGAAGGGACAAAGAAAACGACAAAGTGCAAAAGCCACCTGCGTTCACCATGTTCTGTCTCACTAAACATTTTACTGCATATAAGTAAATGCATCCGACATCTTTCTATAAATTAAACAGGAGATTTGTGAAATGTATTTGTTTTCTTTGCAATACATGATGTTACGTAAACACTATTTTAAGAGCTTAAAAACATCTCCTTCGAATAGATAGATCGTTTTCGATAGAGCTGATTGTATCTTCAGTAAGATTTCGCAGGCGAAAAAAATCACAACTTCCATGAAAATAAAGCTTTGGTTTGAATAAACAGAAGAAGAGTAACATCTGCTTAACAGCGATAGACGAGTTCTTCCACCAGTAGACGTACACCTTTTTAATTTTTGCGATTGCACCTCATTTGTAATCTTTACATGTTCACAGCTTAAATGTTATGCAAAAAAACGACACGTTTTCTTTTTCACGAGCACAAAAAGGATTAACAGATCACAACCAGGTAGTGACAAGTTGGTGTGGTTTAAACACAAAGCTGAACGTTGTGCCGATATAGATTATTTAAAATGTATTTTGTATTTAATGCATAAAAGCTAATCCATGATGTTCATTTGATTTCATCATCAGGGGTGTAACGATACACAAACTTCAGAACACAACACAGACGTCTACATGCTATAAGACTCTAGATTGAACGGATTCAACATGTTGCTAGCTGGCTGTCCCACCATTCCATTAAATATTCTTGAGGTAGTCCAGTTCTTTTATATTTTGCTCATCACCTGATGTTAAATCATCAAAATCACTTAAATTAGCAGATGCAAGGCTTAATTCATTCTTAGTTTATCTCATAGGTTACCCTTAGATGGTATCACAAACAAGCTAAGTGGAACATTTATAAATCAATCTTAGTACTACCATCAGTCAAGCGTCTACACACCTGTAATTCCTTCGGGCACTCTCGGCACCGGTCCCAAGCCCGTATAAAATAAGGAGGGATGTGCCAGGAAGACCACCCAGAGTAAAAACTTCCTTTAAAGACCAACAGCTCCCGACCACATTCTCTTGAAAACTGTCTGTATCAGATTTGCAGAGCACTACCCTGTATCTAAAAAGAAATATAATAACTTGATTATCGTTACACCCCATCTAATATTCCTCCCACTTTACTGTAGAACTTGAATTTGATTAATTTTATACCCCACACATGATTCCATGATTCAGCTCGACACAGCACACAGGTAACCTCATCACCGACCAAGCATTGCACCAAACTGATACAGCTTGAGAGTATCAAAGGCATGTTAATGTCTGTGTGTATACGTGTACATCGTGGAAAAATATATATAAACAACACCCTTCAACATGATCACTTTATTTTATTTTACAATTTCTAATCGTGTGACAAAAATGAGCAGCATTGTTTTTTCAATAAACTAGACACTGCTCATCTTTGTCAAACACACTTAGAAAGTGTAAAGTAAAATAAAGTGATAATTTTGAAGTGGTCTTTTTTTCCCCACGACTGTATATCTTCGAAAAGCTATTTACCATCTAACATCCATTTTGTCTAAATTCTTTCAAAGAAGAGAAATCTGTTAGCACCAATGTTTTTGGGGGACATGGAGTCAGGAAAGTTCAGCGTAAAGGAAATATGGGTCTTTTAGAACCTTCTGAGTTCTAGTGTCCTATTTTGGAGGTACCAGGAAAGCCATCCTTGCTTCTTCATAATCATATTGATCACATAGTGTCTTTAAATTAATGCCACTTCACCCACCAGTATTTTGATCCATTAGTTTTACATTTACTGCTAGTGTCTACAGTAGCTGATCATAATAATAGCAGTGTTTACATGATCACATTGTCCCTGGGTTTAATACAGCTGGTAAACCTAACCAAGGAGAAGACAGATATTATTTGTTTATATTAAGGTTTGTCTGTGGGTAGCACTGTGGACTCACGCCAAGAACGCCCTGGGTTCGATCACCAGCTGTATCCTAGTGGTCAGGTTACTGGATTAATAATCCGCGGGACACCGGTTCAAGCCCCACCACTGCCAGGTTTCTGCTGCTGTTGGGCTCTTGAGCAAGGCCCTTTACCCTCAATTACACTGGAACTGTAATGTAATAAAATTTTAATAAATGCTGAAAATGTAATGTAAATGACCGAGGTCTACTGAACTGTCCTGTAGGTACCTAGGATGCATACACCAGTACACTGTAGTGCCGGTCCCAAGCCCAGATAAATAGGGAGAGTTGTGTCAGGAATTTCTAACAGGAGAAGCCGAGAGATGTTAAAACATTTAAATGACCAGTTTTACTGTATTGGCTTATTCGTGACACCCCCAGATTGAAATAAACATAAAAAGGATTGTGCGTGCAGCCCATGATTCACACACAGCATGTTTCTGGTGCCAGTTTATCTCAGCCACTGGTCCTTACTATTGCACCTTTCGATCAGCTGTTCCAACAGGGTAGCAATGAAACAATGCAAAACCCCTTATGTGATTGTGTAATGGCTTAATAATGAGTAAAAAAGATATCAGCATTCCTCTACCAAAATCATTTTATCTCATAACTGATCGCAGATGCGGTAGACAGAGGAGCAGGAGACTTCTGTAGTGTATGAAGAGTAATAGTTCTGAAGAATGTGTATATGTAGGATCATGGGAGAGTTACTACATTTGCTTCATATGCTACAGCCACCTTATGTCAGGTGTTCCTTTCGAAGCATAAACACACATCCTCGATGACATTCTTACCCTGTTTAGTCTACTTTCTCGGGAGGTTCCATGCATATTTCAAGGCGTTTGGAATCGGAGGAAGACGAGAGTAATCCGTGTGTGGAGAGGAAGTAATGCTTCCCAATAAAAAAATTAAAAATGCTTCCCAAATTAGTCATGGTCTCTTGAGGCAAAAAGCAGCAAAAACATACAAAAAAACCCAAACAAACATCAGTACAAAACAATGGGGGACCACCAGGACTCGGTTTAGCTTTCTTCTGTGTAGATGCCAATAAAGGATTGACAAAAAGAAAAAAAATAGATTGTTTAGTGCTCTGTTTGAGGTCTGGTTGCCATCGTTTCTGCTGGCACGAACAAGCCAGTAAAATCCGAGGCAAAAGATTCTGTTGCCGAACCACACCCTGCTGGATCAGTTCTGGGCGTGGTGTCGAATAGTGTGGAAGATCCAGTCCATCTTGGTGGTCCATCCGCCATGATGAGCGTCGTTCATCTGCTTCATGAAGTAGTCCAGCGCCTCCTGCTCAGTTTTGTCCAACGCCAGAGTCTTGCGGATATAGGCGATGTCATCAAACGACTGCAGCTCCGGCATCCCGGAGCCCAGCATCATGGAGAACAGGTTGATGAAAAGGTTGGCATGCTGCCGAATGGCCAAGTAAGCCTTGTAGCACATCTCCTGGAACCTGCAGAGAGAAGCAAAAATCTAGAGTCAAGGTTCTGTATATGGTGCAGCTCTAAAGTAACAACGTTTAGCTAAAAGTAACTGTTTATTATGAAAAAGCATAAGATGTTTCTAATCTAGTCAATTTAAATCAACACCAAACAAATATAATTCCTAAAACTGGAACAAATAGACGGTAGTTGTTGGTTGTTAAAATTGTTCAATATAAAAAGGCTGCTGCACATAGATTCAACTTTGTCAACAGTAAGGTTACAAAAAGTG
The DNA here is from genome assembly GCA_034509105.1 of Microcambeva barbata. Classification (NCBI taxonomy): domain Eukaryota; kingdom Metazoa; phylum Chordata; class Actinopteri; order Siluriformes; family Trichomycteridae; genus Microcambeva; species Microcambeva barbata. The sequence goes on from JAYDZF010000014.1 coordinate 15,383,152, forward strand.
GATCCTATACAGACGTACCTCTCAAACTCTCTCGTTTTAGTGCATTCTTGCGTTCCTCCTTTGCTAATTACGATTAAAAAGTCCTGTGTTAAGACAAACGGTACTCGCTCACGCTTGTAGCCAAACTTCTTCTTCTTGTGGTCCAAAAAGTGGCCAAAATCTATGTGAAATAGCTGTCCATCATCCTTCACCATGATATTACTGTTGTGTCGGTCACCAATACCCAGAATGAAAGTGGCCACACAATAGCCGGCACAGGACCGTGTAAACAAATCGATAGCCATATCATACCTACAAACAAACAAAAACAATTATGAGGTCAAAACAATGAAGTTTGATGTTAATGTTTTCATGGTGAACGCTCACATCTCGCCCTTGTTCTTGTCCTTCAGCCACTGGTGCAGGGTGGAACTGTTGAACTGCAGAGCTCCTTTGAGACCTCCTTTACACTGGATTTGCATTATAGTGTGAGAGCTTCTTACGACTTCAATTAGGCCCACACAGTCGCCAATAGACAAGCAACCATAGGGAAGCATTCTGTAAGGAAATTAAAGTTATATATTTACCTTCCACAAGAACATGAAACCTGTTCTTAAACAATGAATGCAAATGAATGACATGTTGGCTTTAAATTTAATTATACCTTAGATCTAGGCCCTGGTTTTGCCAGATGTTCTCCATTATTTTAATAATCTGAAGTGTCAGCATGTCTTGCCTTAAATCTAAAAAACGAGTTCAAATACAATCAGATATACAACATACAACACAGACACATTCACAAAGACACAATGCTAATGAAAATGAACTGACCATCCCCATTCTTGAAGATGATCTCATTGTTTTGGAAGAGAAGCTCTGACATAATATCAGGGTTTTCCCAGTTCAGCCATAATGGCCTTTTGGCTGATGACATAATTCTGCATTCTTCAAGCCTAAAAGAAAAGAATCAAATACATAATTAATGAATCACTTAGGTTAAAAAAAGCTTTGGGTTTTTGTTTTATGGTATATGTTAATGTCAACGTGAATCTTACCGCAGGTTGCCCAGTTGGTGGGCTGGGTTCAGTGGAGAGGTGAAATTTTGAAGAGCATCCATGTAATCTGGCCTCTTCATTTGTTCCACCAGGAACTTCATCTGCACCTTAAAATGATTATAACTGCTATGTTATCTTACACAGATCATTTGAGCTGTGCCCATAATCCCCAACATTGGTGCTGTTTAGTCATTGAGCAAACATAAAAAGTATAAATATAATTCCAAACGTAGCACTACCTTCTGTGTCTCATCTTTCTTCTCCTGTTTGAGGATGTCTGTGAGGTTGATGAGTTTCTCCATGGCTTCCACCTGCCTACCCAGATGCTTCAAGTACATGCCACAGGCCCGACAGTATGACTCCAGCAGCAGGCCGAAGCGCTGGCTAACTGTCTTGTTGTGCATTTCAGACCTGTAAGAGCCACAGAGAGACTTGTTAAACAATAGCTGCTGTGTAGTGTTTGCCTAAATCAGTGGTTCCCAAACCTTTTCTGCTGTGCCCTCCTTTTGTAAATGAGAATATTTTCGTGCCGCCATTTCATATATATGTTTAATAATAATTTAATTTCACCGATTTTTCTGTAACTTAATGCTATAAAAAATAAAATAGGTTTTACGTAGTGATCACTTCTGTTCCATTTATTATTAATTAGAACCCCCACTGCCTGTAAAAAAGAGTC
>JAYDZF010000014.1:15412446-15429683 GCA_034509105.1 Microcambeva barbata
GATATTAGCTATGGCATCGACATCTGAAGTTTTGCATTGTACTGAAAAAGTCTTATAGACTCATTATGGAATATTCTAATTTACTGTAGGTGAAAGAAAGCTACCTCTGTTCGATTTACTTTTATTTTTATGTTAGATTTGGTAGAAAATGGTATTGTGGACCCAGTATTGTGTCACATCACATCACATTTTTTTCTAAACCTGTTCTATCTTGTTTGTATTTAAGGCCTCAGACAGAGATAAATTTTCATATCACGAAAATCTGTGGGTTTGCTGTGTTCCAGGAATAGGCGTACAGTGTACAGACCTACATCAGAAGCTCAGTGACAAGGCTCACGTTACTTGCTAGATTTGCACAAGTGTCTCAGTATGGTATTTGATGGTGTTCACTGTGGGGCATATCCAGTATTTGGTGATGGTCATTCAAGTCATGCATCCTATTGCTTTTTCTCATCAGTATTCCTAACACAAGGTATAACTATTTGTAAATGGTTTCTTTGGGTCAGTCCCTCTGTGTATCCCTACCTCACTCTTTCTCACAGAGAGGAAAAATGATTTGAATAGAAAGTATTTTTTGCACTTTTCCGACTGATCATTTTTGAGAAAACGTATGTTTTGTAGCATAGCTCATTATATCATGAATTTTATTATCAAGCATTTATACACCAGTATTACTGTTTTTGGTGTGTACAAGTTGTTTACGTTCATTAAATTATAGGGGTATTTGCAATACGATAGGATAAAATAATGTCTAGTCCTGTATATAATGTACATTTTTATTTGGCATAAGCCTCCAGAGGCAAGTCCAGATCTATAAAGAGATTATGTTTTGGAAAAGCTTACAATATTAATGATATTAATAATAACAAGTATGTGTGTGGAAGACATTTATTTAGCATGATCAAAATGGCATTAATATCATGTAAACTAAACGGGGAACTGGAAAAGAAATAAGAGCCATTTTTAGAACATTCAGTAACAGTATTGCGCTTGTTTACAAATAAAAAAACAAAATGCACCTTAACATTATCAGCTTTAGCACAGGCAAAGCATGACAAACATTGCTTTCTCAAATATTGTCATTTATTGTAATCTTATGCAAATGTATGTACAACAAATCAGTTTAGTTCAGTTTGTTTTTTTTAATCCCTTATCCTAACTAGGGTCGAGGAGGGGATGCTGGAGCCTATCCCATCTCTTCAATGGGTGCAAGGCACATGGTAACATCCTGGATGGTGTGCCAGTCTGGAGCAGGTACCTACAGGACAATTCAGTGTCTCCAATCAACCTGGTAGCATGTCTTCGGACTGTGGGAGGAAACCGGAGTACCCGGAGGAAACCCACGTGGACATGAGGAGATCATGGCACAGAAAGGACCTAGATTGACCCACCTGGAGGTCAAACTCAGGACCTTCTTGCTGTTCATCTAGTTTTCCTCTTTGTCTCTAAACTAGGATATAAGTGAATATAGCTACAGTGCATAACAGCAATGTGCATTGTTACATAACTGAGTCCAGCGAGGCACAAATAAATGGAGAGGGAAATGTAACACCTTGTAGGTGTTAACTTAGCTCTGTTGTTTTGAACATTCATGCTAAATGAGGTGGAACAGCTTTTAGACGCACAGCTCTCCAGATCCAACACATTTAGAGTTGCCAAGCTGTTATTTGTTAGCACTGTCAGACAAGCCAAGCGTTTCCTGTGCGAAGGAGGAAGCAGTGACCCAGGCGCAAACACGACTTCCTCAAGGACACTCCTTCCACATTCTCACTTCACACAAGCCAAATCCAACGTCCACAAAGACCTTGATTTGTTCTTTTATTCTGAAATTATATTATTAAAGGCATTTTTATCATTGTAACTGGTGAAATAAATTAGGACAGTGCCTTCTGAGCCCAAAAGTTTGCTTCATAGACTGAAACTCTGGGACTTTTTAAGAAAGATATTGTTTACTGAAGGTCAAAATTTTAACTGTGCAATAACTGAGTTTCTCTTCGTTCTCTTCCTTGTGAAATGTTCATAAAAGAAATAAAATGTACTGTAATATAAAATTAATAAGAAAAGGAATATATTTACTAAAGAGACTACTTGGACAGATCATTTGCGATACAATGCACATAAATGTTTCATTAAAAATAATTTAACTTAGCATACTTGTTTGTTGTTTGTTTACATGTAAGAGTTTTGAATCAAACGCAGCTGGTAGGATCCTGCAGTTTTCACTGTTTAAAGCACTTGTTGCAGAGTCTTAAACTTCCAACAACTATTTGATGGTTCAGAATTATTGCATGTGCGTTTAAAAACCAAAAACCAAAGCATAAATTCCAAGCAACTGTCTGTGGATATTCATGATTATATCTAATGACAGATGTAGACAAAATTATTTCATTCAAGGGGCCTCAACTTCACAAATCACTCAATCTTGAACCTTTTTAAAGTTGGCCATCAAACCAAATTAACCCTTTTCACTAGCAAGGACAGGGAAACTGGTGAGAATTATTATTTTTTCATTCAAACTTGGTACTGATACTACAATGCACTGGTTAGTGCGTCCTAGTGGCTAGGGTGTTACCCAGATGACAGGTGGTAACATTTTGAGAGTTCAGACTCTCAGATTGAGATAAATCCAAAATGACTTGCACTAATATAGGCACCTTTTTTTTAATAAAACACTTATTAAAAGACCTACAAAACAAATTTCATTGTTATTCAGATGAGTAAGAATCCCTGAAAATGGATAAAATGCCATCAAATTGATTATCAAGTCAGGGTGGGGTGGGGGAGGTGAGAGGGGAATACTTTTCATTCCAATGTTTTTACTTCATACTTCATGGTAAGAAAAACTTAATGATTTAATTTGATTTGATTCACTTAATAATGATGAAATATGGTATAGTCAACAAAAGTTTCAGCCAGTGTCTGAACCAAAATATTGTAATTGGAAGTTAGTTTAAAGGCCCCACCCATGATTTCAGGCAGGCAGTGCGTGGGCTGGGATGTACCAGAGGAAGTCAGCTGACCAGCTTGTGTGTTTCTTTGTTTGGACTGAATGAACCCTGCATCCTACAACAGAAGGGGAAAAAACAAGTGTCTGCAACCAGAACATTCCATCTGATTCTGACCCAAGCTTTAAAATTCAGAGAGAGAGAGAGAGAGAGAGAGAGAGAGAGCACAGAAACCCCTCCCGATCAGCTTGAACAACGCCTGATCTGGTTAAAGAGGGTTGAGGGTTGGATCATCAAAAAACTCTTCGGTTTGTGTCCCATCTGCAACCACTTCATATGACCTTCCAATGTTGGGAGTCTTATTTCATGTATTGCATTATCTAAAGCTAACAACAATTTAATACTTTGTTTTATTTAATTCAATGCAATAATTAAACTGTTCATTCCAGATTTACTGGCACACTTCTACTGCAGCTAACACTCAGCCAAGAGGAGTTCTGTTTTGAAGAACATGTGTAATGTTTCAGTAACACAGAACATTAGCAAAGTGCTAGAGCTTCATTTTATACATATTTGAAATTAATCCTTATTAAGTGTCTAGCCATATGCTAATGTCAAATCAACTTTATTGTCAAAACTGTAATATGTACAGGACATAAACAGGATTGAAATTACGTTACTCTCAGACCCATGGTGCAACAATAAACATGAACACTTAAATAACATTTTTGCAGGAATGTAGAGTATAAAGTGTTTGACATTGACACAGACATATGACATATGCAGATTTAAAAACCTGAACAGTAGTGCAAATTATGCAAAATGTATCTAATAGATTGTTAAGTGACGTGTGCATTACCAGTTCTTGATGATGCAGAGTTCTGAGTTTGTGTGCTATTTGTGTGCAGGATCCAAAGTTTGTATGTTAAGGGGGTGAAAAGAAAAGGGGTGGCAGGGCAGGGAGAGAGTTGAGCATCCTGACTGCCTGGTGGACTGAACTGTCCCTCAGTCTGCTGGTTCTTGCCTGGAGACTCCACAGTCTCCTCCCTGATGGCAGCAGGCTGAAGAAGTATATAAGCGGTGAATCGAATGTTGTGTTCCAAGGAATGATATAGCTGACATAAGTTAGTTTGTTTGACATTCTTAGCCAAAACCAGAGGCATTTAAAGTTGAAGGAGCCAAAAATATCTCATCCATTATTGTGACAGCAGAGGGCGCTACAACATTATGTAGAGGTACAATGAGACTACAGAAGTACCACAAATAACGTTGTACAGCTCTACAGATATAGATAGATCAGGCTTTTACAGCATATTGCCCCTTATAATGAATGAATTCGTTTGTTTAGGACAGGTCATGTGTTAATGTTAAGTCGATTCCAACTTGTGGATAGGCTTTTTTCTGAACAATGACTCTTTTTGAGTCTTCAGTGTACATAGATAAAATAACATTTGATTTTTTACAAACAGTTTGGGAAGGTGATTTCCTAATTCAGCATGCACAAAAGAAGTGATTCAAAATAAGTGATACAGGGGTTGTCATTCTTTAATTATGCTATTTGTAACAGCACATAGAACATTTGGTGTCAATGCAGTGTTTGGGTGTACTGTGTGTGATTTACAGCACTAGCTTCATTAGACTAGAGTATGACCAGGTCACTGAATGTTGGGTAGCACATAGCCAGAACTAAGTAGCTCATATAAGTGATATAAACAAACCCATTTGGCTGTTGGAGAGGATCTGCCCTCCGGGACACTCTTTAGTATCCTAGCAATCTGACACAGCACTATTTGTGCTGTTAAGTGCTTTATGTATGCTGTCAGTGGGGAGCGCAAGGTGTTGCTACTCAACAGTGTAATAATTAATAGTATTTACGCACCACCTTAATAAAGCCAACCAGAAAACTGATTGCCATTTCTCTTGCTTGTAGATCTTTACATATTAGTCATTGTAAATAGGAAATATGACCAAATTATGTAGTGTAAGGTGTCATATACGAACATTGAATATGATTTTACAGACAGGTCAAAAGCTTTAAGCTTGATGTATCTTCAAGAATCATCATTGACTTCCAGCATATCAGACTGATTTAGGCATATTTTTAGAATTTAGAATACTCTTTTCACCACTGTGCAGTGAAATTTGTCCTCCACATTCCAACCCAAACCATGCAGTGAATCACATATTTACACACTAGTGAACATTAGGGAGCAGTGAGCACATGTCTCTGGAGCATTGGGCAACCCTAGTTATGGCACCCAGGGAGCAGTTAGAGGTTGTGTGCTTTGCTCAAGGGCACTTCAGTTGTGACCGGTCGGCTCTGGGACCAGCAACCTTCTGATCACAAGCCCAGTTCTCTAATCAGACCTCTAAAATTCTGATCTGCTGGGACATTTATGGACGAATTTCTTGAGTAAACCTAACCTGCCTGGTGTGTGGAATGATATTGTGCCCACTGATATAGGTTATTCATTATTTAAATGTCAGAGTATAGATTGTGTAATTGTATTAAATTGTTGTTGACCAACTGGAACCCGTAATGACTACAATTTGTCATCTTATCATGGATCACACTACTAAGCCTGGGTCATACATGCATCTGTGCATCAATATGATGATAATTTTAACAGTACTGTAATTATCTTCTTTATGACCTGAACATAATCAATTAAAGCACTTTCTGAAAGATTTTCATCGATGTGATGCGACGTCATCATAAAATCTCCCACAATGCCAAATGCTACATGATTAATAAATAAATGTAACTTTTATTAACTTCAGCATGGACCCTTCATCACTTTACACTGAATAGAGACATTGTTGAGTGAGATGTTCCTTCCTGCACTTTTCTTCATGCCTCCATCCAGATGTTTTTTTGTATGGACCGGTGCAGCTGCACAAAAAGACCATGTGTTAGAGGAAGTTGATCAGGCCTTGGCTATGTTCTGTTACCAAGGGAACAGCAGGAAGTGTGAAGCTTCCTGTTTGCTGAGGAATTTTACTGACTGCTGTCTATCGAGATTAGTGAATGTAAATGGTTTTTTTTTTTATTTTCATGGATCTCGCTTAAGCCGCTATTTTCAATGGATGGTCCTGCTGACATTCTGGATGCTGGCACTTAATTCAAATGTCTAGATGTAGAAAGGTAAAAGGGATCAGCATGGCATGTTTATTTAACAATATATAGTCAAAAGTGTGTAAGCACCTGAGTTTGAGCTTTTTGGACATTGCAAATGATTAATTATATTTTCATTTGGAACATTTCTATGGTAAATATTAGATATTAAAATGTGATTTAATACATGCTAAAAATTGTACATTAGAAACACTGGTTACATACTGTTATATTTTCAATGTATTTTGTTTCTAGACTATGTTTCACACATTTCCTTATTATCTTATGTTGACATTTCAAGATTTGACATAAAGGTCTGACATTTGTGCCTACTGTTAATGGAATGTTATGAAATGCTTGTTGGTAAATGAAATAAATACACAACAAATTCTATTAACTTGGGAAAAATATTTTTAGTAAAAAATTTAAAAAGGCAAAAGCTTATGTTTCATGTTTATAACAGTTGAAACACACACACAAATCAAAATGAACTCACCTCGACAGGCACTTTACTGGCTACATAAATGGCATTAATTTCCATTAAAATAGCTTCATGAACTTTCTTAAAGAGAGTAAACCAGTGTGTTGTATTTATTTCACCAAGAACTTATAGAACTTATACAACAATTTATTAAAGGCTACATTAGTCTTCACAGTGTGAAGTATGACTTATTCTAATTGATTCATGGGTAATGCGAGCTATTGATTAGCTTTAAATAAAAATGTACTGACAAGTGGGATTAGCCTTAGTGTGGACCGAGCGCATAACGACAAATCAATAAGAACAGAACAGAACAGAACACCGAGCTGTAAGTAAGTGCACATTCAGCATGGCTATTACATGGTTACAGCTTTATGCTTTTTAAATTACAAGGCAATTGTGCTTTAGGTAATTCATCAACCTGTCTGTGCAACCTCTGACCTTTGCAGGTTTTGCAGAGCCATGAATATCCCAGTCACATTCAGTAGATTTGTTTTGTGCAAATACAGTTTCTTCGGGTTCATGAAATTCTAACAACGGCCTTTGTGATGGAAGAATACTTATGATGGAAGATATGCTTGGGATTCTGTGCATATTTATAATGCAAGTTATTTATGTATATGATATAAAGCCTTGTCTTTACCTCACATATTTTTTTCTATTTATATACCTGTTTTGACAAAAACTATTTTTAGGTTCTTTGGTTTTAACTGATAATGTTTTGAGAGTGGTCTAAAGTCCAAAGATCATCTGGTCACTGTAGTCATACTGGTGCCTGTTTGGATTGATAAAGCAAGATATGAGCTACAGACAGTAACTCTACAATTATATGTATATCCATCCCATTTCAAGTATGTTCTTCATAAATGATAAGTCATAAGGTGTTACACCGTAAAATGGGCTAGTAACACTTACAGACAAGACAGATGACAAGACAGGACGGCTCCAGAATGTATAAAGTTTCATGGAACAGCTGGTTTTCTCTGTTAGTTGATCATGTTCATCTGAAGCGTTTGTAGAATGCAGTGCCAGACGCCATGCTAACCACTGACAGTTTCTTGGCACTAAAGGCATCACAGAACACTAAATGCAATCAACACTTTAACCTTTGTGTACACGTCCTGCTTCACCCAGTCACAAGAGGCTTGACATTCTCTGATATTGCTGTCCTTGTCACCACACTGCAGACCAATAATAGACAATTGATTCCTGGCAGTTCTCGTGATTCTGGTCAGATTGTCCATTCTTCTTATTATTATGTCCTCATGCTGCACACAGAAGTGTAGAAAATAGAAATCATCAGTCTGTTCATCTGGCTTTTGAACCTCTGTTTTCCATTTATATTCCATCCAGCATGGCTCTGCTGCACTTTTTGCTGCCCTTCATGGAATGTGAGGCAGATGTGAGTGGAGAGCGACCGGTCCTACGAGGAACATAGTATTTAGTGATCAGATGTTCTCTGTATTTTTACTTCCATTGGATGATCCATTTTACATTTGCGGTCCACCTCACCTTTTAATACGGCCGATACGATCACAAAGGATGGACAGGTACTGGGTGAGCTTGACCATGGCGATAATAACTGTTCCAATCACCAACGTACAGGTGGGCCAGAGTAGTGAAGACAAGATTGCAGAGCTGCCGTAGAGACGAGTCAGTATGGCGCAATCTTGCTGTTCTGCTGGATCTGAGAAACATCGTACCAGATGCTGCGTCTTCAGTCGCTCCGAGATGTTTAATACCAAGGCGTGCATCAAGGAGTGATCTTTTCGGCACTTTGGAATGTAGAAACACTGTGGTAAGAGATTGTCTTGTTAGAAGCAATTAAACCAATTGTATGTAGGTTTAACACCCGTTGTTACAAGTGTAAGATATAGATAAGTTCTAAAACAATATAGTTTCAGTTCATTGTGGAAGGATTCCAGCAACCCTGACCCCAACCTCTCTAAACTGATTTAAAAGAAATTAGACGAATTATTGCCAGCCATGCTTTCTTGTCCAACATGAATGTCTGACATTACAAATGCTCTTTTGACTGAATGTGCACATTCACAAAGTCTACTTAAATTGTCTACTAAAGGTTTGGCAATATGATCTCCACCAAGCTTGGTGTCTTGCTTATATACACTCTCTGTAAGAAACAAGGATTGGGTAGTAACAAGGAGATCATGCAATCTCCATACAGAAAGGACCCGGATTGCCCCACCTGGGGATCGAACCTAGGACCTTCTTGCTGTGAGTTAAATTGCTACCTACTGAGCCACTGTGCAACATGCAATCCAAGCAATTGAGAGGTGGGTGACCTTTGTAGTTGTTGCATGTGGTGTTTGTAATGTGCACACCTCCGGGTTGGCCTCTTGGGCTTCTTCATTGTGAGAAAGTCTCAGGATTCGCCCTGATGAGTTCAGGCTGACGTATACCTGCAGGCACGGGTATCTGGAGCTCTTCCAGCACTCAGCACCACAGCTGTAGCTACAGTTGATGTCCCCAATGATGGTGGAGTTCAGAATTGTACAGCTCACCTCCTCTGTCCATACACTAAAGTGGGACAAAATGGTAAAAGTCTTTCCATTCTTTCCATTCCATTTGATCTGTTTTAGCCAGGTGTAAAAATTTAAAAAGTTACTGACTCATAGTAAAGAATCAGTTTTAAAATGACTAAGAAATAAGCAACCAAGCATGAACAGATTAACAATGGCATTGTAATAGGGACAAGGCAGAGCTCAAATACATTCAGAAGTCAGGACGAATAATAAATAATAAATAAATGTTTTGTGTAGTGTTTAGATGTACCAGGATGTAGGAGGATACATCTTAGCCATACCTGTCTGAATAAGAGCGCACCATTGTAATTCCCAGTACAAAGAACATCATGACAGAAAACATGATCATGCTGAGGCCAAGTAGAATAGCTCGATCCTCTCCAGCTTTAAGAGCTGTTACTGTCTTCCTCTTGTCCAGAATATCATACTCCCTGATCTTCTGATAAATGGTCCTGTTTATTAGATACAGACATAAAGCATAAGTACTTAACACGTCTTGTCTTCATAAAAACAGACCTTATTTACCATGATTTTGGGTACACCTACCATATGAATGCTAATTTCAAGATATGTAGTGACTAAACTATTAAGAAGATAAGTAAAACCATTTATTATGTGGAACGTTGTGAGCTAAAGAAAATAAAGTTTCTTTTGAAACTTGTGTAAAGGTTAAAAGTGATATTATTATTCAAGTCTTATATTTATATTGCTTCAATGTTTTAGCTTTGAAAATCTTTTTATTTCCATTAGTAATCTTTAAAAAACAGAAAATAATACAAAATATTATTTGTTGTATTAAAGTATAGTCTGTACCACCAAAGAAATCAATTATGGGTTCATCCAGGAACAGTTTATCCAAGCAATGAACCCTTTAGGTTCATAATTTTAATGAGTAAATGCAAATGAGCCACAAGAGGTTGGTTCTATTTAGGTTGTAGAATATTTTAATCATATTAAAGACAGTGATTGTGGTGGTGAGTGATGTGCTGTCCAAACATTAGACACATCATCCTAACAACCCAGAGTGATTACTAAGAATATTTCCACTAAAATATGTTTTATTTTATATCTAACAAGTGCATCTAGATGTATTAGTATTTAAGCCATTTAAGTACAAAGTATCCCTAATAAATGCACTACTGAGTGAATCTTCAGACTCTTTTCAGACACACTCCTTGCCTTAGCCACATTGTGACTGACATTTAATTAGCAAAGGCGAGAAATACCAACAGGATTTAACCTCAACGATCAAAGATCTATTTAAAGTCTATTTAGATTAAACAGCATCAATAATCAATGACTCACAAAGGAGGAGGCCTCATTTAAAATCTCATTCAATAACCCAGTGCACTCTCACAATTTATTTAGGATGTAACAACAATCTTAATAAATATAAAATAAATATATTTTTATATTATATATATATATATATATATATATATATACACACACACTACTGTGGAGACTGACAGGGGTTACAAGCTACAAGATCATGCCCACCTACCATGAAATTATGGCCAGCCAGTGGCAAGGGCATTGGTGGCATTGATGACTCATTACAGATAGTAATGACTCAGTTATGGGTTACATGCCAGAAAATCAAGTGGCCCCATTGTGAAAATTCACAAAACCTCACAAATGTTAGTAAATGTAATCGATCAACCTGTTTTTGTTCTTTCTACAGCAACAGAGCAACAGTAGATACAGACTGAAGCATTTAGTCCTTAAAGACATTTCCACACTAAATAAATAAAACTATTTAAAATAAAGGGGAAAAAACTTCTTCTTAAATTGAAAAATTGTGTACATGATAACTGTTGCCGGATGACTAATAAATAAACTGGTGTATTTGCATTGGAGTTATGCCTTATTTAAATTATATTACGTATGATAATAATAATAATAATTATTATTATTAATATTATTAAAATACATGTAATGCACATAATACAACAACTAAATTAACCAATTGTGAATTTTATCTAGTTGTAAATATAAAGCTAGCAGTCTTATGTCTGAAGTTGTCAAATGAATGCGTACCTTCTTTCATTTCCTGATCCCTGCCCTCCTTTAACTCCAGCCCACAGGAACATCCTCCCAGCACTTCCCAAAGCACCCGCCAATGACTGCTGGGGTAATCTACAGAAGACACACTGATTGTGAACCATGAGAAACCAGGTCACATTTCATCATTTTTTCTCAAGACAGCAGCTGCAGAAAAATGTTTCCTTTACGATGTTCTTCCATGAGCATCTCTCAATATATCCTGACTATTTCATCAAGCTCATAAGTTAGTTGTCTTGCATATTTAAGTCATAAAACAGAAATCTAAACAAAGAGAATGAAAGTGATACACGGTTAAATAAGCCAGCAGGAGCAGACAATCTTTAGCGAGAGTAAAGTGTGTCTACCTGGATAAAACGGCTCTCTGACATCAATCGGTAGGCTGCCTTCATCTAGTCCGTCAGTTCCTGCTCACTAGTTTGTTATTGACTGCTCACGAGCAGTGAGCGAGCAGCAGGATGGGGGATAATAAGCCGAGTGGTGGGCAGGGGCATGGAGTGAGGAGCCCACCGAGCTGCTGATCCTCGACCGAATCACTTACTCCCTCCTCCTAACAGTGACTCACTCAGCCAGCCAGGGGACAGGGCAGGAAGGTGGGGACGAAGTGCTGATCGTGTGAGTGTTCTTTATCTGCCCTGTCCCCAACAGCTGGCTACTGATTGGCCTTGATGGACAGCCTCGTGACTGCTTTAAAACAGGTGTTTGGGGCACCCCTTCACATTCCCCTGTGTCACAACAAGAGCTTATGAAGAACTCTTGTCTACTTGATTATGTGGGATCCTACTGTTGAGGTGAATCGTTTGTTTTGCAAATGCACACACATTAGTTTATGAATAGTTTTTCAGAGTAAATAAATTATTGAATTAGCAAGCATGTACCAAGGAATTACAAATAGAAGGGGCTAAAACAATCATAAACAATCTTTGTTTGTCATGTGCACATATACAAGTGTGCGGTGCAACCAAAATCCTTCTTCGCATGCCCCAGCTTTTTTTAGGAAGCTGGGGGCAGAGTGCAGGGTCAGCCTTTGTATGGTGCCGCTGGAGCAGAGAGTTAAGGGGCTTGCTCAGTGGCAATAATGAGCATAGACAACAAAATATTTACGAATGGGTGCAACAAGCCCACCAGTTTTATTTCTTCCTCGGTGGAAGAGTGTGTGAGTCAGCAAAGAAATGAGTGTAAGATGTTGTTGGGTGTGGTTCACTTATGGTACACTATGGTATGGTTTCTTGTTGAATCTTAAAGTAATTGATTAAATGACCAAATGTGTATAAGTAAAGTGACTGATGGAATGGGTAAATATGTGGTTAAAGGAATGGATTTATGAGGGATTAGCCAAATTAGGATTAGCTGACTATTGTTTGTTTTTAAGGATTTTAACATTTAATGTATTACACTTTGGTTGGATTAATGACAGGTAGTAGTAGTTACTCATTACACAAGAATCATCAATTCACAACGTTATATCAGTCAGAGTCAATTTAGTGTCTTTAATGTATCTCACTTGCAGGTTTTTGGACTGTGGGAGGAAGCCAGAGTGCCAAAGTAAACCCACAATGGCAAACGAAGAACATGCAAACCCCACAAAGAAAGAGTCTTTCTGTGATGGGACAGTTATATTCACTTAGCCTACATGCTGCCAGTTCACAATCGATGGATGTTTGGTCACTTGAAGGCTCTTCAACAGGAAGAAGGCACACAGGAACACACTGGACAGGTACCTACATGACTTTTAACTGTGGGAGGAAACCAACGTACCTGGAGGAAACCCACACAGACACAGGGAGAACATGCAAACTCTACACAGAAAGGCAATTCCCTGCAAACCCAGGCAGGACCTTCTCGCTGTGAGGCGACAGTGCTACCCACTAAGTTACCTTGCTGTCCCCGACTGGACTGGAACTGGTTTAAAAGTGTAAATGAGTAAATGAATGTCAGACAGAGGATCGCATGGGACAGTGTGAGTTTGTAGATATTGTAGAGCTTAATTCATCATGTCACAGGTTGGATTGATTGTGATCAGGCTGCAAATCAGTGACTCATATTCACATATTCAAGTAGCTGTTTTGGTGAAGCACCATTTTACTCTCTAGGCGACAGAGTTCTACTTGTGACTAAGTCTGACTTAGTGAGCTGGCTGATTTATGAGCTCAGCTCATAGTGGTGCCTGGGGAAACTAGTGGTGCAACACTGTTTCTAATTCAGGAAGAATCATTTAGAACCCACAATGAACACAAGTAAGCACCTAAATACAGGAAGAGGAGGTGCAAAAGGCTTATTGTCAGGTGTCCTAATAATTTATAATAAATGGTGCTCAGCTTTTTCTCCACAGTTTTAAAGCTCAAAACAATTACATTGGCAAAAGTAATTGAAAAAAATGGTAAAAACATTTAAATTTGATACCTGCAATCGACAATGGACAAACCATCATTAGCATCACATGGTTTTTGGAATTTATTTGTAGCTCTTTCACTTCACCATTCATAAATGTATAGAAATCTGACAGACGGGATGTCAGCAAGAATATTCCACAATAGCTACAAACATTGATGCACACTGGAATTTTTTATTCAAAAAGACTCCCGGACAGCTTGTGTTTTCACTTTTTGGCCATTTGGGGGGTGTGTGCCCTTTAAAATAGCTTGTGTAACCCAGCAAAACTCATCACCTTACAGAGAGCTTGACAGTTGACAGTATTGTGTTGACAGCTGGAGAGTAACCAAAACATTTTGACCCTTCCAATATTGCCAGAATGCATCACCACAAATGCCCCAACCTTTACTGACTCCATAAATGAAATACTATTTGATGTTTACGGCGCCAGTTGAGAACCTACTATGTTGGGCTACAAATAGTTTTGATGGATCAAAGACAATAAGGCTTACACGATTAATAAACACCAATCAGAAATGTACAAACAGAGGCTTGCTGGATGCATTCAGTAAGTCAGCTACAAGGTGCAATGGAATTTCTGGAATACTGAGCTACTGAGCCAGAGTGTTAAATAGCATGCTAATGTAACCTTCTGAAGCTTGACCTATAGAATGATACGTGATTATTGTATTCTGCCCTTTGAAGAAACAGTTTGAACAGTTTGATGAAACTAAGGTATAAGAAGCTCAAGCTAACTCAAGCTGTTGAATATATATTTTGTTATATGTATTAATATTTTTCTTAACTTCTAAAAACATCAAAATAACACAATATATTAGTATATAGTAGGTTCAAAGAAACCTTTTTTATTTGAACTGAAGATAATAAAGGACCAAAATTTGCATTCATGATCTGAGATTTTTTCTCTTTGAACTGACTGACAATTTTCCCTCAAAGTTTGGAACAAAGTGGTAAACCACGGAAAAAGTGGAACCTTCCAGAACAGTAGGTGTCAAATTATATTAACTTTCACTTTGTTAGTGAAAACACAGTATTATTAGTGCAAGTTAACCAAAAGCTGAAAAGATTTAGAAAATTACAGTTTTAGAAAGTGTCCAAACCTCATGAAATGTCAACTTTTGGACCACTTTGTATTAGAAGTACTGTGCCATGGATTATTCAAAACTATCTCATTTAAAAGTATTGGAATGTGTTAAAATGTATGCTTTATTCAACCGTATTAGAATATATGGAATCAATGTAACCTCTTACTCCTGAAAGTATCTTTCTTTTGACCACCTTTTATTTACTGTGTAAATATCTGTTAGAAACAAAACTCAGAGGAAACACTTTTTCAGGGTGTGTGAATTTGAGCAAAAATACATTTAAAACATTTAAAACAAGTTTACTCTTTATTGTACATGTGTTACGTCATTAGCAATGTTCCCTTCATTAGCTGAACAATCCCTGCTTATTAGACTGATTTAACACATTACTCGCCTAATCTTGCATTACATTGTGGCACTAATGACAACAATAGAGATGAACTAGCAGAACAGGATGGCTGATGAGACTGAAGTCAGACTAAATTAAGATATGTTTCTACTAAGAGCCTACAAAATAATACAAAGAACTACTGGTTTGAGAAAGAATGACTCAATACTCTGAGCTTTATGGTAATTCCAAAAGGTAAAACAAATAAAGAAATGTCAATGCAAATGAATTCTTGACACACATGTAATGTGTTGTTTTAAACACATATATTTCCATATAAAAATGTACATAAAAGAAAGGCAGGTATTAATGGAATGTGTGTATATGTCAAGAAATGGAGCAGAGATTAAAATAGAATCCTATTTTTAATGAAAGGAACATAGCTAATATACAGAAGTAATTTTGTTCTGGATAAAATGCAGACATTATTTTGTGCAGTAATTCATTACTGACTTTTGTCATGTTACCATAGTCCTTAATTATTCCCTTAAACTCACTTTAATATTTTTGAGATTTTCCAGACCCTATCACAACCTCACTCTGTGGCCTATTTTTCCACTGCAGAACTGTAAACGAGGGCATTTCACAACATGCTGGATAAGAACATTAAAGTAGGCTGTTGCTACAGTTCATGTAAAAGTTAACAAAACATAAACATTCTCCTGAGATTAATCTGCATCTTAAACAACTCTTCACCCCAAGGTTGAAATTTCATTTATTTATTCATATTCCTTTTTGTATTGACAGATGGACTCATGCTGCTTTCAATGAGATTAAAGTAACAAACTACATAATATGATCAAAAGCATGTGGAAGCCTGAGCTTGTCAAACGTCCTTCAAAAAAGTGGACTTAAAAGTGTTGGCAGCCCCCATCTTGTTGACACAAGGCTAGAATTTATTTTAACAATGTGTGTTGTTGAAACAACTGAAAGCTGTACTTAAGCGTGTACTTAATACTTTTGACCATAAAGTATAATTTACTGTAGCCTTTATGAATCTATAATGGGTCAAACAAGGGCATCAATAATCCATATATCTGGTAAGAAGTTTTTTTCCACAATTTAAAAGCATGAATGTTACCATGACAAGCTATTATTATTAAAACAGTTAAGAAATACGCTTTTTGGTGTTGGGTCAAGATATGATGCATGGTCCACTATTCAGCAACTCCTCTTTTAGATATATAATTACTAACTGTTGCCCATCTGTTGCTGTGCAAAATTTGTCTGAGCCCTCCAGCCCATTCATCAGCATCAGTTTGACCACTAACATTTTCAGCACAAGCTTGACAGTGACATGCCAGTGACAATGTGTGTGTGTGTGTGTGTGTGTGTGTGTGTGTGTGTGTGGTATGATCTCAGTGTTGAGAGACCATAGTCCACCAACCAATGAACATTCAACCAAAGCCATCCTGTGAATAAAGACTAACACTGATCAAGTGAGGAAAGTTAAACCACATCACTACTACCCAAATGTGTCTAATACAGCATGTGGCCAAGAGTGTGAGGAGAATGTATTGAGCGATTATAAGTACCCCATGTATTAAGTTTCTGGGGTTTTAGCCCCATTAGTCTCTTACAGGAGTAACAAAATTAATAAAACAAAGTATGTGCCCAGAAAATTGTGCCAACAGGTTCCAAAACGAGAAACTTAAGAAGGTGAAAAAGAAAAATACACAATTTATGCCCTAGCACATGGTGCTTGGTCCAGTGTGCGGCTCAGCACATAGTTCAGTGTTCCTGAACTATGCCCACACACCAAACACAGTGTCTGTATACTGTACCTCTATTTAGTGACACCACAAAGAATCAAATCTCAATGTGTTTAAATTACTTCTTGCCATTATACTTTAATCAATTTGATAATTTATTTAATGAAAGATGCTAGACATGTTGGTCAGAAACTGATGTTGTTTCAATTTAATACAAGTGCATAGAATGTTAAACGCATTCCAGTGCACTGCTGATGCAAATGCAGTTGGATAAACAAAAGAGCCAAACTGATCAGAGATCTGAGAGTGCCACAAATAGACCTTCTGTTTCTCATGAAACAGAATTATGTAGATGTTAAATGCCAAACTCTAACCCCAACCCTAACCTTAAACCCTAACCCCAAAAATATAACCCTAACCCTAAACTTAACCATAACCCTAAACCCTAACCCAACCCCAACTCTACCCCTAACCATACCCTAACCTTAACCCTAAACCATAACCCCTTAC
>JAYDZF010000014.1:15468279-15485198 GCA_034509105.1 Microcambeva barbata
TCTATCTATCTATCTATCTATCTATCTATCTATCTATCTATCTATCTATCTATCTGTCTGTCTGTCTGTCTGTCTGTATGTATGTATGTATGTCTATCTGTCTGTCTGTCTGTCTGTCTGTTTGTCTGTCTGTCTGTATGTATGTCTATCTATCTGTCTGTCTGTCTGTCTGTCTGTATGTATGTCTGTATGTATGTCTATCTATCTGTCTGTCTGTCTGTCTGTCTGTCTGTTTGTCTGTCTGTCTGTATGTATGTCTATCTATCTATCTGTCTGTCTGTCTGTATGTATGTCTGTATGTATGTCTATCTATCTGTCTGTCTGTCTGTCTGTCTGTCTGTCTGTCTGTATGTCTGTATGTATGTCTATCTATCTGTCTGTCTGTCTATCTCTATCTATCCCACTCTATTCTAAAATATCAGATCACTCTAATCTGTCTGGTGGCCTGTGATTTGGATTTATGTCATATGTAGGGAATAAAGAATCGATAAAATGACACTGGAGTATTGTGATCCGGCTTGAATTGTCTGCTTCACTTAAGGAATCTGAGGGCTTGTGAGTGTTCACTGACTTAATGTTTTTATGGATCAATGTCTACTAAGAGAGTCTATTTCCAGTAACACATGAGACCTAATCAGAAATAAGATCAGTGTATGTTAAAATGACTGGCCAAGATTCATTTGTAAATGTTTTGAATCAGTTACAAGTGGAATGCTGACATGAACACATGGGCAAAGCTGCTTGACAATCCCCTCCCCCAGCCAGGCTTCCATCCCCCCTTCTCTGTGATTAATTCAGACACGGCAGAACTACCCTGTCTGATCTCAGCCCCCCATCTTTCATGATAAACCGGCCGTGTTTCAACAGGAACTGTTGTGATAAAAAAAAAGGTCTGCATGTCATTTACATCAACAGGCTGAATTGATTCACATATTTTTTTACCCGAGACATTTCTACTCCTCACGGCATGATCCAACAAATACCTATAAATGCTGCTCACCGTTCTGATCTATAGTGGCGTTAAATGAAAATATAATTACTTTTTTGTTCACAGCCCATAAAGCAAATGATCACATTTTCACTGACAGCTTCTTTTATTCCCGTTATTTTTTTCATCAGGACTTCGTTTACACTGAGCAAACACTGTTGCTAAGGAAACGTTGGCACTGATTTGGATTGGGTGAGCTGTATCCAGGCAGTAAGACAGCTCCAGAGCATCACCAATGGTACCCTGTATCAATTCACTGCCAAAAATAGAGCACTAGATTGCATCTGCTTTGAACCATACCCACCTCTCTTTATGCAATCAGGATGAAAATGCTGTAAAATGCTTTGTTAAATCCACGTTTAATTGGTCAGATTGATTTTGATGTCCATGACCATGGCAGTTCAGGGGAAAGTGTGTAGTTCTGTGTGTTGTATGTGTGATTACATAATACACCGTGGTACGATTAAATAAAATAAATAATAATTTCAGAAATGCTGGAATGTTACACAAACGCAAAAAAACAATGATTAAAGCTGTATTTGAACAAATCAATACAGAAGCATGAAATTACATGTCCTTACTTACCACCATCATATATTTATTCTAAAGTTGATCCCTGACAAATACTTAAATAAGTCATACATACCTTTGATCATGTATAGTGTATTATTGTGTTTATACACTGATCAGCCCTAACATTAGGACCACCGTCCAAATATTGTTTTGGTTTCCCTTGTTGCCAAAACTTCTGACACCTTTCTACAAGAACCAGCAATAACTTCTACAGCAATTAGAACTACAGTATCTCATCACTGTTTCTTTCTTGGACCACTTTAATAGATACTGACCACTGCAGGCCGGCAACACCCCACAATAGCTGCAGTTTTGGAGACCCAGTGATCTAGTCGCTGTTTCATTTGTCCTATTTCTATCATCGACTCTGAGGATAAAATGTCCACATGCTGCATAATATATCTCAACCACTATCAGGTGCCATGATGAAGAGATGATCAGTGTTTTTCACTTCACACACCAGTGGTCATATTGTTAAGCCAGGTCAATGGACATCTCTGCATTGCAGACCATGAATGTCTGTACATTTTGGATAAATAACCTGCAGAAATTCAAACACACAAAACCAGTATGGGACTTAAACCCAAACTCTATCAGGTTTCTGAGTTAATCTGTCTGGAACACCAGCCCATTGTCTGAATTACCCCAGTAACACCACTTTATATTTCATAGCATTACTCTAGTTTCACCACATGTGCTCTAATCATGTCCAGATTTATGCCTGTGGATCGTGAAATAAGCTTAGTGAAACTGGAGACTGATCTTGCCCCTCCCGCTTGAACGCATGCTAAAATAACTGCCCCCAACCCCCACGTGTCTGTAAAACCCTGGCCGGCATAAATGCTAAACCTCGATACAACCCAAAATTGACTGATCTTTGTCACGGAGCACAGACACCTGACATCGATACAGAAACAGTACTTCTTTGACTTGATGCGTAGGACTCTATGTCTTGCTACTCTCATAATGAGTACATTTGAATTTTTTCACCATTTGATATAGTCATTGCAAGATCTACCACACTTCCTGTAGGCTGCATGTTTGCACATTCTTGGTATATAAATGTATGAAAAGCAGCCTGAGTCAGAGAGAAGACCAAGTAATGGTACACATGCACACAACTGACTTGGACAATGGATCACAATAAGTTATCCCAGTGGTCCACAACCATTGGACTATGGACCAGTTTCATATAAGATTTATTTACAGAGATTGATTGTGTATTTTTAGTAGAATAACTGAAAACTGCTCACAGATGATGAACTTTGAAGTTTTTTGCTGCAATGAGACACCAAGGGGTGATGTCAATGTCATTGCTTTTTCTTGCTACCTCTAATTATTTATTCTTTTAGTGTATCCCTATAATAAATGGGCAGCTACTGGTCTGTTGCAAGGTAGTAGGGGACCACGGCATTATACCATGACCAACATTGGACACAATTATGAACTGAAATACTTCAACACACTAAAAGACCTTTCCCATAATTCCAAAATTTACCAAAAGCTCTCACAATACACTGCCACAAAACCACTCACTATTTGCCATAACAAAAACCTCTTACAATAACATTAATTAACATAATTAGGGTTAAACTTTAACCAAATCATAAATAATAACCCAAACCTTTACAGGACAGTTCTTTACAATGAAAACTTCCATAATAAAGTACTTTATTAACCACATCCAAATATATATTATGTGGCAATCACAACTAAAAATCTATTCAGTATATTCAAAAAATCCTCCTAATACATGACATGGTTCCCCACATTTCCCAATATAATAAATATTCAAAATTATATTGTCATGAACAAACCCCCTTTAAATGCTTTAAATCACTCCTCCACAACGCATTGTGTAACCAAAAGAATACTTATCATTTGCAAAATCCCTTACCAATATTTGAATGTCATAGTTCAGTTCAGTTCAGTTCATTGCCTTTAATCCCTTATCCCTTAATTAGGGTCGGGGAGGGGTGCTGCAGCCAATCCCAGCTCTTCAACGGGCGCAAGGCAAGGTAACACTCTGGATGGGGCGCCAGTCCATCGCAGGTACCTACAGGAAAAAACGGCCACAAGTAAGTGGTAAGAGTTCAGATGTTTCCATATGCTACCATATTTGAGGCAACAGTTTGTTCAAGGCTCATTTAAATGCTGGCAGGAAAGCCCTCGTAAAATGTGTTATTTCTCTACATGCTCTTTTTCTGTAATTAAATTAAAATATTTACTACTTTAAACCAGTTATGCAAACTTTCACTTAGCAGAGAGTATTTGGTGGTTGTTTGTCTTTTAAGAGACAACTGTATGTACCTCACTACTGACAGGCTGCTGCTGTTGGGCCCTTGAGCGAGGCCCTTAACTCTAATTGCTCAGACTGTATATTGTCAGTAGAAAGTTGTTTTGGATAATAGTGTCTGCTTAATGCTGAAAATGTTAAGTTTATACAAATTAACATTAGATGAAGTTGCTCCGAAGTTTTTAAATCTATAAAACACTTTTTAAACCTTTACAGAACATTTTCTATATTACAAACATAACGCCAACGCATGCTATGCAAGAATATTTTAGAGACACAGTGTAAATGTATAAATATATTATTTTCTCTCTAGAATAACACTGTTCCTTTGTCAGAGCATGTTTATTTGTATGACAGGAGTAATATAGATAAATATTGAATACACAGCAACTGCATTATTGATTGTCATCTCCTTCTTACAAAATG
The DNA here is from genome assembly GCA_034509105.1 of Microcambeva barbata. Taxonomy (NCBI): domain Eukaryota; kingdom Metazoa; phylum Chordata; class Actinopteri; order Siluriformes; family Trichomycteridae; genus Microcambeva; species Microcambeva barbata. Next base: position 15,472,563 of record JAYDZF010000014.1, read on the forward strand.
TATTTCTTAGTCGTAATACAAAAACACTAAGAACAACAAAAATTACACTGTCAAATAATTACAGCATCAGCATTTCTCAGGCTTGGTCTGTAGTCTAACAAGAGACGGGACAATTTAAAGAACATACAGAATTGTATTTCACCACAAAAGGCTACCATAGGCTGTCAATATTAAATTAAGTGAGAGATGGTTTTTTTCCACTACTGGACCATTCGTAGAGCCTCAAATTTCAATAATGTAATGTTGAAAAATGAATCTAATATTTGTATCAGATTGTGTAAGATAAATGTATTTTAAATAAGGCTCCAGAGCAGGTTTTCAAGACCAATGTTCTTGAGTGGTGTCCACTCAAAGTCACCATGTCATCTTTGTTTAACTTTAAACTGTACTTTACACTGGAAATGATACTATGTACAGTCTGTTTGAGAAATATTGCCCCCTTGATAAGATAAAAATATAAAAGTGGCTATTTATAACAGGTATATATGACAGGTATTGATTTAGAATGTATACACAATGCTGCCAATGTATAATATTACCATCAGGGTTCCACCCTCACCTCTGATCACTGTTTGTGAGTTTAGTTTCTGTTTGTGAGTATTAATTTCCTCTGTATTTATTCCAATTTCCCCGAATCTTCCTGAAGATGGATTGGCTGCTTTAAATTGCCAAATGTATGAGTGGAAAGTATAAGTGTTTGTTGCCCTGTGATGGATTGGTTCAGACCGACTGCCACCCTGACCTGGATTAGTGGAAATGAATAACATTTATTATACATTTTACATTGTGAATAACTGTTTGATACTGATGTATCTCCCAACTGAAAGGTGATAAGACCCGCTCATTCTTGATCGATTCTCCACCAGCACTCACAGATGGAGTCTGTCAGTGTGCTGCCTGGCAACCACAGCCAGGAGTGACGAGGATGGGGGTGATGTCCCTCAGGAGGCCATGTGCCAAGGTCAGATATAAATGAGTGTGTTTGTAAGAGCCCAATGATGAGTCACTCTCTCTCTCTCTCTCTCTCTCACACACACACACACACACACACACACACAAACACACACAACCTCTCTCTCTTTTTCTCCTTCTTACACACACTTATCACTAACCTTGAACATGCTTGCATTGCACCAAGAGTTCCACCTGACTGATAACTCTGTTTACGAGCCCACCAAACCACTTAATGTTATGAGACCTGCTGCTGTCGATCCTAAATAAATTAGAGTAGATATTTGAGTATAGAGTATGATCATGGCTGTAACATAAGAAAATAAAAGTATAAAGATTTTCTTTGTGTTAAATAAAGCTTGCGTTCAGGTGTAGCAGTGGGATTTTCCGCTAGCAGAACAGCACAGAGAGTTTTAACTCCTCTGTTCGAAACTCAGCATTGGTCGTCTGGGCGCCACCCTAGTCACAAAGATGCACAAACCAGTGCTGGTCCCAAGCCTGAATGAATAGGAAGGTTGCATCAGGAAGGCCATCCGATGTAAAACTATGCCAAATAAATAACGCGGACAAGGATCTGCTGTGGCGACACCTAATGGGAGAAGCAGAAAGGCCAAAAGAAAATACCATTTGCCCATTTAGGGCATATTGTCATATTTAAGCAGTATTCACCAGTGTTGTTGTTGTTATTATTATTACTCCAGTCTCATGAGTTTACATTACAGCTTTTAAGACTGATGTGGGAAAATACACAGATCCAAAAATCTGTGTATTTCGGTATATTCAATGCTTACATGAAGAAAACATTTTATCCTCAAAGTTGAGGCTAGTAGTTGCTGTTGGAAAATCAAGTATTGTACTAACATACTGAAAACGTTGTGAGATCCTGATGTTGTTGTGAGATTTCTGTGTGCATGGAAAGAAAATTGTGCCAAGTTCCTCTGTGAGCAAAAAATAGTACACACTGATCACACACCCTCACTTGACTGCATTCCAGAGAGTCTTTATTTACTCTGCCATCCATCTCTGATTAACCAGAGCTCTCGTGGCCCTGTTTCCCTCCCGTCTGGTCAGATATTACAGACCTGCTTTTCCATTCAATTTGCACTCCACTATTGGCTGCTCTTAGTGCCCCACTCCGTAGTTATTATTCACAGTGCAGGCACACACACAAATACGCTGATAAGTCTTTTTTTTTTACATGCACACACACACACACACACACACACACACACAATACTCTTGTTCACCAGTGCCAGAGGAGATTTCTATCGTCCATAGTAAAGCAGTGTAGTATTACAGAAAGGAAATGAGAAGGGAGGAGGCACAAAATGGTGGCCGGTTTGCTGATTTATTATAGATATGGATGTGAAACACTTCAGCTATGTACAGTGAAAAAAGAGAGCTCTGTCCCCCCCGGGTTATCACGGCATTATCTTACAGCATGTGTGAGTGTGTATGTATGTGTGTGGGTCTGTTTCCTGTTCTGTAAGGTGCTGCGGACACAGTTGTTACTCATTTTTCTCTCACTGAAAAGAAAAAAAACAGTCACACAGGCTGTACAGAGTGCGAGAGGGGAAAAAAAAAATTAATTTCCGTTCTCTTTTTCTGCACACACACTAGGCAAAGCTTTTCTGTTCGTGGCGGCCCAACCCCCACTGCACAACCACAGCCTGCTGACTTCTATTTTAATCTGTGCTTTTATGCAGGGTGTGAGATGTATTTCTGGCTCGCTGCCATCCTCTGCACTAAGGTCACCTCATCCTGTGTTCAATCTTTAGGAGAAAAAGTCAAAAACAACCTTAAATGAGCAAATTGTTAATCTTTATTAAGTATTTATCTAATCAAATCTGTTTTGAGACCAGACCAAGAATTTTGATGATCAAAAGGCAAAAATTATCTAAAAGACTCAATAAAGACGATTTAGATAACTGCAGGCCCAGTTTTTTGGAGCTAAGGTCAACATACAAGATTCACCAACAAGACAGGCGCTGGGCAAAAATGCCAGTCAAGGGAGAGGTGCAAGGCACAAACCACTTGTCATAAATCATGGGACCAACATGGGACCAAACAGTTAATAGTCCATTTCAACCAAGACCCCATTCGGTTGGGGATGGATTTAATTATTGGTTAAGATAGTAGATAGATAGATTGATCAATCCATATATATATATAGTATATATGTTAGTACAATAGATAGATAGATAGATAGATAGATAGATAGATAGAGAGAGAGAGAGAGAGAGAGAGAGAGAGAGATAGATAGAGAGAAGACATGACCATATTGTCAATTGTCCTATCACTGTAGGAAATCCTACCCCAGTTTGATAAACAGGGGCATTGTGCCTGTTGAGTTGTATGCAAAATGCCTATCATTCTGAGAGGTGTTGGCGGAATATTATTACTCTGGCACATCCATCATGTTTGAACAAGCCTGGCCCAACTGTTTGGGAATCTATGTGCGGAATGCAAGCAAGCAAGGCTGCCATTGATTTTTTTAAATCCTAGCAAAGCAAATGTTTCACCAATACATGACTGTCATATGAATCATATTTTTTAGCTATGGTGAAGGGTTCAGACTTCAATTCAAAGAGCTTTTTTGTGCGCTAGTCTTCTGCTGTGGACCTGTATTGGTGCTCGTTGAGGGGTACTTGACTGGGGACTTGACTGACACACAGCACAGTCTATTGATTTCTTCTAATACAGAGAGCCACACCCTGGCCGTTGCTCCTCCACTTTTGTTTCAGTGCCCTGGGCTATCATTATCCTGTCACAGGCATATCACTTTGTTTAATTTCCCAACCGAAGAACTGGAGGACAATTCTTCATACAGTACAAGTGCTACAGTACAAAAATAATTTGATACAGTTTCCTCAACATCTGCATAGTTGAAGGTGAAAGCAGGGCTGAGGGGATTACTACAAATACAACCCTGTCAGTCTTTGATTTCTGTTTCAGCAATGTTGCTTTCTTTCAACACACCAATGCTACATTTCATCTGTGCTTTCTTGTTGTAGGTATGAGAGGAATTTGGGTCAGAGAGTAGCAGGCTGTATCTTTAAGACAGAGATCCCCCCCACCTCCTCTTCACCACTCGTTTAAAATATAGATGATGTATTACCGCTGTGAGCTCCCCAAGGCAGACAGCACTTCTGTTTGGCATGGAGGAGGGGTGAAAGCTTTCGAGACTTTAAGACCTTTCTTTTTTTCTACAGCTTCACAATTCACTCAGACACATACAACCTTACTCAGTGACCGTAAGCCCAGGATGGCAGGAGCTGCAATTAGACTGTAATAAGGTGGATATATGTAATTACAGTGTCAAGACCATCCTGGTTTCAGCCAAAGCAATAGCAAGACCAGCATCAGCCAGGAATTTCAATAGTCAAGATCAAGAGGCCATACCTACAGAGATAAAAGAAGAGCTAGAGTAGTAATTGCGAAGACCAAAACAAAACTTAGACCCATACTAACAGAGATGAAAAGACAAAAACAGAACCAACCACAAAAGACGGTGGATGATGACCACGACTTTACAATTTTAAGACTAACAAAACAACCAATATACTTATAATGATGAAACAAATGACTTTTTGTTACATTTTTATCGTCCAAGAAAAGCCAAAAACCAAACCAACCAAATGCATAAAGCTACAAGAACAAAGCCCAACAAAAGCTCCAAAAAGCCCACGTCAATATCAAATATAATATCGATGTGACTGATCCTTTTATTTTTCAGTTAATTATTTAAATGATTTACGTTATTAATTGCTGTAGTAATTTTAGAAAAGAAGATAAACATAAACACAGTGAGTAGAACCAGTTCAGAAATCAGAATTTAAACAGTCTAAAGTGTACGGTTCATTACTAGAGCATACTAAACATGGTAATCTAAACATAGAGAGACAGTCCATATGTTTCTGATACCATTAGGATCATTGAGTTCAAGCTTATACTGGAACACAGAGATCCACAGGAGCAGAGTTTATCATCCACACTTTCATGGCTACAAAATACTGAATCTTTATAATATTCCTGTTTGGATTAATCATTGCTTTTTCTCTTCACGTAACAATAATTAAAAAAAATATTCTGAGCATTTAATGGATTCATCATTAACATCTAACAAAAATTAAATATAATAACCAAAATTGTAACGATTGAGGTACTAGCATTTTTAAGGTAATTGTTAAATCTGTTCTCTGTCAGATCATTCTGTGTGTTGAGCTGCAGTTCAGACTTAATTAACAACTTTCAAAGCAAAAAGCTCACATCTGAAAAGTTGTAAACATTTTGTGTGGGTTGGTGAAAGTCACGACTTAAATGCATTAGAAATGCCATAACAAGACCTAAAACAAGGTGACTATGCTTGTAGCATTGCTTCTAATGAAAACCATTCTCCACAGTGATGTGAAACATACAAAAATTCAGGGGCAGTCGTCACTCGTATAAAGACTTTTTTTTGAGTGAACCTGGTCAATTGAATAGATTAGACAGTCAAAAAGTATAAGCTATAACATTTCAGTATTTTTTATTTTTTATGCATGTTTCTCTACTTATTAACAGCATCCAATTGGTGTCATGCTTCTTGTCTACTGATGTTGACCCCCGCCCGTATTGAGGACAGCGATACTGTACCAAGTGCATCTTTTCACCCTTATGTAGCCAGCAGAGGTTGTAATTTGCTCAGTTTCGTACCTGTAACATCAATTAATCATTGTGCATGTTGGCGCCCAACCCAGCCGAAAAGCAAAACTGAGTTTTGAACAGACAAGTTTGAAATGTCAGCTCTGGTGTGCTATCATGTTTAACCACTGTGTCACCCAAACATCGCATCGTTTTCTATTATCTAAATTTTTTTAAAACTACCTGCAACGTGGTTAAAAGGTCGAAGAAAACCCACAGGTTGTAAATCAGTGGCATGTTACAGACTAATCAAATCAAGACATAATTCTGATCTAAAATCTGGCCCAAAGAACACACACACATTACATAACTGTAATAGGAAATTCATGGAAGTTTATACACCGTGTACTATTATGAAATCTTTCACTGAAGTGGAATGACATCTGTATCAGTTTTAGTAATGCAGGGTTGGAAAACAGTTGCCTTCAGCTATTGGATTTTTCCTTTAAGAATCCTGGAGTCTGATTTTCTGTTTTAGTGCTGTAACTGTTTGTGTTAAACTTAGAAGGTCATTCCTGAAACAATGCCAGGTGATGACTGCAAATTTCCATTGCAAATCCAAATAAAATCTATTTTATTTTTTCACTGTTCAATAAGGCATTGTTCTGTTCTCACAGACTAGTAAAACAATATACTTTCATTTTTAAGTTGTATGAGCAAACTTTTTTTTTTCAAACTGAATTAAATCATGTATTAATTATTTAGTTCAGGTCCTCAGACACACCCAATTATAACAGGTGTATGAAATCAATTATTGAAAAAACTAACTATTTAGTACTTACACATGAGATCTTTAAAGGAATATGGTTTTTGAGTCTGGTGTTAAGATATGCTTTGAAATGTAATATTCGACAAGCTCATGGTCAGGTGTCTACATGATTTGGTCGCATAGTGCAGATGGCCACAAGTACTGAAGTTACACAAATGCACCATTGCACTACAACATCTATAACAATTTAAGAACAGTTCCAGAAAAGTATACAATCTGAAACTGCCATGACATACATGTCGCACAACTACCCTCTGTCAGCCTCCCTCTTGTTATAAATGTTATAGGGTGTAAATTCTACAAAGATCTGCTTGTCAGTACAGTACAGTGGTGCGTTTGGGTAACTGCAGTACTAAATCTACACTATGCGACCAAAGCTAGACACCTGACCATGAGCTTGTCGGATATTACATTTCAAAGCTCTAACATTTTAAATCCACCCCAAAGGTGTTGAGTCAGGCTGAGGTCAGAGCTTTTTCAAAAAATTTCCCTTGCGATCAATAAAGTATCTACCTATCTCCTTTCACCTTTTTGTCATGAGATATAAGACCACTATCAACCAGTATCTGAGTAGTATACTTGCATCTCACTACAGGTTTTTTTTTTTAATGTATTCAGACATTTTCATTTTCCACTCTCTCTTTCATTCCTTGAGGCTTTCCCACAATAGAGCGGTGCTACAGTTTTACCTGGTGTGACTTTACCTGGTGTGACTTTTCATTTCTTTTATTCTCATTAAACTCTCATTAAAAGGGGGCATAATTAATTTATTGACAAAATGTTCTCCGTGGGTGTAAGAGTACTGATAGACCTGTGAGAATGACAGTGTTTGAATATATATATATATATATATATATATGTGTGTGTGTGTGTGTGTGTGTGTGTGTGTGTGTGCGTGTGTGTGTCAGTGTGTGTCAGTGTGTGTCAGTGTGTCTGTGAGTGAGATCACCCCTAGAAACGGGTGCCAATAGCCCATGGTGAGATATGTGTGGGCACAGCCAGAGAGAGCAGGCTGGCATGTGTATCCCAGCAGATATTTCGAGGGACTGGCTCTGGTGTGTACACTATAGTTTACTAACACACACACACACACACACACACAGTGAGAGAGAGAGAGGGAGAGAGAGAGAGAGATACACACATATCTAGCCTGCTTTCAGAAACACATTCTTGGCATCGATTTTGGAAGGCACCGATGTATGTTATGTGTTTGTTGTTATGATGTGGGTGCACCATTCCATAAAAATAAAGATTTAAGCAGTGGGATGATAACTTGATCTGCTCCTCAACAACACTGACTTTTTCACTTTTAAATAATTTTGATTTGATATACCTGGCTGGGAGAGGTGTGGCTGAAAACCTGAACTTGAAAATGATTTTAGATGGTGGGAGGAAACTGGAGCTCATGGTGCAAACCGACTTCACAGAAAAACATGGGGATTCAACCATTGACAGTCTTGCTTTGAAGCAACAAAGCTCTTCACTTAACCACTGTGCCATTTTCCCAATCTTTCCCTATCTAGTCATATATAATTACTAGAGCTTACTCAATCCCACTTTTTATTTTTCTGTTAAATAAAGCTTTGCTTGCTAATCTTACCAATGTAATTTAAAAATAATGTACACATAAAGCTAGGGTGACCATTATGTGAAGACCTTTTGAGTAAATGAGAAACATGAATCCTCTGTGCAGGTTTGCCACATAATGGTGATAAAACAGATGCAGATTGAGAATGACTACAGTTTTGACTTATAGCACTGTAAAACTGGGACAGAAGCCTCCGCCTCACAGAAAAATGAATCACAAGTGGATTTGTTGATTAGTTCTGTGGGAGACAGATGAAAGAGAAGAGAACTGTAAAAGAAAATCAAAGAAAGAGAAACTCTCACTCAAGCTGGTTCATATTTATTACTTGCCAATGTAAACCAGTGATTCAAAACCTCAGGCTCCAAAAATACTACACAATATGAGAATTTGAATATAAATTTATTTTCAAATCCAATTACAGATTAGGAGAAAATATACTCACCAATTTACAGCTCATTGGTGAGTTCGAAGCCTATCCTGAAAACATTCATACATCACCAACTAAAACTGACCTGTTTACCCATTTAGAAAACTCAGTTGACCTACTTGCATGTTTTCGGAGGAGGGAGATTTGATAAATCACAGTTTGATGAATAAGATTTTTAAAATGTTAATGTTTAACTTACCTTAACCTAAGCAAACTGGGAGCAGTGCAAAATCTAATCAGACTGGCCAGTTTTAAGGTCCCATCATCATACAATGTAGACAGAATTTAATTAACAATTAAATATAATAATAATAATAATAATTATCATTATTATTATTATTATTATTATTATTATTATTATTAGTTCAGGTTGAGCAAAGGCATTCTTGATTATAAACTGACTTCCTAATAATAAATGAATAAATGAATAAAAGCCCACATGCTGTGTAGCAGATTTATCTAATTTTACACATTACACATTTTACATTCTTTTCTTTTGCATTTCTCTTTTTCTCTTTTTCTTTTGCATTTTTCTTTTCATAACCAATTCTTAGTTTTTTCTCTGCCATTGCCCTTTCCACCAACACAGAGTCAAAGAAAGAGTGAGCGTTTTTTTAGAATCAGCCCACGGTTTTCCTGGTTCGTATGCTGGGACTGTTGCATAATCAGATGTTTGTTGTCTAACGCTTGGCACAAAAAATGTCAATTGTGGAGAATTTAACAACATTTACAACATATTTGTCATCGGATTGAATGGATGGATGTAGGGATTGTTGAACAGGACTGTAGATACTGTAATTATAAACATACAGACAATCAAATAAGTAAATAGCAATTCTGTAGCAAACAGCAGTTGGAAACTGATCATGAACTTGTTGAACTTCCCTTTGCCTAAACAAGTTTTGACATGGATTTAGTTCCTTAGGACAGAAATTCCTTCACAACATGGTTGCAATCCATGTTTTTATGAACTTTGCCATAAATTCATTTGCTTCTTTATTTTCATTATTGTTCATTCTTTGAGTTATTACTCCCATATTGTATTTCATCCATTCAGTAAATATTTCCATATATTTTATTTTTGTGGCTTTTGTGCCTTGGTTCTTTTGTACTGTGCCAGTCAAGGTTCTCCCCACCTTGCTGCAGGACTCATTTCTGTAACATTCTGGTAAACTGAAAACCCACATGAGTCAACAGAGACAAGGATAAAAACCCATTACACCAGTACCTTTTCTGCCTCATGTTGTCCTCTGTTGTTTGGTAAAAGCATAAATCAGGTATATGGTGTGATGTGATATTGTGATACATATGAATGATTAAGACAAAATCCACACTGAGATTTATGCAGCACAGCCTTGGGACTCACACATTATGGTTATGATACAATCTGCCATGTCTAACATTTTATTGCTGTGGAAATAAGCTCCACAGGGAAATGGGCTCCCCGTCCTTTCCATACATCAGTTATTACGTCTGCTTTGTCCTCGCCAGCCTAGTTTTGAACACCGTGAAAGTTACTTAACAGCGGCGATTCTGAAACATACAGCCGACAGCTCCGGTTAAGTCCAGGCTTGAAGGAGAAGCCATGCAGACATGCACATACTTTTCTGAAAGCTGACATATTATATAAACACTGGGCACAGTCAGTGGAAACTCTGATGATTGGAGGCAGCCCTGCTTGACTGAGCCTGTTCTTGAAGTGTTTTTCCATGCCTGTGCCACTTTATTTGCTTCTTTGCCAGCTAAAGCCAAAATGGGAAAACTCCAAACTGTTTGTGGTGCTGAAACAAAATTCGATATTGTTTAACATTTCGACATTTCGCGAGACCAATAGTAGTAGCAGTAAACTAGCACAGCCAGACATTTCCTTTGGACAGGATTTTGTTAGGCTTGTTTTAATTATGCAAAGGTCTGTGGGGCACATTTTAGGATAAAATAAGAAAAAAGAATTCAGAAGGTATGTCACACAGTTTAGCTTAGTGTGGTCATATAAAAGGTTAAACATAGATACAGTGCTAATATTTTTTCTGTAGTTGGGTTGAGGCAAACAATGCTCTAGGTTAAACTAGCTCTTATAAATGTAATAAAAATCTCACCGTCCTAATCCTTTGAATCTGCAGTCCCCTTAAAAAGAGTGAACATCAAATCAGCAGAAATGAAGATGCTTCTCGGCTCTGTGTAGATAGAACAAATGCTCATCAGCCTTTAATGAGCTCATTTCTTCCTGGAACTGGGCACTATTTGGAGAAGCACACCAAAACTCACATAATTCTCTTTCTATAAACAAAGGCGTACTTGGCGCAATAAGAGTTGGCAGCCTGAGCGTCAGCCCAGAGGGACTCTGATTAAATGCAGTGAATGGTGCAAAGTGTTGCAGCAGCCTGACACTATGCCTGCTACATCCTGCCACATGATTCAGTATTTCACTCATTTAAGCATATTAGTCTGCTGGACGTGCTGTATAAATTTGAATAGTAACCTTGGCTGGCAAGAACATTGAAATTAAACAAACAGATATGACTCACCATTGTGCCAGGCTGTCCTGTACAGATATGGTGTTACAGTGTGACCTTGCCTGTGGGCAGAATTACAGCTCTGATTCAGCACCTCGGCCATTGAGAGGACCTGTGAGACGTGATGGGGCAGCTTTTGTTGGATTCCGAGAGTAGCAGACCAAACATGACCAAGACGCACAGTTATGAAATCTCTCTGTGTGCTCCAGTTATGCATTTCATGATACCCCCACTACATCTGAAAACAATTACTGATATTAAAAATGTCTCTATCCACATTCAATCACCATTCAGGAATCATCTGATTTTAGACAGTATAAGGCTTGGACACGCCCTCGACATGGAGCTGGGCCAGAGCATTACATGCTGACCAAGTGGTTCAAATATAGATGAAATTCCTAATACTTTAGTTGTATCCCAGTTTGGTGAGGGGGGGAGGTGAGGGAGGAAATGAATTAATGTGTGTTGCACTGGGGGATTGTTACCCAGTGTTTCCAGAGTGTCTCATGGAAGCCTTATTGTAGTGATGGAGCAGTTGATGAAGATTAAATCTGATGAGGATTGATGAATCAATATAAACAATGTTTTAGGTAGATTAACTATTTGGTAGGTGTTTATTATTTTCTCATTTGAGAGAGTATCCAGCTTTAAAACTCACTCAGTATTAGTCCTATACATTGGGAGTGAATAAATGAGGAAAATGTGAGGTTTGTTATAGTCATTATGCTGCACGTATACCAGTTTAATTGAATATGAATGGCATACTGAACAGCTAAGTATCTTGACTCCATGTGAGGCAGCAGTCAGTTGCAGTGTGTCTAACATTACACTAGTTCTCAATGTTTGTTCTTTAAGCGATAAAGATATCCGTCAGATCACTACTTTGCAAGATAGTTTGGAAATAGGGTCATAGTTTTTTCATACATTTTAGCCAGCTCAAAGACCCATCATCGGGCAGGAGATCCATCAGTGCTTCAGGAGCTGCCGAGCCAAAGAGAAGCAGTCTGGGAAATTGCAGACGCTAGGCAAGCCACAGCCTAATTATTATGGAATGGGACTAGTAATCAGAAGGTTGTTGGCAACACTGCCAAGCTGCAGAGCAATACTGTTACCGTAGTGATAGATCACTGGTACTGGGCTAGTAATCAGAAGGTTGGTGTTTCAAGCCCCACAACTGTTGGGTCACTGAGCAAGGTCCTTATCTTAAATTGCTCAAAGTCGTGTTCAGCCATAATTGTAAGTTGCATCAGGTGAAATCTGCTAAATGCCAACAATGCTTGAATCACTGACCTCTTGTTTACTAGTCCAGTTCCTCAACCACTAGGCCAAGCAAATATAAGACTATACAGCTCTGGGTTTGTCTGATCATCCTCACATTATAATTTGCACTGGACATTTTCTTCAGTAGTTTGTAGTTTTATTTGCCTTTTATTGTTTTACATTTTATTTTGAATTTGTATTCTATTTTGTTTTTGTTTTATACCTTTTGTGTACAGGTGTTTAGGTGGAACAGTTTTGCCTTATCTGAGGAATTGCTTTCTCTTGCATCAAATCCCAAAACCTGAACCGTAATGCAATAATTCAAGCCAGGAGCCAAGGCCATTATCCAGTTGCACCATTGTTGTGCAAAAGCTCTCTCTCTCTCTCTCTCTCTCTCTCTCTCTCTCTCTCTCTCTCTCTCTGTGTGTGTGTGTGTGTGTGTGTG
>JAYDZF010000014.1:15490923-15508278 GCA_034509105.1 Microcambeva barbata
ATGCGTTACTGTTTTTACAACACATGTGCATGGCTGAAACACTAACAACTTTTCCATACAGTGTAGCTTTCAATAGGGCAGTAGATGTAAATAAAATGTGAATACAAATAAACAAATGCCTAAATGTACACCAACCAGGCATAATGAATACTTACTGGGGAAGTGCAAAACACCCCTGTGGGTGCAGTATATATTACACAACAAGTGAATATGTCATCCTCAAAGTTGATGTTAGAAGCAGGAAAAATGGGTGTTCCCAGGCTGCAATGGTCAGTATCTATTAAAATGATGGAACAGTGGGAAACAGGTTCATGGGTGGCCAAGACTCACTGATGCACTTGGGCAGTGAAGACTTGCCTGGGTGTTCCAAACTGGATCTGTTAGAAAGGTGTCAGAATACACAGTGTAGCTCAGTCTAAGAGGGACTAACACAATATTCAGAAGGTTGGCGTAATGTTATTCCTGATCTGTGTATATAAGCACTACCAGCCAATAGCACCACTGGGGGTTTACACCCTGGATCCCAACGGAAGTGGGCTAGCATAATTTACTGCTGTGCCACTTGACGTTTAACCCAAATGTTTTAAAGTTTATCCAGTAAGTAAGTGTTAGACTACAACAACAGTGTAAAATAAAACCTTGTTTTGATTGCATGTAAAGACATCAGCTCAAAAACTCATTTTTTTAATTCGATGTATCAACTCAAAATTGGAATCATATTTTAAAATGATTAAATCTCAAGACAGCAAATGAAGTGAGATTCTTTTCTTGGGCACCAATGGTATGAGGACATCAATGTTATCTAAAAAAAACATGACTAATTACTTTTCATTAACATACTTCTCAGCCTAATTGAATGCACACCATAAAGCAGAGCAAACTGTAGGCTGAGACACCCCTGTATTCTACTTGCACAGAGAACTGTATGGGTTCCCATCTGATGTGTTCCCAGCATTCATAAGTCGGCACATAATCCACAGTAAGAGCAACTCTGGCCTTTCTGTGCATTAAAATGTTTCTTTTTTTTAGATCAATGCATTTGTACAAAAATAACTGTCACTACAACACATGGCTTTTTATATAGAAGTTTGATTTTCAGTTTTACCAACTACAGTATCGAATGTTTGGCTGGTGCAGCACATTAATGTGCAAAGTCACCATCTCTGACATACATGTTTGAATCTCAACTGTACTATCGACCATCTGGGTGCCTCCACGGACCCGTGTGTCCGCCGGAGGAGAGGAATTATGACTTCCGCGTGGCTCAGCGTATGCAATTCTTGCATTGTGTGCTCTGTGAGAATCCTAGCAGGTGAAAAGAATTGTACAAAGAATGCAGGTGACAATCTAAGGCCCTTTTTGAAAGGGCGTAGGGGTGGCAAGGCTGCAATTGAAATGATTGCAATTGCAATTAAGTAGAAAGTGAAAGGGAGGAAAATGATACACTGTGTGATGATCCATGTGACCAATATGATGGTAGTTGGTCACATAGATTGTCAAACTGCACCAACACAGCTGAAAAGTTTTGTCTTTTTTGTCTCTCTAATACTGACCCTGCCTGCACTTCCCTGCGGTAATCGTTTAGATTTTTTGGTGAAGCAATAAAGATGCAATACTACATAAATATGGGGGAGAAACTTTAAAGTCCCACACCAATTTAATGTTTGCAAAGTCTGCAGAGTAAAGCAACTTTGTGGTTCCACTTGCATCATCCCCAGGGCTGATTATAGCAATTTGATATTTGGTGAACATCTTTCCGTAAACACCGGTAATTCGTAGTTAAGGTCCTGGGTTCGATCCCCAGCTTGAGTGGATCGTTTGCATATTCTTCTTGTATCTTTATGGGTTTCCTACAGTTGCTAGCGTTTCCTTGTACATAAACTGATTAATAGGGCAGGTTGAACCAGGAAGGGCATCTGGCATAAAAATAAAAATCAATAATGCAGATCACGAAAGAAAAACAACGGGTAAGTCTTACCCAGCCTGGAGGAGAAACTAGTAAGTCTAGTATGTTTGTCTAGTCTGCATTCTTTCTTTGAGAGTTTCATAAACTCTCTGACCCCATTCTAACAATCTTTAGGGCTGTTGTTATAGCGCTGTTGGGAATCACTCTAAAACTAATTTATATCCAGCTCTGAAATAAAACTATTCAGTCAGTAATTTTGCTGGCACATTCTGACACAGATTATACAGTGTGACTTAGAGCTTCACCATCTCGTATTCATGTACAAGTGGACAGAACATAATAGTGCGGTGCTTTTGATGTCATGTTGAGGTACAGTGACATAGGATAAAAATGAAGCACAATTTGTGTCGTTTTGGTGACTTCCTTTAATTATATTTACTCATTCTTCAAAAAAATGCATGCTTGAATGGTTTATGTCTAGTTTTCATGGAAGACTCTATTTTTTTAATCACATATGTGGTCTCCATGCATCACATTGTAGCAGAAGCTTTTCTTTCTTTTCTCTTCTCTCATGCCGGGCTGAACGCCAGGTTCAAAGAATTTGGCGGCTTTACAACAAAGACACCTGGCATATTTTGTCATATTATTATTTGCAATATTGTTTTATATTTATACATGCATATTATATTATTCTATGCAAAAGAATATAGTTCACAGAAGTATCAAAAAATGTGAAATGTAGTTTTAACAGAGCTTTTAATACACAGGAAAGTTTCATACTCACGGAACAACACACATTCCATCAAAGTTAAACAAATCTTTTTGGATCTCTCATCTCAGACATTTTCTCCATCGCTACTCTTCTGGAAAGGTTTTCGACATGTTTTTAAAGAATCTAAGGGGATTTTTAAAATACTTTCATATTCAAGAAACCGCAGACCTTTCAGCAAAGTTAAACAGTTTTCTTAAAGTAGCAGGAACCCTTTGTTCTGATTAAGAGAAATCAACAAAATCTGAGAAAAACAATTGCTAAACACGCTAAATGACCAAAAGTATGTGAACACCTGACCAAAAGATTGTTGAATGCCTCATTCAGACATTCATCTATTCTGGAAAAGCTGAGAATTATGAGGGAACCCATTCAATACACTCAGAACTTATCCACAAATGTACTCACCGATTTTAGGTGACAAAGGGCATACGGCTGGTGCCCACATGTCTGAGGGGGAGTGAATTAGCTTTTTTCTCCTTAGAGTGGGGATTGGAATTAGAAAGCATGATGCAATGGTGCAATTGGATGTGCCAAAAAGCCTGGAGGAAAGGTGGAGAAAATACAAAACAAAATATATTTTTACAAATTGGGGGTCATTAGGAGTATCTACAATTCACTATTAGAGTGTAAATGAGTCATTTTAATAGCTCTAGGACTATAGAACCACAAGCCAAAAACTGGGTGATTAGTCTATTTGAGTCTGTTCAACCATCAAAATAGTTCTAGGTGAATAGATTTGCTGAATATTATTTTATTACAATATTATCTTATTTTGTCTGGTGAAAAGCATATACAGTGTTTTCTTTGCATAAATACTTCAACTCAGCATTAGTTAATCTTATAAGTTGTAATGTGATGATGTGAGGGTGCTTCACCGAATAAGGACAATCAGTGTTCTTACTGTTTTAGAGTGAACAATACATAATCACTCCAATGACCATTCTCACTCAGAAATTCCTTGGTCTAGGAGTAATATAATCACAGACTGCTGTGTTCCTTCTTATTTCAGTAACAGCTATAAACTGTCATTTCTCCTGTTTCTCAAACCAGCGGTCCAGCAGTCTGGTTGCCAATATATTGAAATTCAAAGCAGGCAATGTTTATAGGTTTCTTTTTCTGACCTCAAACATTTAAAAGCACAAAAAGAAAGTAGTTCAGGTCAGTCAACCATAAAATTAGTTATACCACACTTCGACTTGCTCAGCACATAGGCAGGGTGGATGGTGTAATCTCAGACTGTCATTTAACCCTGTGTTTCGGTGGTAAGTGTTGCAATGGACATTGCAATGTGACTTTGGACACTTGCACAATAAAATATGCAGAGTCTTTACAAACACACCCTCCTTTTTATCTACACCTTTCTCATTAATCTACAGATGCAGTCGTATCACCTGCCAGCAAGTTTCTTCCCATCATTCTGGCTTTGAACATTTGATCTTTAATGAACATTCTACAAATTAACTGATGATTGATGGCTGGTCAGACATCCTCGTTCTCCATCAGTGTGACATTACAGATTCTCTTTTGTCTCATCAGCCTGAGATCATTTTGTCATTTTGTTTTTATTGTTATGATTATGTAGAGTAGACATTGGCAGATATTTGTCAAAGGTTTAAAAGTCAATGATTCATTGATTGATGGGTTGATTGCCTAATTATAAAAGTATTTTTTTCACATTTACTTTTATTTTTATACATGACACAAAACACAGCAGTTATTTTTTTAATGTTTGAGCCTTTAAATATTATGTGCTGGTGCACTGTGAAATGGTTTGTTTCAAATGCAGAGTTTTTATTGATGTGTTAAATTCTTCTCTTAACACAAACACTAAGGCAGTGGTGGCAGATAAATAGTTGTTGGGCCAAAAGAGAACAATGCACACGATACCTAGAAAATGTAATATCACTGGCTAGTTTCTGATAGGCCGCCATGTTTATGGTACAGCACAGGAGCCGAACCTGGCAGTTTGTATATCAAAATAATGAATGCCTTTGTCTATGAAAAGTAATTTTGTAATAAAGAATATACTCTACTTTTTGATCATAATCCAAGGGGTAGCCATGGCCTGGTAGTTACAGAACTGGGCGTGTGATCAGAAGGTTTTTGGTTTGATTCCCAGAGCTGACAGGTCACAACCTGAACAAAGCACTCAACCTTTGCTCACAGACTCTGTTAAAATGCTGAGGACAAATTCCACTGCAGTGGTGAAAAGAGTATTCTAAATAAGGTACTGAACCTGATGACAAACAAGAGCACCTCAAAGGAAACCGACGTAGCACAGAAAGGATCCGGACCACCTCACCTGAGGATCAAACTCAGGACCTTCTTGCTTTGAGGCAACAGCGCTACACACCAAGTCTCTGTGCCACCCAAAAAGAATTAACCACTGTTGTCCAAAAATGGATTGGACTACTAAGGATTTTTAAAAAGGTCAAAGATATACTGGAGTTTTAAATGAAGGCTCAAGTAAAAAGAAGTAAACAATGAGAAGAGCATGATGACATTCTGATAAATTCAATACATCCAGACAAAACCACTAAATACTGAATATTTTTTTTAAATATGGAATATGACAATATGGACATATTTCTATAGATTCTGGTTTATCTACTGAGCCTGTAAGCGCATGTATGGTGAAGTACTGTAAGTGCCAAGGACAAGCAACATGAAAACCCTGTTGTGTTCTTAAATGTTTTCTATGATTAGTGTTTTTCTTACGAACAACTAGTGTCCGTAAGATATACGGATAAATAGAATATATATAAAAAACACCACCTTGTATGTTGGTTAGTTCATGTTTTAATACACAAATATTTGTATTTAAATACACAAATATATGTGTGTTTGCTTTGTTCTCACACTTAATTTTAGGTTATGTCTATTCCAGCTTTTAAATGGGTGCAAGGCACACAGGAACACCCTGGACAGGGTCAGTCCATTGCAGGGCAGACACACACACATTGACATATGCAGTCCAATTGACCTAACAGGATGTTTTTGGATGATAGGAAACCAGACTCAAGAACATGCAAACTCTGCACATAAAGGACCCAGACCACTCCATCTGAGCATCAAAACCAGGACCTTCTTGCTGTGAGGCGACAGTGCTACCCTCTTAAGCAGCGTGCTGCTAAATCCAACCTTAAAGGATTTTCATGAGGCACACACACTCTCTCTCACCCAGACTTACTGTATACGTGACCTCTTTCTTTTTCCTCTCTTTATCTCTCTTGTTCTCTCTCTCTATCTGTCTCGTTGTCTCACACTCTGTCTCTCTGGCTCTCTCTTTGATCTGTCTTGTTCTCTTTTTCTTCTCTCTCTCTCTCTCTCTCCCTCTCTATCTCTCTCTTTTACACACACACCCTCTCTCACTCTGGAGGCCATCTTACCTCATTACTCTTCAGCCTTGGCAATGGGCCAGTATTGTACTTCTTTTCAATCTATCTCCTCCATCACAGTTCTGATGGGCTGTAGAGAGGACAAACCCTGTGTTCTGCTCTCAACTAATGGAATCGTGGGACATTAAAGGTGGATCCCCTCCTCCATGCTTCTATTTTAGGCTGTATAAACATTAGTGCTACTTTTATTGTCATCTTTGTTTTAGTCAATTTAAATAAATAAAAAATTACACTTGCTTACACTTGTTAGAAACTACTGACTTGTATAGCTGTAGTACTTTTATTCTTATGAGTAGACATTTCTTCTCAATATGTGGGGATATGTTTGGGTTTCTGGGAAATATACAGAATTTTAGTTATCTCAGAGTAAAGGATTGCACTGTTTCACAGAAACGACATCGTTTAATTTACCCTGTATAGAACATAGGCGACATGGTACAAAACAAGAAGGTCCTGGGTTCTATACCAGTGTCAGCATGGGTTTCCTGCGGGTGCTCTGGTTTTCCTCTACAGTCCAAAGACATGCAGCCAGCTTAATTGGAAATACTGAACTACATATAGGTGAATGTGTGTGTGTGTGTGTGCTTGCCCTACCCAGGGTGTTTATGTGTGCCTTGCATCCATTGAACAGCTTGGATAGGCTCCAGCAACCCCCTTCCCCCATTATCCCCTGACCCTTATCGGACACCCGACACTAACGTTTTTGGACATCCCATTTCAAACCTGATATAAGCATTATAGTTTATATAACACTGTTCATTGCGGCTGAAATTGGGGCTCTGTGTTGGGCTCATTCCTTTTAAAACCAAGCTTTTCTTGCCTTGTTCGCAAAGGAACCAAAAGGCCAGTTGTAGCCTAGTGGTTAAGGTACTGGACTAGTAATCTGAAGGTCGCCAGTTCACCACTACTAAGTTGCTGCTGTTGGGCCATTGAGCAAGGACCTTAACCCTCATTGCTCAGACTGTATACTGTAACTGAACTGTAAGTCGCTTTGATAAAGGTGTCTGCTAAATGCTGAAAATGTAAATGGAACAGCAATCATGACATCTTCCCCAAAATTGCAGCAAAGCATTTCATTTTGTTTGTATAACTGATTAATTTAAACAATGTCTATACTGTCTGTGTAGGCATTGTTAATTTTACAATTATTGTATATATAATCCATTCAGATTCCTGGCATTTAGTACAGTATTATGTAAGATCCACCAGTGTCCTCTTTGACCTACTTCCTTTATGTTTCTGCGTACTGTTTTGGCATGCAAAACCAAATTCCTTCTCGCTATCAGCTATTGTACTTAGTGCTGCTTGTGCTTTGTGAAACAGGAAGTGCAATTTAATGTTGTGAAACAAACACTTTCCATGTTTATTATGTTTAATTCATGCTATACAGCACACTACCACAGGAATACACACAACGACCATGTAGACCAATAGTATGTGGACACCCAAAATATTATCAATATTAGCCAGGTCACGTGCTGTTATGTTTATGTGAGCTTTGGGATTACAGAGTAATTACAGATAAAATTCAAGATCATCTATCTTGAGGTCATCTAGATGCAAACTGGGTCTCCAGGAAGCTGCTGATGTGCCACACCCAAACGACTTGCTTCGACTGATTGCGAAACTTCATGGAAGATACAACGTACACCAATCAGACATAACATTATGACAACCTTTCTAATATTGTGTCTGTCCAGCTTTTGCTATGCTGCACAGTGTATTCTGACACTTTTCTACAAGAACCAGCACTAAGATCTTCAGCTGTTTAAGCTACAGTAGCTCATCTGTTGAATCAGATTACTACCTTCATTGAAATTTTCAGTATTTAGCAGATGCCTTTATCCAAAGAGACTTACAGTACAGTTACATTATACAGTCTAAGCAATGAGGGTTAAGGGCCTTAATCAAAAGCCCAACGGGTGCAACTTAGCAGTGTTGAGGTTTAAAGCGGCGACATTTGTTTACTAGTCCAGTAACCACTTAGGCTATGACTGGCCCAACCTTCGCTCTTAGCCACCCATTTATCACTGTTATTGGACCACTTTTGATAGATATTGACCATGTTATGCCTGCTCGGTGTATATTGATTTCCCCTATCAGTCAAAACAGCATCCTTAGAACTTATAAAATAAAGCATAACATTTTTGATAGATCCGTAATTTACTCACTTATTGCTGTCATATTTTCTGTCAGAGTATAAACTAGAAGGTCAAGTGAGACTGTGGCAATATTTGATTTCTGGATTCAAAAGTCTGCAGCCAAGCTCCATTGAAGCAAGAATAAACTGGATATTAGTACTTAGATCACTGCCCAGGTTTGAACTATTTTCACCTTCAAGAGAACTGAGGAGAGCAGAAGGACCCTGGCCAAAAATATGAATGATCACAAGCCAAAAAAAACAAAAGTACAAGTATAACAATCCCAGTATGCCACAGTTTGAATAATTATCAATTTATTGTTCATAGTTCAAGAACAAATAGCATTTGGATTATTTAATGATATATTATGTGATATATTATGGGGGAAAATCAGTATTTTTAAAAACAATAGTAGGTAATTGGCCCAGTGGTTAAGAAACCCTGCAGTAAAATGTTAAATATATTTTATGTTTTAGAGAGTCCACACTGGGGCCTGCAGATGTATTAGTCTCTCTAGATAGTTCAAACCTAAAAGGATAAGATTTTTCTAGCTGCCTCTGGACTGAAAAAAACAAAACACATATGTCTGGAATGTAGAGCCACACTGTGCCAAATTGATGGAATTTTTGAATAATGCGTCTATGCTTGTCTGGGAGGAATATTCTTGCTTCTATAGGCAGAATAAAAAAACAGGCTTTATGTGCTCAATATTATTAAACTATGAAAAATACCGAATAAGAAATGCTAATTTGGACAGAAATATTTCTTAAATGGGCATATGTACATCCAGTCTAGTCTATTCCGATGCTTGATGGCACAAAAAACACCTATTGAAAAAAAGCTTAAAAAGTTCTACACACACCAAGGATTTTAAACATATATTTGTTCATGCTTGAAAATTCTATTCAAATATATTATGTATTCATATGGAGTGGTTATATGCAATTATATCACATTTAATAACAGAACCATCGGGGGTTAAACACTTTTTCTCAGTGTAGATTGACCCAGTGCATCAATTTATGTATATTTTATGTTTATTTGCATATTTGGTAGCTGTCGATAAACTAGCTTGCTCCATTTAACTTGAAACTGAAAGGAAATCGATACGTCTTCCTGTGTTGTGCTTGACTCTAACTGAACCTGTTTCACCATTTGAGTAGACTTCTTTTCATTTCAATGTTGGGGACAACTGAACTTTGACCTAATGGGACACTTGCGGTGTCATTCACCCAGAACGGCTACATTGAGCAATCAGTCCTCTACGACCTTGGCAAATGTACCCAGCACTGGATGAACTACAAAATTATCATTAAAGCATCAATCGATTCAGTTAAAAATGGTCCTTTTTAAAATTGAATTGAAAAATGAATATTTACTTAAATGTATTTTAGACAAAGTAGAACTAATATGTTAATTTCATTTATTGAATCACACTATTTGAGTTGTATAAATCTGTGGCTTAATTATTAGTTACAGTTTAATATCATATCAGATAATATCAGAACTACAGGCTGCTAAATCAACAGAAATGACTTCATAAATGGGGTGCTTTTAAAAAATACATATATATCCAATGCCAATAGCTGGTCTCTGAATAATTCATTTAATTAAACATGTCTTCATAGCACATCTGCATCCAATAATTTTTTCCCCTAAACCTAGAAAGTTTTTAAGTAACTTGTACGCAGGATTGTGAATGTTTTTAAAGCCTTTGTGTGCAGAACATTTTTGAGCCACACCCATAGCTATGTATATAATCCATGATATAATGTAAACTCTCATCCTACTTTGTGCCCCTCTCTGCCATACATGACTGTTCCCCTGTGAACAAAAATGGGGTCTATAAAGATATTGGTTGAGAAAAGAGATGGGCCGGAGTAAAGGAAATATCAAGGCCAGCACAAACCCCTGACCACAGTCTACTAAATCTATTGAGAATGACTTGGAACATGGATTGCAACCAAGAACAATCGACTTTTGTAATAAAAGCTTGGTGTAAAAGCTTGGAGGCTGTTACATCGAGAGAAATATTAATACTAATTCCAATAAATTGTTCCCATTAAGGTGTCCAGATACTTTCAACCACTTAGTGTGTGTGACATCAAATCTCCACTGTAACCAACTCCGAGTACACTGGAAAGTAAAGCTAGGTTGCATTGGATCACACCTGAGAGGTTTTTTTTTTCTGAATAGACTGGTCTAACAGCCAGAGGCACTATGAGACCTGTCAAACTAATACCACATGTGACCAAGTGAAGGTCAGGAACCATGGGAGAGACAGCAAACAAAGCTCCACAAACACTGCTCATCAGTGCCTTTCCACTACTGCCTTTAAACGCCATATTCTCGTCCTGGTTTCCAAATGAAATGTGTACTTTAGACCAGGCCACTCCTTTTATTAGTAGATGGTGGCTGTGAAAGCACCAGAGCAATATACAAACCAATGATGATGTCAGCTTGTTATTGACTTTCCAAGTCTGAATGACTGAGCAGAGGAGAGGGGGTGGGGTGCCATCTAGCTATTGCAGAGGAAAGTGCCCTGCCAGGCAAAAATGAGTCCTGGAGCCAGCGTGGGGGAGGGGTGGGATCCTGCAGTGTCTCACAGCACCAGACAGAAGCGTTAGCTGCAGCTTTTCCACCATTAATAACACTCTCTCTCTCTCTCTCTCTCTCTCTCTCTCTCTTGCTCGCCACCGGTTCCAAGTCCCACCGAACACCAGACTCACGATTCAGAACTGAAACGTTTGACTGTAATTACCAGGAGGTCTCACGGCATCGAGGTGCAGAACGAATGTTCGACAGTTCATGGGTGTGGTGATTTCAGAAAGGAAAAAGAGCTTGAAAACTGTAAATTGCCTAGATTCTTTTGACAGGAAATGGCTCGTGGTGTCTGCCAAAAACCGCACAGGGCCTGAGTCAGACCGTAAAAAAACCCGCCGTGGCCTGGAAAGGATTTGCAGCCCTTCCCCCATGACACATGGCCTGATGAGTAGTGCTGGGTGAAATCTGCAAAACATTACACTTCGAAACATTTTCTCAGAAAGTTGTGGGTATGTTTTTTCCTCTGTGGGATTTGAACACCATCACAGTGATTCTGAAGAGTTCGTTCATATCATTCTTAGAGTGCATTAAAACTATCCTCCACCAGTCATTTTATTTGGAAGTGTTGAGCTTTTTCATAAATGATTGCTACGACCTAAAATCTAACAATGAAAAAAAAAATCGATATCATGTACTTGTCTCATTGTCTGGTTAAATAAAGCGTTAAACCACCAGATGGAAGTTTCTCGAACAGGAAAATGTTCTGAAGCTCTGACAGCTTACTTAAGAGCACTAGTTTTGAGCGATTGGTCTTGCCACAGATGCTTGATGTGCTTAAGATCAGGACTTGGACTGGGTCACTTGTGGATATCACTTTTCTTTATTTTAAACCACTGAAATGTTGTGTTTTGGATTATTGTCAAACTGAAGAACAACCTTTTACAGATCAAGCTTTCTGATGGAAGTTTAGCTCTGAAAGCTCTCAATACTTAAAAGAAAAAAAATTGTTGGTCTACACCATTGGGAAGTATTGCCATTACAATTCTGGCCACCACAATCAGTTGAGTTCATTTTCTTTAACCCCTTATCCTAATTAGGGTTGGGGAGGGGTGCTGGAGCCTATCCCAGCTCTTCATTGGGCGCAAGGCACAAGGTAACACCCTGGACAATGCGCCAGTCCATCGCAGGTACCTACAGGACAATTAAGTGTCTCCAGTCAACCTGGTAGCATGCCTTTGGACTGTGGGAGGGAACCGGAGTACCTGGAGGAAACCCACGTGAAAACGGAGAGAACATGCAAATTCCACACAGAAAGTACACAGATCGCCCCACCCAGAGATCGAACCAAGGACCTTCTTACTGTGAGGCGACAGTGCTACCCACTAAGCCATTTTTCATTTAAAATATATGGTACTTTATGGACATTGGTAACATAGTAACATAAAACTTTGTGCTATCACCTGGAAGAACGGTGGTTCAAATGTGTGATCTGATCCCTGCATCTTTATAAGCTGGAATATGAAAAAAAGGAAATTTATTGTACTGTACACGAGTTTAAGTATATATGAAAAGGACCCCAGGGCATCTTCAGACAAACAATTTAATACATAGTAAATGCCCTTGACCATAAACAACAATAAATTTTTTTTTATTCATAATTCATGATTCTAAAGCCCTATGACCTATAATAATATAAGTTTTCGCAGACATAATGCTTATCTTCATTATAAAAATATATATACTCAACATCGATGTAATGATTCGGTGACACATTCTGCAGTCCTTGCTAACCCCCCTCCTATAAACCAACTAAATACAGACAACAAACAATAATAATAAAAAACCCACACAACATTATTTATACGGGAAACATTGACCTACTTCACTTGTGATTCCATACCATACTGATAAATGACTGAGGGGATTCCGCTTGACATTTATACTCCAGAGAAACAAAGTCGTGGATCACACACACACACACACACACACACACAAATGCACTCAAATACACACATACTTTATAATTTAGCTTTTGTAATAAATTTAATAGTGATGTGTGTTTCATTTCATAAGTTATTCCATCATTCTATAACACGCTAAGTCATTCTGTTAAAGACTAAGTAGGCTCTTAATGTTTACATTTCATGCCTTCTTCTTTGAAAAATCTATACCATAACTCCTGTATTGTGTACCGATTCCTTCCCTGCTAGTAATCCAGATTAAGACGCTCACTAGACCTCCCACCCGCCATTCACAATCTTTGTTTTCCTATGCTCACGCAGACGTGCTTCTTGTACCAAGCTCATAAACAATTGCTCTTATCCAGCTAGTGTCCCTTTTCACTGTGGTATCATAGGGTCTCTGGAGTGAAATACCAGATGGTTTAAGTGCCTGGCTTTTCTGTTTCTGTATGTTACTACCCCACAAAATAAGGAAAGCATCTTTCAGTACATTTCTGTCAATGTCATAAATTTACTTGCGCTAAACTACTTGACTCAAGTACTGAATCATTGATGCTTTGTGTATTTATTTTTCCTTGGAGAAATTTTTTATCTAGATTTTATGAAATACATTAACCGACGTTATGAAATTTGAAAATTTGAAAATCTGAATCTATAAAAGGAATGCATACGCACTCATCGGCTACTTTATAAGAACCAATTAGCAAGTAAGGTGGCAGCAAGATAATTCAACAGATCATACAGACGTCAAAAGCTTATAATGTTAAAATATGATTTATTAAACAATGAAAAGTTTTTCAATTGCAGGAAAAATGAAGTTTGTTTCTTGTTTTCTCAAATAAGTGAACACTAGATTAGCATTGGCTTACATTTTACATGTTTTAGTTTCATTGTGTATAATGGGTATGGTATAAAATTAGCCAGCTAATTGCTCTTTTCCAATTGTCAGTCATGTAGAATATACAGCTCACACCACTGTCTCAAACATCTTGCAAATTATATTTCCTGGATATTCTCTTTGGAAAGAAGATCTCAGTCTCACTATGGAAACTTAACTGGAGCGTTGTGTGCTGAAGTGGCACTAATGTTAAAATTGATGTATAGTCTACAGAGCTGTAGCTACAAGCTCAGAAAACACTAACAAGTAGTAGTATAATTGAGCTGACTAGAAAACGTTGGATGGATGGGGGGTTATAATCTTTAATATCAATGAAGTTAATTAAGAATCGTGGCGACTGCTGCTAAATAATAAAATATTCACCCCTAGCTGACTTGATTTCTGGTTACTTGCTTAAGAATAGTAAACATTTCGACATTTTGTTTTATTCATGGATGTTATCCAACATGTGCGACATGGTCGGCTAGGTGGGTAGCACTGTCGCCTCACAGCAAGAAGGTCCTCTTTGATTCCCAGGTGGGCCGGTCTGGGTCCATTTTGTGTGGAGTTTCCCTGCGTCTATGAGGGTTTCCTCTGGGCTCACTGGTTTCCTCCCACAGTCCAAAAACTTGCAATCAGCCTAATTGAAAACACTAAATTTTCCTAAGGGTTTCTAGCCACTAGGATACTTAAACTCGTGCATTGTAGTGCCTGTTCCAGACCCGAATAAATAGGGAGAGTTGCATCAGGGATGGTATCCGTTGTAAACACTATGCCAATCAAAAATGCAGATCACAATTTTCTCCTAACTAAAGCAAAAAAAAAAAAAAGAAACTTATCCAACACCCATATATTTATATAACTATGGTGCTAATTTAACTTTATTACATTTACACATGCTTTTGTGAAGAAGTTAAAAAAGCATAAAGAGATTAAAAAAGCTAAAAAATAATTAAAATAGGGAAAAAGTTTCATGAATGACTCTGACTGATGGTTGTTAATGGTAACATGATTAGACATGACAGCTCTTATTAGACATTACACAATCATTATGGCCATAATTATCTTACCTTAAGTTCCTTTATTTGCTTTATTTTTGTATATTGAATTTATGAAGGACAACATATTCAATATGCATATTATTCCAGTTCATAATATTAGTTATCTTACTATGAGTGCACCTCACAAAGCACAAACTGATAATTACTGTACACTGTTCAGTTCACTTCCTGATCACTTGATCTAAACCCAGTAGTGCTCGGAATGCTGTTGAATGTGAGATTTGCATAACGTATGTGCAGCTGAAAAATATGACCCCATTTTAATCCATGCATTATGTACCAAAGTGTCAAAGAAATGAAAGACTATGTGGAATCCATGTCACAAAGAAAAAGAGATCTGTGATCGTTCGGGATCTTTTTACTCTGTCAGTGACGTGAGATTGTAAATTCGAGTGTTGAAAATGTGAGAATGAAACTGTACCATAGAGCAGAAATAACTGGTGTGTTGTTTGTGTGTGTGTGAGAGAGAGATTGTGCGTGCGCGTGTGCGCGCTAGCTTCACTTTGAACAAAGCTGCAGCGGCAGGCCTCCTCTCTTCTCCTCATTTTCGCCTGGAAGGTCAGCGCTCAGTGTTTGAGTGTCTGAAGCCGTTGGCTGCTCCTGAACCGTTTGGCTTTCTCCACTAGCAAACAGCCCCACAATGCACCTCATTCGCTCTTAAATATGTGTTTTTAACCCGTTTTAACTTCCACGCCGTTATAAACGGGACCGGACGATTGTTTGGGAATTTAACTCGCTGCTGGGCGTCTCGGAGCGGGTTTATAACGCCTGATTAGCGCTCGGTTTTGAAAAATAACCGAGGAGGAGGAAATTCCACACAGGCAGCTAAGCACAGAAAGCTCCTCTGTGTCGCTCCGTTTATTCAAGTAAGTGCTTATTTCTTATATTTTCATCTCGCTGGGTGTACCGGGACGTATTTGATGTGTTGTACGATCACTGAATGTTATTTATAACGGCATATGAGCGTTCATTTCTTAAATAGGGTAATTCTTAGCTAGGTTATACGGCTGGGTGGGGGATGGGCCCTCAGTGAGTGTGTGTGCGCGCGCGCGTGGTTGTGAATGTGTGTATGCGCGCGAGCCTGTTTGATCGTCTATGTGTAAATAAAAGTGTAATAAACATTATACGAAGTTAATATAGCTCCTGGACGTATTATTGGATTAACGTTATTAGTGTAATACTCAGACCTAGCACTCTATCATCATACACACTGTGTCATTAATAATGATTTATTCATAGTATTGTATTCAATACTCATTCTTGGTCCATTTATTATTATTGTGTGTGTTGTGGAGTGGAGTAAAGGGGGGAGGGGTGGCAGTAGGCAGTGCCCCTGTGTTGACAATCTTGTACCCCCTGTGGCTGATCCTAAATATATACTCTTTAATACCTTTTGTGTTTGTGTGTTGTATGTTGATCTGTTGGGGATTTTGTAGGATCTTGGGACATCATGTTCTTTTAATGGCAAACTTCATTCTGAAAATGTTTATTTACTTTATAAGGGTTAATCCGGTATGTTGTTGTACGTGATTATGTACATATGACCTTTGAGCAATCAAGTTTGTAATTAAAGTGAATATGCAAGTTGGGAGGGTTAGTCGAGGGTAATTACCGGGTAAAAGGCCAGTAAGTGACTAGATTATGCAAACCACATCTTGGTATCTTGATCACATCCAAAAATGCAGTTTGATTCAAAATGTTGCTTACTTTTCCAAATTACAATACACTTAAATGAACTGAGTGGTTTGGCAATACCTTAGGGGTGACATGGTGGTCTAGGTCCCTTCTGTGTGCAGTGTTTATGTTCCTTGGGTTTTCTCCGGGTGCTCCGGTTTCCTCACACGGTCCAAAAACATGTGAGATTCCAAATTGTCCATGACTGTGTTCAATATAACCTGTGTACAGATGAAACTTGTGTAATGAGTAACCGCTTCCTGTCATGAATGTCACCAAAGTGTAAAACATGACATTAAATACAGAAAAAACAAGACCCTAGGAGTTTCCACACAGGGTTACTTCTTGGTTGTGTGTTCTATTCTGACAGTATTATGTCGTGCACTGGTATTACAGGTGGTTTGGACAAGACTGGCACCATGTGTACTTCCAAACATGACTAAAGACACCAGTGCTCCGAAAAAAAGTCTTTGGAAACTATCAGGCCATCATGGCGATATTAACACCCCAACAAATAAATACTTTTATTTAGGCTAGTGCTTTCAAACCACTGGGCATCAGACTGGAACATGGCTGCATGGAAAGAATCACTGGAGATCTCTATAAGATCAATTACATTTTAAAATTTAAGTTCTATTAAATACTTTTTGGGTTATCGGCACAAGTTGGGAGCAACAAAACACCAACTGCGATGAAAACCTGGGGGAGGGGTGTGGAATAACCATAGAATGGAAAATCAGTGGGAACCCTGAACTAAGATGTTTGGAGGTATCCCTGTACTTGTGCCTGCTTGATTGCATTTAAAAGTAAGTGCTATTAAAATGAATTGCATAGAAGGATCCTTTGAAACATGCTTTGTGAACCTTGCCCTTGAGTTCCTATTAAAACAAACACATTTATATTATCTTGTATGTAAAAATACCCATACTGTGACTTCACTACCCGTAGCCACACCGCCCTCAACATTAATCTCACTTATTGACTACTAGACTCGCGATAAGAGTCAAAAGTTCTGATAATC
>JAYDZF010000014.1:15615405-15628419 GCA_034509105.1 Microcambeva barbata
GGCAATTACAAAAGAAGAAATCCACTGAAAGAAAGAAACCAATGTCCACGATACAGACAAAAGTATGTGGACAGATGGGCATGAGATTATCGGACAATGATTCTGTCAATTCTTTAAAAAAAATGTTATTAATATAGAGTGACATTTAAAATATACTTTTTTGTTTTGAACAACGGCTGATCTTCTAAGAAAGCATCTTACAATGCCATTGGATATGACTCTAGTGTGTTTGGATGACTGGGCATTGACGTTGGTCAAGGAAGTATTGCTTGTTGTCAAGTTCTCTCCATCTCCCATTTAACATCAACCTTGAGGATAAAATGCTCACTTGCTGCCTGATATATCCCATCCACTAACAGGAACCACGATGAAGAGATACTCAGTGTTATTCACTTCATTTGTCAGTGGTTGTAATGTTCTGCCTACTCTGTGGATTTATTCACTTTTTACATTTTCAACATTTAGCAGAAGCTTTTATCCAAAGCGACTAACATTACAGTGAGAGTACACAGTTGAGGGTTAAGGGTCTCGCTCGAAGGCTTTAAAGCAGAAACAAGGCAGTGCTAGTGCCCTATCTGCTAGGCTTGCCCAATGTATCTGATGTAATGACACTAGGTAATGACAGTTGGTCATAGACGAGCCATTAGTTTTTAGCGTCCCCCCTATATTATAAAAATACATCAATATTAGTGAATATGTTTACTGAAACTTAAAGTAATAATTACAGAACATGCATGATTTTATTAAAAATAACTGTCCTACTACCACTTCAAGGCCTAAAGCATAAAGAAAGAAAAAGTAATTAATCTTAAGTTGAACTTAAAAGTTACTGCTTTGGCATGTAATGTGTGACATTAAATGATATTCAGTCAGATGTGTTTTTAATTTTAATATTATTCAAGACACAACTTTAATGAAAACCATTATTTTCAAATGAGATCAAGTTACTGCAGTCATATGACCAATTGTATCCACAAATGAAGACCCATGTGGACCCTTCAGCACACACATGAGGTCAGTGTATTTTAACATTATTTGATTAAAATGAATTAATCTTTGGTCGTTCATAGTAATGAATACATATTTTAAAACAAACTGAATAAAAACTGAATAAATTTAACTATTTGATTTTTTTTTGTTTTACATTAAACACCCAGTTCATCTTTCACCCTTTTGATGACATACAAAATCTGTGGTTTTTCACGATTTGCAGGTGCTATTGGAACGTACCCTCGGTGACACTTTGGGGTTTACTGCACACTCAGATCATAAAACTAGATCATGAACCAGCATTTGTCATTTTGTCCACATGATCTGGGCAAACTAATCTACTGTGGCCTGAGCTATTGGCTCAAATCAGTCTTTTGTTTCCAAAACATGATACCGAATTCCCCACTGCTCCAGATGAATCACACCTGCTCTTCACTGTCGTTCGTTGAGGTCGAAGGATGAGCATTTTCAGAATAATGGACACTGACAATGTCAGTCCATACTCGGTCGATTCCTTCTTTTCTAATTTCTTTAACAGCCTCTAGTAGGTCTTTAGGAGGTGCGTTTGAAAGGCCCATCGGGGGTCATTAGTGCCCAATTCCTGCAAAGCAAATGCACTAATGACGGTATAAAGGTATGTGAGGTGTTTACATGACATGCATTGATTAGCAATTTGATCCCCCGGTGATGTTCGGAGCACAGAACGTAAATTAGGTGACCTGTCAAAGGACAGCTGGAGGCATTGATTAAACCATCGTGATGGCACATAACCGCATGTTCGGGAACTAGTCCTTTATGAATGCACTGGTTTGAAGTCTTAGTTGATGCCGAAAGCCTTCATGGAGATAAGGCTCTATCCTTATAACATGAAGGATAGAGCCTTATTATTCAGCTTTTTGAATCCAGCACAACAATTCAGCTAAATGCTTCGACCCGGCAGCAACTGTCCATCCTGTCAGCTTTTTTATAAAAAGATTATATTATTATTTTTTTTAAATAAAAGACTAATTAAACTCAGGAATTCTTTATGAAAAAAATGTGCCAATTAAGGTGAACTGCATATATGCTAGCTGCTAATTCACCCATTATGGAGTTAAATTTGCTATATAATTTTTATATTCTTTTTGAATGAAATTAAATGATTCGATTTTACAGCCCACAGATGGTAACTACATTTAGCCATTGTGACATTTTAATATTAGACCAGAAGTCTTGTTTGATAAATATATTAAATACATACTAAGCTTAAAGGTATTTATATATTTTAGTGCCTCAATACCTAACCTTACATTTTCTTTCTTATGCTCCTAATAAAAAGACCAGTGTGAATAGTGTATAGTGTATTTATTTAGAATATTTAAATTCCCAATAACACTGCTACACCTGATACACTCATTCATGGTCATTACCAGGATACCTGTGCTGCGATGAGATCAGTCTACCATACAAACTTCAGTCTAAATAGATACAAAGTACTTTATACACGACCTCTAACAGACCTCTAACATCTCTTCATCACGGGACCTGTTAGTGGGTTCGATATACTCAGCAAGTGAAGATTTTATCCTCATAGTTGTTCCTCACAGGAAATATGGGATTTAGGATTTGAGTTTGACATGGGCTGAATTGCGAAGGCTAGACGGCTGGTCATAGCATGTCCAAAACTGCAGCTCTTGTGGGGTGCTCCCAGTATGCAGTGGTCAGTCACAGTATTTCATATTAGAGGGATGCATGTGGTTGATAAAATGTGAAGTCAATAAAACCCTCTGTCTGTCAGTGGTGCATATGTGCATATGAAAGAACACATATATTAAGGTCATGTATATTTTCTGGTTCAAGCTTCTGTGCAGTGTAAATAAACATAGATGTAATTCCAAAGAAAAGTTCATTACATTTGCATGCCATGATCACAACTACTGATTTATTTTTCAAAGCTAGTGACACCTGAAATATGCTAAATAAATGCCGGATTTACTCTATGTATAAGCACAGAAAAAAGAGCAGGTTGCAATTAGAGCCTCTCATTAATTGAATTATGAGACCGTATGCTACTCTTGGAGAGGACTCTTGAGTCTGTTTATTCAATTTTCCTGTTTACGCTTCGGAGTCCTGGACGGCATACTGATGCGTTCATCAAATCTGGCAGATCACCATTTACGTCTAAGTAGCGTCTGACACACAGGCTGGGATAAAATATGACCACAACAAAACATCATTTTTTCTGCATTTTAGAAGGACTTTCATCACCGCTGCGAAAATGATTTCATAGACGCTTACAGATTTGACAGGAAAATGGATGCTCCATCTGACCTTGTCATGCTCTCAATTTTTTATTCTCAAACAACATTGAGCATTTATACGCGCAATGTGATCAATTCATTTGTTTGATTAGTGGAGTTACCACATTCCAGTCTTCAAATAAACAGCAAACTACAAGTTTATGTATTGGGTTAGATCCATAATTATATTTTAAGAAATCAAACTAAGTAATAAGAAGAAATTGGATAAGAAGTACAGATTTACATGTAAATTGCAATTATAAAACCTTTCAAAACTTGGCAGTAAATTGATTTAAGATTTGATACATTAGATTACTAACACTTCTTGTCAGTTGTTTCAACTAACAGACAAAAACACAAGAAGCAAACTCTTGTAAGAAATGAATGAACCACGTCAGTCCCTAAACAGACTGAGTTTTATACAATCTGTTGCTAAGGATATCGTAAAACCAAGCACACAGTAAAACAATCTCATTAAACCAATATTAGTGGCACAATTAGACTATCAACATGACTTATGCTGTGTTAGTTATATATACATAGACCCCACAAAACAACCAATGAAGCATGAATCATTTTTATCACCTATAATACTCCTCCAAATGTAGATGTATGCAATATCTTGCGTTTGTACCAATTCTGACCTCCACTTAGAGCTGTGACTCTGACACATGTGCAGCCCGACTGCATCTTTTAAACTCAGTTCACATGTGGATCAGATTTTACACGGAGAGTCATCACTGATCAATCCCATAAGCCCCTTCCCAATCTCTTTGCAGGCACCATCAATCACCCAGCAGAGGTTGTAGTAGCATCGGTTATGAGAAATCCCATTCAGCTACTACCATCTGATAGTAGAGCTGAGATTCGACAAATATGTGGTGTCAGATAGTTGAGTTGTGGCATTTGTGGACTGAAAAGCTGGATAAGAGGTGATAACCTGGTTATTATTCCGTTGATCATAGCTTTTATTTTCTTTAGCTAATTTACCATATTCAGCTATTTATATGTAGGTATTACTCATGAGTTCTTCAATTACTATTTAAAATCCTTTATTTATTATTTTAAATTGGGCCAATTAACCTTGCAAAGGGTTCTTGTGAGGTTCTTCAGTTACTGTATTGCTCTGCCAGGTTAAATTATCTTATTCTTCACAACTTCAGAGGTATGGGATCTCATCTGATCTAACTTTATGTCGAGTAATACTATAAATAAAACTGTAATTAGCTATTTCTTTTAAATAAATTATGGAAATGGAACTTGACATATTTGAGAATAACTGACACATCAATAAATCATGAAATTATAAAACATAATTAAGAACACACAGTATTATAATTAAATCAGTTCTACGGTTTGATCTCACCTGGTATGAAAAAGTGCAGCATAGGCTTCGCTTCCAGCCAAAACATAACTGATTCCAATAGACACACTGTGAAAGAAAAAAACATGTATCAGCTTTGTTAGAAAATGTAGTCATATTTTATTCATATTATTCATTAGTTGGGGATTTAGATCTTTAAAATATGGAAAGCTTTTAAGCATTGTTCAAACAAAAGAAAACGTTTTTATTATCGGTTTTATTTATAATTTATAATTGTAAGTGACAAACATTACTGTATCATTAGGCCCTTGCTCAAGGGCAATTGTGGGACTTAAACCAGTAACCTTTTGATTACTAACCGAGTACCTTAACCGCTAAGATAGCTCCCTACAAACAAATTGTACTGTGCTAGTATACTGACTATATGCTCAAGGGCCCAATAGTCAACCTGGTTGTGGTAGGGCATGAACCTCTGACCTTTTAATTCCAAGTCCAGAACCTTAACCAATGGACTACACCTGCTTACACAGAGCAGTTCATTGTAAGTCAACAGATTCTCCAAGACTTAAATAAAGAATCCATGTAGTTGAAAAAGGATGACCAAGAATTCTAAGTACTGCTCTGATTTCCTTATTCTTCAGAATTGAACCCAACTGAACCTCCAAGGGACCACATAAATGGTCATATTTGCTCTATGGATCATCCCCCATGCCCCTTTTAGCAGATATGAATGGGCTGCAGTCTGCATAGCTACAGGTACCAACTTACCAGGATCATATTGAGTCATGCCAGGCCCCCAAGCATCAACCACATGGCTACGTTAGTTTGGAACGATTTACTTAATAGATAGGTTGGGTATTATGTGAGATATCTCATTAAAAAGGTGTGCTGCCAGCTCTGTCAGCAAGAATACCCAATGATTTTGTTGTCTACAGAAACACACATTATATATTTACACAAACAGAATTCCGTCTAGCATTTTCACAATGTTTATCTCGGCTTGCCTTTAATCTGCAAGCTTTTATTACTTGTTTGTGTAAAACTTGCATCACCATCACCTAATCTTTCAGTGAAGTTAAAATCTCTCGAGGTTGAAAAGCCCAGCCTCACCAGACGTGTTGGAAATGGTAACATAGCTTTTGGATGCTGTTAATGCATACACAGTATCTATAGCACCCACCTACGCAAATGTTTTTTTTTATTCCACCAGGCTGTAGAACTCAGGAAACTTTCAAAAAGCACAAAGTAACAACATTCAAAAAACCTCCAGCTCTCTGGTAAGATATGCTGAGATCATTCAGCGTCAACAATCGTTCATTTATTCCTCATTTTACCATTGCTTTATCCCGGTGAGGGTCGTTGTGGGTCTGATTCATGGGACCAAAGGCAGGAATCATCTCAAGACACACACACACAAACATTTTAGTGGCTGTATTTGTTCTGACTGCCCTGTTTGGACATATGGAGGGAAACCAGAGCACATGGAGGACCCAAGATCGCACAGTACACAGGGAGAACATGCAAACTCCACATAGATACGAATATGTCTATCTAGGTGGGAAATCTTTCAAACCTTTCATCCTAATAGGAGACACTACATGTCCTATAGGTTGGTGGTCCCTAACCATTCAGGCTTCATCATTCCAAAATTCATCAACACGTTATTCAAAGCAAATTGTCATTTTTTCTACATATCACAGTTCTCTTTCACAGATGTGCCAGCTGTTCTGATGTTCTCTGGAACCAAGATACCCGGTCAGGTTTTCACTTGACTAACTGTGACATTATTTAAAGTCAAAGAAGAGAAAAATGGTAGTTAGGGCATCAGTGACATTTCACATGTAAATAAAGCTCCACTTCCTGCCACTTTAGACACAGCGGTGGGGATTAAAAACCTACTTAGCACTCAGATCCCACAAGGCCTTGATCTTCTCTTTCCTTGATGCAGAATGCAGCCAAGCTCCATCTCTTTGCTTTCATTAACCTTTTTGTTGATTAAGATAAAAGTAGAAGGTCCCTAGGCTAAGATCTCTCCTTATCTGAGGAAGAAAGGGGAGGGTGGGTAGCGCTGACATTTTACAAAATTCAGTGCCATCTTCTCAGGAAGATATTCTCTATACAGAGCACACAGCTGGAGACGAGCAGCTAAACTGTCTGTGTTCATGGAAAAAGTTTTCAATTAACTGGGAAGAAACATGTGGCACTTGACTTCTGAGGGTTGTTCAAATGTCAAAATGTTTGTATGTTTAATCTGAGTATCCCATAAGAAACAATGTAAACAGAAACAATCTTTGCCAGACCCCTTCTGGCCTTTTTGTTACAAATGTAAGTAAATCTTAAACCACAATAATAAACCAAAATTCACAGTAGTACTGCACGTAAACACACAAATCACATTTCAGTACCACCATAATTATCATTCTTTTTCTCATCACTGTGCTTTCTCAGCTCCTTCTTAGCGGCCATTTTAATAAACTATAAATAAGACATCCAAAAAAAAAGCACTGCCCATTTTGCGAGATTCTAGAGAGCTGCCTTGCTGCCTTACTGCCTACATAGAGAATTATCTAATTAGAAAGAATTGTAATAGGACATTGCCTTGTAGGGTGTGTCATTTGAACGATTACTACGCTAACACAGTTAGCATCATGACATTCAATGGTGACACGAGCTAGCATAATTTTTCTATATTTTACAATAATTCGTACTTTGCTCTACAATTCTCCCTGTGTAGGAAGTGAACTAGGTTTGCACACTTTGTGATGTCACATATTTTGTTTGCGTCAGTTATCAACTCAAAATCGGTTTGGATAAGTTTAAAAAAAAGTTTGTAACTCAATGTTTGTTTTACATTATTCATAACTCTAAGGTCCACTGTATTAGATTGTTGTGTTTGAGTCATTCCCATTACTAATAAGGGCATTCTACAAAATATATAGAATGTTTTATTTTGGTCAAAAAGAAACATGTTGTAGCTGAGTGGTTAAGGTGTTAGGTGTTAAGAGCCACTGTTGAGCCATTGAGCGATGAACTTAACCCTCAATTGTCATGAGGATAACGTGTTACCCCGCCATCCACCATGCCAAAACTCGAAGCAATAAAAAATCTGACTGAAAGACCAGCAATCAAAACACCTAACGAATGAGAGGCACTGCTGTACATGCCCTGCAGGGGCTTCCCAAAACAAAACAAATTACCTTAATCACCGCTGAGTATTGCAACACTAAACAATAAGACGTTTACTATGACAAAGCCATTGTGATTTATAATCGAACATATTTTATTAGAAACAGTAAAAGGAGTCATACTCATTTGTCAGGTTTAATAGTGTGTTATAGCATTACATTGACGATCACCCAATCAAGAGCTCCTTGCATTTTAAAACGGAGCACATTTTGAGGTTTCATTTTTCTGCAGAGCTTCATATAATACTGACAGCATTAATAAACCTCATGGTATTTATTACGAATATTACAAATCCACATCCATGTAGGCTGACCTACATGAACGTATTGTTTCAATGTGAACATTTTTTGCATTTAGCAGATGCCTTTATTACAGTTACAGTAAGCAGTCTGAGCAATAAGCTGACCCCAGCTTATAACCATCTTTGTTTTACGATGATAACATCTGAGACACAAAATAAACTGTCCATGACCCAAGTTCTTGTCTTGTGATCATTGAAATTTTGTCTGATGGGATGTTGAAAAAACAGTCAACCTGGATTGAGGAGTAGTCTATTTGAAAAAGCTTACAGTTCTGATTTAGCTCCATCTCATTTTCCCTTATTTGGATGCTCAGAAGTTCGGACATTGTTTGTGACATCACATCTCTCTGTATAAACTTTAAACAGGGCAAACTTGACTGCACCTAGATTGAGCACTAATACCTATGTGTGTTCTTCTAATGTGAATGGAAGTCCTGTCTGCCTTACATGCACTAGTTCTGAACACTACCGAACCCTGAGGAAGCAGCAGGTAAACAAGAAGAACTGAATTATGGTACGTACAAGTGAAAGAGCAGGATGACGTTGAACGCCCAGCAACAGTGTTTATTCAGAAAGAGAACACCGAGAACATGCAGGTTGAGATGAATCTCCTCTTGAAGCTTCCATCCAGTGTTCTTCTGCAGCAAGTCTGCATCTAAAAAACATAAGAAGCAAGGAATTTGACTTAGCAGTCGATCAGATTAGCAGAACACAGCTAACACTTTATAGCCGTACAGCCTGGGACCATTTCACTTTTTCTCTTTATTTGTCTCCATCTGAAAGCTGTCGCTGGTGACAAGTACATTTCAGACAATAAGTGCGAGGAACGGATGGGTCAGGGAGTAAAACGCCTCAATCATGCACGGTGAGCGCTACGGACGAGTGAAGCCATCCTTCAGCGGCACACATCACTCTTCATCGGCGCTGGTGTCTGAACGCTTTTATGGGGTAAATAATGAATTGGAGTGGAGATAAACGTGAGCGGTGGAGAGAACACAGAGAGGAAAGATGAATATGGATGGAGATAAGGGAGGAGACGGGAAGCTCTTGTCAAAAGGGCGGGAATAATTCATGCCTCAGCACCAAACACCAGACTGCTTTAAAACCAGGCAAAGAAATGTAGAGGCAAGAAAAAAAAGCTGTTAGGATTAAGCACTGATTTTATTTCTCTTTGCTCGCTTGGTGGCACTGGTGACCTAATTAATTACAGTGATGAGGCATAACCATCTTCATTTTATGATGACCAACCTCTTAAGACACAAAACTGTCCATAACCCAAGTTTTTGTCTTATGATGATTTTAAAATACTGTCTTATTAAAGATCTTCAAAAATATTCGACCTGGATTGAGGAGTAGTAATGGGTTTGAAAAAGCTTACAAAGAAATAGAGCTAAAAATTTGGCTAAATCTGATTGTCACCTTTTGGGTGCTCAGAAACTTTAAGATTAAAAAAAATAATAATAATGTGGTGATGAGGTAAAAGCAGAATTGCATCAGTGTCTACACACCCAAACTATAAGATTTATTGCTGACAACATTAAAAACAGTGGCATGATGACATGTATTTTCTGATGTCCACATCTTTCCCTATTCTAATAAAAACATTGTTTTACTGGACCTCTGTTTTACATACGTCTGATTCTATGACATTCTCAAATTAGAATACAAGGCCACAAGCCAATCAGATGCCAGTTAAAGTCACTTAGCTGCTAATAATTTCCATTCTGATGTTGTATGTGAAGATTAAATAAAGCTCTTGGCCTGTGACTCGTTGATTGTATGTATGTATTATGAAGCCCGGCTGCAAAAATGTGACTGAAGAAGCTATTCTAAAAAGATTTGAAGAAGTATATTATACAAGCTGTCTGTAATCATGTACAATAAATCATTAAATGGTTCTTCTTTGGAACCAGAGCTCAGTAACTATATTTTATTTACTTCTGTAAACTTAAGCACAGTGGTATTTAACTCTATTCCACAAAGAGCCTGAAGGCTGCCAATTTTTATACCGAGCAGGCTTGAGCTACATTTAATTCTCCTTGCTTAGTCATTTAGTTTTTGCTTATAAACGACTGATTTGTGGAATCGGGTAAAGCTCCTGCAGCCACTTTGGCTCTTTGTCAATAAGAAAGAGAAGCAATGTACTAAACACTTGATGAGCAGATTCACAAAGCATGATCTGTCACTCTGTTCATACTATTGCATACGTATGGATATTTAATACACAATGTGTCTGTTAAATTACACAAGACCGCTTCTAATGTTATCTGTCACTCCCACTCCCCTCCAAAAGTACTTGAACAGTGAGGCCAATTTCATTATTTTAGCCGTAGACTAAATATAATTGGGTTTCACATTAAAAGATGTATATAAGATCAAATATGAACATTTTATTTCCAGGTATTACATCTGCATCTGATACAAAGTTCAGAAGATAGCACCTTTTTCTGAACCCACTCAGTTTTACCTGTGAGCAAAAGTAATGGAACAGATTAACTTAAAATAGATTAAAGTGAATGAGACATCATATTTAGCTGCAAACCCTTTGCTACTCCTGCCCTTTGTAGGCTGGTGCTGATGTAACAAACAGTTGCTTTAGGGTCTTTTTTACAGCACACTCAATGTTGGGTGGTTTAAAACAAAAGATGTTATCTTTGGAGTATCTATCAGATCCAGATGTATTCATTCATTTATTCATTATCTTTTCCTTTATCCTAATCAGGGTCGGGAAGGGATGCTGGAGCCTATCCCAGCTCTTCATTGGGCGCAAGGCACAAGGTAACATCCTGGATGGGGCGCCAGTCCATCGCAGGATCCAGATGTAAATACCTGGAAATGAAAGTTGGAATGTGTATCTTTCATGTCATATGCATCTTCTAATGTCAAACACAAATGTTTTAGTGTACAGCTAAAATAAGGGAACTTGCCTCACTGTTCCACACAACACGGCCAAATTATGAAACATGACTTCATTCATGAGCTACATGCAGCAGCCATCAAAAGTAAAGGTTGACAAATAATACATTAATTGTATCTCATTTCGCATCGACCAATTTATCCATGTCAGGGTCACAATGGCAATGGGCCGGAACACCCTGGACCTATCGACAATCTGTATGCCTTGGAAACCATGTCTCCTTTTAAAAAGGGAACAAACAAACAAGGCAGAAAACACTGCTGGTTGACACTGTAACATTTAATATGCCATGGTGCAAAAATAAAGAAGCCAAGGGACAGTCAGTGTCAGTCGTATAGATTCCCGAAAATTAAGCACATGGGGCAAGAGTGAAAAAATCCTTCAACGTAATTTCTAGTGGCAATCTAGTTTGTATACCTCATTAAAATGACAAATCCGTTTCAGTCAGCCACCCATCTGTGTAAGCGAAGACTGTTGCTTAAGTCTGGTCTACGACATGAAGACTATTGTAAGAACGTCAGGGAAACAGGCACTGGATGGACGAGGGCTAGATAATGAATTTTTTTAGAGGAGCCCATCTGCTTGATATAAAAAGGACAGGTAAGTAATTAAGAAGGAAAGGAAAGCTGCTTGAGCTCAACACCTGTCACGAGATCTCTCCTGTTAAAGCAAAAGAGAGAAAAACACGAATATAACATGAGAAGCTGAGAGATCTGTGAGTGGCTCGACAGAGGTGGTATAATGATAAGGCTCATCACGTTTGCCGGTGGGGTTAGGGGTCCACCTTCTCATTAAATACCAATTAGGATGGCAGGATGCCAAGCTTGCTCTGACGGACACAGAGCTGCTTTCTGCAGAGGAGTATGAGAGCACGTGACGAACATCTGGCGGAAAGGACGGCTAAAGTTCAGTGATTATCAATCATCTAAAAGTACCTACTACATTAAATCTATCAGCAGTAAAGCATACTTAAAAATGTTCCAGAGCTATCCTGAGCCAGAAAGCATCATGTGATCAATACTGTGATGAATGCCACGTGGTCTCTGGAGAACTTTAGAAAACCCTGCATTAACGCTGCTGTTTTAAGGAATGCAACCTGAAACTTTGAGTTCTCTGGGCTCGAGCTCATCTCAGATGGTCCAAAAGCTCTGTGTTTAGATGAATTCAATACATTTATCAGTGAAATCAAGATTCCACTTGAAATAAATTTAAAGTATGTTTGTTTAATCATTTCACTGATGCATAAACTGATCAGGAAAAAACATTATGACCACTGATAGAAGTCATTAACACTAATTATCTCTTCATTATGCCACTTGTTAGTGGGGGGGGGGGTATATTACACACCAAGTGAACATTTGATCCTTAAATAAGCAAAAAGAATGGGTGAATGTAAGAAGTAAATTGTGATGGGTAAACAACCGGGTCAGAGCTTCTCCAACACTGCAGTGCTTGTGGGGTGTTCCTGGTCTGCACGGGTCAGTATCAGACGTAGTAAAAGGGAGGAACGGTGGTAAACCAGCAACTGGGTCACCTGAGCTAAAGAAGCTCATACCACTGAAGAAGTTAATGCTGGGTCTGGTATAACGTTGGATCACAGTCCCGGGGCTGTTTTTGCAGTAAAATTAGGACCAACACAATTTTAGGAAGGCGGTCATAATGTTATGCCTGATTTGTGTATATCCAATATGAACTAAGAGAATTGTCTGATCTTTCATCAGTGAACTTGATGTACAAATGTATTTTTAATAAATGTATTAGTAATTCAACTTAATTTCCTTATGAAATGTATCATTTACATTCCATACTAATATGCTGTATTTAATAAAATGGGCAGCAATATGATATTTTATCACTGCAAATCAGATTTGCCCATCCGTGAGAAGAAATTTAAGATCAGTCTCAGAAGAATTACTGGAGAAGTTCGCTTCAAATCATGAAGCATTATTGGCAGTGAGCTGCCTTGCTGAGGCAGATGC
Source organism: Microcambeva barbata (assembly GCA_034509105.1). Classification (NCBI taxonomy): domain Eukaryota; kingdom Metazoa; phylum Chordata; class Actinopteri; order Siluriformes; family Trichomycteridae; genus Microcambeva; species Microcambeva barbata. The sequence goes on from JAYDZF010000014.1 coordinate 15,628,382, forward strand.
CTCAGTAGGAAGGATTCTAATGAGACATTGATTAAGCC
>JAYDZF010000014.1:15681189-15693337 GCA_034509105.1 Microcambeva barbata
TCACCAGAGCTGATCGTGGTTCATTATTGATTTGGGGTAGTTTTTATGCCATTCTTGGCACAACCCTTCTTATTTATTTGCTCTTGCCGACTGCTGGCAACATTGAGTTATGACCCAGGAAGTTCACATTCTCTACGATGGTGAGTAATGCTCTTGACATAAACAAATAGGTGCAAAAAAGATGTCCATTGGTTTGTTACATCACATTTTATGACTACATACCTTGGCCATGTGGTTTCAATTTTTGCTATAGCTACATAAAACTGCAATTATTATGGAATCTGTTATTTTGCAAATATTATTTTATACATTTTACAATTCAATTAAAACAGTTTTTATCAGTATATTATGAATGGAATTGGTGATGCAAGCAGTAGCTACACTAAATTAGCACCCGTCACCTGTCCAAATGCCCTACACGACCTCTCTGTCTACACCCTCCTTCAGTCAACATTTGAAAAATGGGAATAGAAATAGCACCCTGATGACCAGCAGTTCAGACAAAGACAGCGCAAAAAGACAATTTATCCTTTAAAAAAAAGTGCCTGGGTAGCTCCCTCATGTCATCCTGTCTACATTTTAAGTTTTCAATTTTTCAACAGAAGTGCAGGAGGGCTTTTTAATCACTAGCAGTGATGGATGAGGTGGGAGGCTTCGCCTTGCTTGGGATGAACAAGCGAAGGGAAGCGTGGGAAGTCCGGACAGCCTCCGATCGGCGGCCAAATTACACTCGCACATTACAATGCGTGTCAGACGGTGGCTGTGTCAGCTCTCATACAACAAGACGCCAGTTGGGCGGGACGAGTGATAAAGGAGAGCGTCGGAGAGTCGGCCATCAAAACACAGAGTTAAACCCTGGAGTGTCAGGGAAAATTACTCTGTGACACCTCGTCATGTTATATATTAGGATGTGATAAACTTCCCCTGTTCTGCAAGTCGTGCGTGTCAGGCTGGAGGTGGATGGTACTGGGTGGCTGATGCCCGGCCTGGGTTAAAAGTTGGCAAAGCTTGCGTGATCTTGCCAGATGACCAAAGGTTTGTGGACACCTGATTATAGTGACCATGGCACAGATAATACACACAGCACAGTTTTACTTCTGAAACTTTACGCTTGATCTTTTTGCTGTGTTTTTGTAGCTTTTCCTTCAGAATATTGGAAATCCAAACCACAATGTGCAGTTGCAGGCTTGCTGGCTCAAACCCCACTGTTGAACCCTTGAGCAAGGCCCTTAACCCCCAATTGCTTTGAATGTACTGTGATGCTTTGGAAATGTCTGCTGAATTATCTAAAAATTATGTGTTGTTTTTTATTATCATTAGAATTATTGTTGTTGTTCTCATTATGTATGTGCCCAGGTGGAAAAGCAGGATTACCTACTAGCACACCAATGTGGAGGCTGAACTCCCCAGTTCCAAACAGCACCGGCCAGCCAAACACCACCCTAGAATCTATGATACACAACTGTATAAATAAGTGTCATGTCAGGAAGGGCATCCAGTGGAAGTATGTCAAATCAATAATGCAGATCCTGATCTGATTATTATTATTATTAGTTGTTTTTTATCAATATGTGTGCATGTCTGCCCTGAAAAAAGTTTCAAAGCCAGTTTTGAAATGTTTAGGGGGCATATATACTCTATAGGGGACTTATAAGAAGTTACAAGTCTTATAAGTTTCTGGGCAATACAAAACATGTTTTTTGCACAAAATCACACTTGAATAAAGAGATTATTTGTTTTCTTGACGGTTTCAGTCCCTTTCAGAATGAGACGTTTATGAGCTCTGTCTCTTTTCATGTTAATGCTGAGCATTTACCATTACATCTCATTACCAGACATGAAAACAGAGGCAGTGTTTTCCAACAGTGAAAGTTTGTGCATCAAGTTTTGTTAATATAAATGCTAATATAAGGGTCTAACCGGATTAATCAACTGTTCTATCTGCCTGGGATACGTTGCGTCCGTTTAGCTCTATATAGAATTGTCGGGTACACCATCATTTAGCCAGGTTTCCATAGAATCCTGAAATTACACTCCATAAGACTTACTGTGTGTGATGTGCAGTCTTATCTCGTCCATTTTGTTCACCAAAGCTTGCACATTTTAGAGAAAATGCTGGGTACCAAATACAGATGCTGTGTTACCTTTAGCTTAGCCTATAGCACTTTGTCTCAAAGCTGACTGTGAGCCCTTCCACCATTTTTCCCCCCAAAGTGGTGCACTGGAACTCTCAAGCTTCATTAAGTTAGTAGGAAAATGACACACGTGAGCATTTCTGGTTGAAATACAATGTGTAAAAGTGTTGGTGTACAAATAAATAATAAGAAATTCAACTGTATTATAAGCTCAGTACTAAGCAAAGTGCTCTTGTTAAATGCTCCACCTGGCAGTTCCTTTAACTGATAGCAGGAAAATGTGAAAACGTGGTGAAGTGCAAAATTTACAATCAAACCTTTTTGTTCCTCTTTCAGTCTTTCCTGGGTAGTGCTAACAAAGAAGCCAATAAATGACAATCAGCAAGGGAAGTTCGCAGCAGTATGCCTGTTCCATATTTATAGCATGTAAATAGTCTGAGGTAGGCTACCTAAGAAGAAAATCCATAAATGGGTATTTTAAGAGAATTTCCACTGGAGAATGAGAGTAGCTTTAGAAGACAAATAATACAAATAAAAGAAAAGAACAGGAATGTCAAGACTGTGCATTACAGAGAGAATAGTGTAGCATAGTCTTTGCTAAAGTAAAATCGAAGCAGTCCATTCTCATCACTGTTAGTGTGTTATTTTCTAGAATGTTCTGTACATCACAGTGTTATTATGTGTACCATGTGGTCACTTCACCTCGAGTTCACTGACCTTTACGATCTGTACTAAGTCCAGCTGTAACTACTGGGCTACCGTAACAGGACAATTAAGACAATTAACAAGAAAACATGAGGCATACTAACTCATGACATATGCTAAATAAGCTAAAAGCTAACGCTACAATATACATGCATTACACAAAACACGATCGGGCTGCTCCACACCAGATCGTGGTCCTCATTATTGATGTACAGTTTATCCTCATTTTTTATTTTTATACAGTCGTTATACCGAATAACCTCCCCGACGCAACCCTCTTATTTATCTGGCTTAGGGCCAGCACTACAATGCACTTAGCAGACGCCTTTATCCAAAGCAACTTACATTTACAATAGAGAGCCTAACAACAGCAACTTGGCAGTGTTGAGGTTTGAACCAGCTACGGCTTGACTGCATGTTTTTGGCCAACCCACATAGACATGTGATGAACATGCGGACTCTAAAAAGAAAGGACCTGTACCACCTAACCTAGGTGTTCAAACCCAGGACCTTCTTACTGAGGGATGACCGTGCTACCCACAAAGTTAAAGTGCATAGTGGTTGAGGCATTGAACTAGTAGGCTAGACTAGTGGCCACTGTTGGGTTCTTTAGCGAATTGAATTGAATAAAAGTGTCTGCTAAATGTTAAAAATGTAAATCTAGAGAAATATTTTTTAATGTGTGGGGTCGTGGTGTTTAAAGCATCATACTTACTTCGGCAATACAGAGTAGTTTTAAGACCTGCACAGCTCCAAAACAAGTAATTTCCACCCATCAAACATTTAGGACGTGGAGAGTACTGCCCAAAGTGTACAATGATTTGGAGATTATTTTGGTTCTTACAGAACTATACCGACCCTCTCTGCAACACTGAAACATGTTCTTGCCTCAGGCTGATCACCACTCCTAACATTTTAGTCTAGGGAACCCTCTGACATGCTGGATTAATTCAGATACCATAAGGAGATCTGGCAAGCTGTCCACCTCCAGCAGGTGGTTAATCATCAGAAAGCCCATGATGACTGACACAGATGTCCAATTCTCCAGTACTGGCCTGGACATTTCCCTGACCATCAGGAAGATCCACATGAGGCTCTTAAGCAAAAAATTTTTAGATCCTTGATTGCCGGATTAATTACGGACCACTCAATTCTGGTCAGGCTTGCAAAATGGGCGAGTAAACATTCTGGAGAGTGTTAAGAGCCAGCCTACCATAGAACCAGAGGTAAAATGTTGTACTCAAGGAAAAGTTATATTGCTTGAATTACTCAAATATTAGAAAAGTTACTAGAATATAATGTATTTAAAATTTACTCAGAGGAAGTGTTAATTAGTTCCATAAAAAACAAACAGTCAAGTACAGTAAAGCCATTGTTGGGCTGCTAAAATAAAAATAAAAAATTCCTGCATTCTGTAGCTGATCCATCTGCCTTGCAGTCGTATATTTCACCTGTTTATTTAATCGATCCAAGTCTATCGGTGCTTTGGGAGCAGAGACGCATCTGCAACATACACCACACATGGCAACAAGGACAGCAGTGCCAGACAGAATCAGCACCAGCAAGTCTGATTCAGACTGAGGAATCAACATGGCACTTTGTCTTGTGTGATTAAATCTCCTCCCGGACTTTGACACATTCCCAGCAGAAGAATAAAAGCTAAAGGTATTAACAAGCTGACCTTTTCTGGCAAGTGGCTCACAAACTTCTTCTGCACTGCCCTTAAGGACAGAAAAGAAGATATGTGAACAAGATTGGTAGAACCAAAAATTAAAAAAAAAAAAAAATGGTTTGAAGCATTTGAAAAGCTAGAATGGATTATATGGCAAATTCTAAGTAGATTATAAATTTGGGGTAGAACTGCCACCATTCTCTTTAGTGGAGCTTAGATTTTCCCTACTAATGAAGAGTCAGTAAAATTTAGTACCCATTCAATCAAAAACACTTGTGAGATCACACACTGATGCGAAATGAGAAGCCACATCTGCATTTAGGTGTATTAATTCATCCAAAAGGTGTTCTGCCAGGTGTTCTGCCTCAGGTTCAGGTTGGTCAGATCATCAGAGTTTCTCCATGCCAAACATCCAAACATTCTCATAGTTTACCGATACTTGGGAAACGGTTATCTGTAGATCTGTGCTAATGAGTTTCAGGTATTCGAAAATGTGTACTCTGTATAAAGAGAAATGAAGGCTGTTCTCAGAAAGAAAAGATCTCTCAAAATAATTTTTAAAGATTAGAGGGACTAATTGATTTTAAAGACCTGGGGGCTCGATAATCCACAAAAATACAAATAAAGGAAAACTGACTGACTACACTACACTGGGGGGGAAATGTGAGAAAGTGCATAAATAAAAAAGGTCCAAATAATAAATGAAAATGCTTTGTTTGAAGGAAAGTTCAACCCATGATGTTTTGTGGATGCTCTAATAACCATGATTTTCTGATTCAAGGTCAAGACAGCACGCAAAGTGGTGATCAAAACCTAATTGTTGGATCTATGAATTGTGATGACCTATGAAGTAAAGTCCATGTAAGAAATGACAGTGGGTCCACTATTACGAGGACTGCCAGTTAAAACATTGGGCCGCCTAGAGAGGTACAGCAAGGCCACCAATCTCCACTCTCCCACTGGACAACTTAGTTCCAGGGCCTGCAGAAGATCGATCATGGGAACTTGGTGTGATCAATCAGAATCAGAGATTCCAAGAGAAATTTTAGCATCGTTACAGGCTGCCTGTCAGCTCCAGTAATTCAGTGAACACATTCGATTTCAGACTTCTGCTGGGAAGTCTTGTTTACGCACAGCCTTTGGAATCCTCCAGATGATGGATAGTATTGCTTCAGTGTAGTCGACTCTTCCCATTACTAAGACATTGTGTGTCCTGATAATAGGTTTGGGTGCTGGCACAAGGCGCCCTTTAGATTTGGTTCCAAGGGTCTGCTGGCCTAGTAGTCATTAAACATATCCAGATGATGAATAATTTTGAGTGTGCTGTGTTTCTGTGGAATAAAAGTCTCTCTATCTGCGGTTCTTGGTATAATCCAGTCAATTACCAGAAGTGCCGGGAGAAATCATGACCAAATGTCAAGGCACAGCCACCTACCCGTACACTAAACCATTCAGATGTAAAGATTACTCAAGAGCCTAGAGTTGTCAAGGCAGGGCTGCCCACTCACTAGATTTAAATATGATGGCAGAAAAAGTACATTCATTGATGACTAAAAGGGTTATTATTATTATTATTATTAGGAGTAGTAGTATATTTATATAGTATATTTCCTCCATTTTATCCCAATTTAGTGTCGTTAAAAGTGGATATAAAAATTTGAAACTCATCATTGTCACTGGTTGGCTTGGTACCATTGGCATAAAAAACAAATCAATAATGCAGATCATGATCCGCTGTCATCAGTGTTCATAAATCCAACTTTGTGTGTGTGTGTGGGGGGGATGAGGGATATGTCAGTTTTTGTATCAAAAAAGTACTCAAAGCAAAAGGATTGAAGCATCTCAAGTGACACATTACTTTCTAGGTTTTAGAATAATGCTCCTGGAAAAACCTTCTAAAAGCAGCCAGAGTATTTCAGATATTGCATCAGCTTTGTCACGGCTCCTCCAAGATGGACACATTGAGGGCTCGCACAAAACTTGCCATTATAAATTCCTCTGAATTCAGAAAAAACAGTATCTGCAGTAGGATTATGCATCCCGGAGGTGCCTCCGTGCTCTGTAGGGACATGGGATGCTGGGAGTGATTGAGTGTATATGTGTGTGTGTTTGTCGTCCATATGATCGATGCCAGCTGGCAGTCTTGAGGGAGACCGACTCAAAACACACCTTATAGTCAAGGAAGCAATGCTGCTTAGCTGAATGCTACCCCATCCTAGCTGAGAACACTAAAGCCCAATGAAAAATGAGTGCAGGAATTGGAAAGTCTGGGTGAAAACTCCCCTGGCTCTGGGAGGACGAAGAAAAGCAAATCTGGCCTCTGGGTGAAGTCCCTGGAGACCTGAAGGAATGGGTACGGCTGACTCGGATAAAACTTTAGCAGCAGCTCAGCGCTTTTATTTGAATCCACGTGTGAGACGAGGAACTGTAGCGAAGGAATGCAAGATTCTGTCAATTTATCTTTTTCAGACAATGGCTTTGGGTCAGTTGAAAATATGGAATATGTTTTCAGAGAACATTAAATATTAGAGTCAGTTTTATTAGCCATAATATTAGGTTCAGCTCACATCGGGATGAAGGTTAGAGAACGCACACGGGTGTATTTGAAGAGAAGATCCTCACAGTACAGATCTGACTTTTAATGATGCCTCAACAGTATATTGTACTACTAACAACCTTCCCTTGTATTAACACAAGAAACAAATAGTATGCAAAGACGTCTTTAAGGAAATAGAATAGAAAAAAAAACAAGTTCAAGTTCTTCAATGATGTTCATGAAAAGTAATGTAATGTACATTTGTGCCATAGTTTAGTCTTGTTTTAATATTGTTTTAATATAGTCTTTGAAAATTGTTTATACCTTTGTGCTAGCCAAAATGACAAGACAAACAAATGAGACATATGCTAACAACTAACCACAATTGCTAAGCTAAATACACTCACAATGGAAAACCTTAGCTAAACAATCCATGACACCAACATGACTCCTAAATCTAAATGCACAGGAACTAAGCTAAATGTTAACGCTAATGCTAATCTCAACTAAAAACACATGAACAAGGCTAAGCAGGGAAAATATTAACCAGAGCAAACAGGAACAAACCAAATTCAAAGTGTATCAAACAAAAGTGTATCAGAGTCAGAAGTAAAATCTTCACCTGCCTGTTCCCCAGCTTTCTCTTTAAATTACCTGAGATGAAGGGTGACCAATTAGAAAAGTGGCATTGGCAGCCATGTTCCCGGAGAGGTGGGTGTGACCGGTGGCTTGAATCGTGACGACGAGCATAATTGAATTCCTAAATCAAATACCAACGACAAACTTTGCCCGTAGATTGTTGGCTATAAAGCAAAACATTTCGTACTCTGTAAAGTTGGTGCCAATTTATTCACTGTTGTATTTATTAACAATTTATTTATAGACTGACTGATTAGACAACAAAGCTTCAATCATCTCTCCAAAGATCTGATTATGTGGTCAGAACTGGAGGTTCTCCACATCCATATCATTAAAGGCAGCCTGAAGTGCCCATGAGCAAGGCACCAAACCTTTAACTGTTCCCCGGGTGCCGTGGCTAGGGCTGCCCACTTAGTGTTCACTAGTGTGTTTCCCTGCACGGATGGGATTCAAATGTGTAGAACATTTTTACTGCACAGTAATGAACAGAGTATTCTAAATAAAAAAAAATCTGTTCATTTAATTGCTACAGATAGATCTGAGGTGCAAGAGGTGCACTGTTTTTCTCCTCGTTAAGAATTCCTGGCTGAGCACTCCTACACGTGTTCCTAATAAAGTGACAGGAGAGTGTATATAGCGAACTGTGATGTGTACACCTGACAGCTTCGAGCACCTCCTGCACATTTAAAAAAAATTCTAAAAAGTAGTCACTCTGTCTAACGCTTAAGGACTAAGGGGGTAAAAACACACGGCACGGTCCGATGTCGCACTGACAAGCTTTCAAGGGCTCGTTTTTCTGTCCAAACATACGAAAAATACATACCGTGTCACTTTTAAAACAAAGAGCAGAGAGGATGAAAAATGAGCTGTCAGGGTCCAGCCTTTAGACAAGTGATCATTGTCTGTGGGAGACAAGCGGCGTGAGCGATGAACTTTAATAAAGTGACGCTGCAGAGCTGAGGCCACTTGCTGAACTTCTTACTCTTAATGTGTCGACAAGTGCTTTAAAACTCTGGTGTCAAGGGTTAAAATCAAATGTTTACATAGAGCCAGGGCTGGTTGGTCACGACAGTCCTGAAATTTGTGCTATAGCCTAGTGGTTAGGTTACAGGTCTAGTAATCTGAAGGGTGCTGGTTCAAACCTCACCACTGCTAGGGTGGTGATGTTGGGCCCTTGCTGAACTTCTTACTTATAATGTGTCGACAAGTGCTTTAAAACTCTGGTGTCAAGGGTTAAAATCAAATGTTTACATAGAGCCAGGGCTGGTTGGTCACACAAGTCCAGGAATTTGTGCCATAGCCTAGTAGTTAGTGTACAGGACTAGTAATCTGAAGGATGCTGGTTCAAACCTCACCACTGCTAGGTTGATGATTTTGGGCCCTTGAGCAAGGCCCTTAATGCTCATTGCTCAGACTGTATCCTGTACCTGTACTGTAAGTCACTTTGGATAAAGGTGCTGAAAATGTTAATGAAACAATTTAATGAACCCCCAACTTTATCAGGGGTTATTATTTTTATCATTTAAACACATTTGGCTCGTATCATTGTACCCATGTTACATGCATGGTGTAAGTAGCGTACATTTATTTTACAAAATTAATAAATCAGTTCTTAATAATTTAGCATAAAAATGCATAAGAAATGATATATTGCCATGATCAAACCATAAAAATGTGGTTGATATTAGTGGTTTCTGTGAACTATTATTACTTAGGTTCCTAAAAGAGTACACAAACCTTGAATCATGGATTACCATGGGTTCACTGTACTAAGAAGAAGGGATAAGCTGATAGTACTTTTCATCATACCGAGTACATCTTCTTGCATTTGCAGTTCTAACGATGACTTTCGGGATCAGACCTGATAACCTACTAAAAAGAGCTTTCATTATTAATGGAGTCCTAGTTTTTCAGTAAATGTTCATAATTCTATACAAGTGTATAAAATATAATGTGTATAAAACAAATAACTGACTACAATAAATTGATATTTCTATTGCAATATGAATATACACTTGTAACCCTGTAGACTGCATGCTCCATAAAGACATGATCCAACCAGAATACCCAATACTCCCTGACAGTAAAATATTAAAAGGTTTCGATTTTATTCGGCTGCATTTTCCCACTAAAACAAACATTTCCGTCTGATTTTCCTCCTACGTTCTTACTGAGGTGTATTCTCTAGGTGCAAAGCAGCTTTCCAACAGATAATTATATTTGCAGATGAAGTGTCATTTATTTATTTACACTGTTTACACAGCTCTGTTCATACAATCTCATTATGTGAAGATGGTGCATGTGCCAGTTCGGTCCCACCTTCGATCAGACTGGATGCTCGTCCGCCTCCTATCTTTTATAAGCTGGTATAAGCAGATATTTTTGGGTTTGTTTTTATTTTTAAGCACAACGACCAGGCATAACATTCTGACCACTGACAGGTGACGTGAAAAACTGCTTATCTGTTCTTCACAGTGCCTGTTAGTGGGTGGGATATATTAATCATGATTTTCATCATTGATTTTAGAAGGCGGTCAGCAGTGGAGAGGATCTAATAAAAGTGGTCCAAGGAAGGAACAGTGGCACACTGGCGACAGTGATGCACGTGGGGAGTAAAGGCTGGCCATACAGATGAACTACTGTAGTTTAAAATTGCTGAGGTTCATGATGGTTCTGATAGAAAGGTGAATCACAATTACACAAAAGGACCAACACAATATTAAGAAGGTGGTCATAATGTTATGCTTGTTTGGCATATATTGTATACAACTACTTGGGTCCAGGGTTTGCGCTGTTGGCCAGAGGGACGTCTACATACAGACATGATTGGCTATGTCTAAGGGGGTGGGCAAGGCCCTGCAGTAGTGTGGTGTCTTGTCCGAGGTTTGTTACTAAACTAGATCCAGGTAAGTTACAAATAAATGATATGAATGTATTAAATTGGATAATATTGTTGCACCAGCTTGTTTAGTTCCTGCATAAACTAGAATAAGCAGCAAAGTTTACCTTTATTGACATCATTTCCTCAGTCTGCTTATACTCTTCACCTCCACTGGGTCATCTCAAACCTCAACCATCCAGCCAACCCACAACCATCGAAGGTATTAATGCACTCAACCTGGGATTTAGCCGACAAACGTACCTTTGCAATCGTCTCATGGAGTCTGAAGGTGGGGTCCAAGGTCGCCTCTAATGACGGCTCGGGGGGGAAAAAAGCCTCAGACAGGAAATGAGTTCTCTAGATTTAAAACAGAAAGAAAAATATGTGAGCCCTTCCAAATATAACTGATGACCTTTCAAATCATGAGCCTGCACGGATAATCTCTTCTATTACCGTGTCGGGCGTTCGAAATGCGTTTCTCATAGCGCTAACACCTTAAGCCTCTCATTTCAATATCGTACTTTGTGTCCTCCAAGGACACCCGGATAGCTGTTAGAGATGTAAGGGGGGTTCATTTTGAAATATCAGTGCAATCTCAATGGGGTCACAGCAACATGAAAGAGATGCACTTCAAATCGGACAAAACAAACATAATAAATATCATCATCCGATGCTTAGTGCTTAGATGTCATGTGTTCGATTTAGTGGCACGGAGGCCTGGCTTACAGCCTGCATTCCAATTCATCCCAGAGATTCCTTCATGCCTAACCTATCGAAGCTTACGTTTCATGGACGTTGTTTTATGTACATGAGGGCAGTAGTGTGGGCATTTTGTTATTAGAATTAGAATGCACTTAAAACAACACTGCTTATTTTTGCTAAACACATTGTAAAGTAGAGGAACTGAAATTTTCAAGTGGTCTCATTTTCCCCCATACAGTATACACTTGTATTTCTTAGGTTCTTGGAATTATTCCATGAAAAAACTATTTTTGTATGTATCTTATGTTATTTTTAGATATGCATACACTATTTAAATATAAGTTGAGATGATCACAAAGTGATGCAGCTTTTATTGATGATTTTCTAACTGCCCCCACCCCAAGCAAAGCAGTCGTGGACTGGGGCTGATTCAAACTATAAAAACAAGAATGCCAGTAGAAGATTAGACGCATTAGAGTAGAACCACTTTGTAATTCCACTCTTCTCTCCTCTGAAGACCAGACCTTGATGTTTTAAAGCGTGATATCTCGTCAGATCCAGCAGAGTACGTTTTCAGTAATAACCCACTTTATGTAATAATACTCTTCTGGTATCCTGATAGTTCAACAGAGGTTATTTTCAGAAAAGTGTGTCCTCTTTACAGACCTAGTATCATACAAAAGTACCATGAGGAGCTGAACTCTTTACAGGGCAATTTTTATGTTTGAGATTAGGGATGCAACTAATGATCATTTGGTAGTCGACTAATCAGATTAGTCGACTAGACACGATTATTTCGTTCACCCCCTCCATCACTGCCTTAACATTACAAATTATGTTAAAAATATTTATCTTTTATTAACAGTTATAATGTTAAT
>JAYDZF010000014.1:15758359-15768720 GCA_034509105.1 Microcambeva barbata
CATTGTCTTTAACCCCTTATCCTGATTAGGGTCGGGGAGGGGTGCTGGAGCCTATCCCAGCTCTTCAACGGGCACAAGGCAAAAGGTAACACCCTGGATGGGGAGCCGGTACATCACAGGTACCTACAGGACAATTCAGTGTCTCCAATCAACCTGGTGGCATGTCTTTGGACTGTGGGAGAAAACCCATGCAGACACAGGGAGAACATGCAAACTCCACATAGAAGGACCTAGATCACCCCACCTGAGGATCGAACCCAGGACCTTCTTGCTGTGAGGAGACAGTGCTACACACTAAGCCACCGTGCCGCCCCCATTTGCTATGTTATGACAATACCTAAACCTTCATTGTATACACTGAATAACTTCCAAGTCAGGGTTTAGGATACTTCATCTAACTCGCTTAAAGAAATGCACAGCCCAAGTTAGCATCCTACAGACAGACAGGCTATAAACTGAAACTCACCATCCACGACACTTGCTAAGACGTGAAGGATCTTTAACGTCCCATTGTTTTTTAATTGCTCCTTATTGTGTTTTAGGCTAGAGTGTCGGAGTCGACCTGGGGAATAGCAAATGCTTATTTAATGGTGATTGCACTTTAATGATGGCTTAATGGCACACGCTGTTACCATACAGTCACTAAAAAGAACAGGATCAAATACACACATCATATGGATGCGTTTACCATACAGTCACTAAAAAGAACAGGATCAAATACACACAGTCGTGACCTGTCAGCTCGGGAAATCAAACCGGCAACCTTCCGATCACAGGCCCAACTTTCTAACCACCAGACCACAGCTGCCCCCAAACAATTGTGGTCATGAGTGAAATCTGTAAAAAAAAAAAAGGGAGAGGGGGGGGTGCTTACTTAAAAAGAAATAATTAAATTAAATTAAATAAATATAAATACAATACATATGACCCCATCCAGGGTGTTACCTTGTGCCTTGTGCCTGTTGAAGAGCTGGGATAGGCTCCAGCACCCCTCCCCGACCCTAATTAGGATAAGGGGTTAAAGACAATGAACTGAACTGAACAATAAATATGTACACACATATTACATACTGTGTCAGCTCAGTAGTGAAAGTATTTGCTGGTTAAAGACACACCCCTGCAGGATGCCACTGTGAAGCACCTGAAAAAGTCTGTAAAATTTGTATATCAAAGTAAATCATTTATTTTACAACTGCCTTTGACCACCCACTGTCCACTGTCCATTCTTCAGTCCAGTTAGTGGCTAAGTGTTCACCTAAGCACCACCGATGACTTATTTGGTTGGATTTTGTTCCTTGAGATCATTTGTACCTTCTCCAGGGAACTCTGAGGTGAATAAAGCAAGCAAATAGTGTAAAACAAGCATTCTTATTTCTCATGAGATCTCCCCGGTTTGGTCATCAGTTTGTTTACAGGCCACTCGAACGCTGACAACCGGTTTGTTCTTTTGTAAAAACGGTGCTACATTAAAGCTGACTCAGGTGCACGATCGATAAAAGTGCACAATTAGGGTGATTAATTAACGGCGTATGGGAGCCCTGCAGAATACGCCGTTAGAGCGACCCATCCCCGAGGTGCACGGCGCCTACTGAAACGCGGTGGTGTGTACAGCTTTCAGCACAAAGTCCACACAAACACGACATAATACAGAGCTATGATTAACTGGGACGCCATGGCATGCATTCTTGCATATGAAAAGAACCTGGGATCATCAATCAAAGCCTCGCCAACTATTCCGCTGTCGAAGATTTTAAATTTATGTTCTGTATAAAACAACACTGGCCGTGTCGGAAAAAATACATATTTTTTATAGGACGTCTTTATATGGCATATATCCTCGTACATGTGTACAGTACAATGTGGTTCTTTCTTCACATATCCCAGTTTGTTTGGAAGCCCTTGTATAAGAGCCTCGCCTTGCTCAAAAGCCCAACTATGGCTGGATGGCAGAGCTGGGATTCAAACTGTCAACATTTGAGTTGCACTACAAAGATTGACAGAATGATTTTCAGTTCAGTTCCTTTGGCTGGAGCCTATCCCAGCTCTTCAATGAGCGCAAGGCAAAAGGTAACATCCTGGATGGCACGCCAGTACATCGCAGGTAACTACAGCACAATTCAGTGTCTCCAATCAACCTGGTAGCATGTCTTTGGACTGTGGGAAGAAACCAGAGTACCCGGAGGAAACCCAAGTGGACATGGGGAGGACATGCAATCTCCACACAGAAAGGACCTAGATCGCCTCCCCTGGGGATCAAACCCAGGACCTTGTTGCTGTGAGGTGACAGTACTACACACTAAGCCACCGTGCCGCCCACACAATGATTTTATTAGACAAATAGTTATCAGGGCATTTGTAAAAAATAAAAAAAAAATACTGATTTAAAAAAAAATAAAATAAATGCTTTTCATTAAAAACAAATTATTCTGAAAAGATTTTACATATATTATCAATTCCCATCAAAATCAATGAATTTATATCTTTTCGTATCCTTTATTTTATTATTAATTTGGCATAATCTTACACTAGATGTCGTTTCTCACACAAACCCCCCAATTTATTTGGGCTTGGTACTGGCACTTCAATGCACTGTGCTCCATATTAACACGAGCTACTCTTCATGTGTTGCTAGACCAAATCCTTTGTGATGGTGTCCTCTTGGTTTATCTGAAAGGCATGGGGATATGTGGACTGGGGGTGTACTGTGTTGGACAATTTAGGGTAAATAATTGTCCTTTGGAATAAGCTCTGGACCCACCCAAACCCTGAACAGGATATAGCAGTTACTAAAGATTAAAGTGGAACAGGTCAGTTTTTTATACGTTTATGTTCTAAATTCCTGTACACACAAGGATTTACCTACACTGTTGGTGTAGCCAGGGCAATGCTTTACACACACACACACACACACACACTGTGCTTTCTTCATCAGGACCAGGCTGTCAGAGGCAGGCGTAAATCCTGCAGCAGCTTTAATCTCGCCTGTGTCCCCATGCTAACAGATAAATGGATTCTGCACCAGAGGCCCAACACAAAGGCATAACAGTAAATTCTTTTCAGCTAAAATTATTCCCCATTTGCCGAGGCTAAACTGCGCCCGTGTCTCCCAGGAATTACAGCCCGGCCCTCGGGTTAGGGGCGTGGGTAGAGATGCCAGAGAAGTTGGTAGACATAGAGTCAAGCCAACAGGCCTAAAATATACGGCAGGTAAATAACATCAAACATAAACAGAGGAGCGAGTAGTAGCCACCCTTTGCACTTTGGCTTTTAAATCTGCCAAGGCGAAATACTACAGAGGAACATGCAAGCTACAGAAGACCAGGATGTGAGCAGGATGGATTTAAAGTATAGGTTTAAAATGAAGTGCATATAGTGTTCTCCCTTGCTCCCAAATTTGGTCAGTCAGCTTAGTCAGGTTAGTTCACGCCTTCAGTTTATCCTTTATACAGGTTCAAAATGTTTAGCCCTCAAAAACAGTTTTATAAAAACGACAAACACTCAAATAAATGTAACAAACAAGTACGTGAACAATCTCACAGAACCAAACTTTTGCTCCAGACAAAAGTGTCATCCGTGTCAGACCTCTGAAACCCCCTTATTATATACAGTAAAATATATCTTAAATTATAGAGTAGACATTGTATAAACAATAATAAACATTAAAACACACACATCACATTTCAGTACAGTACGTGTGACCTATCCTACACCTTTTTTCTCACCACAGTGCTTTCTCTGTTCCTTAATTGTTTCTTAAACCCCTTCCCTTAATTAGGGTTAGGGAGGGGTACTGGGGCATATCCCAGCTCTTCAACGGGTGCAAAGCTCAAGGTAACACCCTGGATGGGGTGCCAGTCCATCACAGGTACCTGCAGGAGAATACAGTGTCTCCAATCAACCTGGTAGCATGTCTTTGGACTGTGGGAGGAAACCGGAGTACCCAGAGGAAACCCCCACAGACACACTCCATACAAAAAGGACCTGGATCGTCCCACCCCGGGATCAAACCCTGGACCTTCTTGCTGTGATACGACAGTGCTACCCACTAAGCCACTGTGTCACCCTGCTCCATAATTGGAGTATTGTTATTGAGTAAAAAGAGAATGTAAAAAAAAAACCCACTGTCATATGCCCGAATGTTTGTTCATTGCCTTTCAATTATGGGATGTGTTCTAAAACCTAATGAGCTGCCTTGCTGCCTTATTCCCTACATAGTCAGCTACCTACGTTGATAGGACGTTACCTTATAAATAAGGTCATTTGAATGCTTAGTAAGCTAACACAGTTTAAATCATGCAATACTAACCAGTGAGACGAGGTTTTACAAAGTGCTAGCATGTCAGATAATGTCTATTTCAGTGTCCCAAAAACATTTAAGTTGTTACCAACAAGGCATAATTTACTTAACTACTCTTTTATACACCTTTATACAAATAAAACAATTATAATAATGTACATTTCAGAGTCCATTTGAAGTTCTTTTCCACGCAGTGTAGCCTATGTACTTGGTTTGTGCAGTTGTCTGTGACGTCACATGTTTTGCTCAAGTGATAAGACCCAAATTTTTCATACGTTAAGTCAAAATAAATTGCTCGTAACCCAATATTCACTTTTCAAATTGTAAACTGTGCATAACTGAAGGTTCCATTACATATTAGGTAAGAGAATTGCTATAAATGGTATAAAAACTCTTGTTTAAAGAATCAGCGAATGCATCAATACTTGGACATCCATGTGTACTCGATGTACAGATGAATAAACCCGGCTCTGTTTGCCGCTCTGTGCACGTAGCCGGCTGCTATTTCCTGTTTACATGCACACGAAGAGATTTTTCATCCCCCCCAGACCTTGGTTCAACAAAGTTCAACATATAGCATAAAATGCCATAAACGAGAGGCATGTTGAACACTGGGGTTCCTAAATAATGACAAAGTGGGCTTCGTGGTGCAGATGAGGCAGCAGCCTGTCCCTGTCTGCCAAAGCAAAAATTGCTGTGACCTTTTTTAGATTCAGGGGTGATGACTCACAGCACTCTCTGCTATCTCCGTCGTTCCTTCATCAGATGCAGAATGAGACGGTAGAGTAGTTCTAAAATCTATACCACTGACTTGTGCTAATGTATTTGTTTGCCAACTAAGACTGATGTTTGCTGTGCTGCGGACTTACAATGCAGTTTTTCACTCGAATATGAATCCTAGCAGAGCTGCCGAAGTGATAAGCAAGTGATAAGTGTGTTTATGTGTAGTGGTAGTGTTAAGGGGTTGGGGTCACATGATAGGCTGCAGTTCCCCTTGGTCTGTTTGTGGGTCTACCATGTGACAGAAGTTAGAACAACAAATGGAAACTGGATCTGATTGGTTCAACTCTGGTTTCTCAGGCTTCTTTGACACCTTTGAACATTGGTGCTTTTTAAAGAACCGGCCAGTGTTTCCACTGTTTTTGGGAGCTTCACTAGGGCCCATTGCAAAGAAATGGCACTAAACGACATATTCATTAAGGAAAAAATGAATATAATAATAAGGTGATTCTGTTATGCTGAGTTTATATTGCCATTATGCTGGTGCAGTGAAAGATTTGATGTGGCCCAGGTGAACCTTTCAAGATAGGTTGCCAGATTGACGTTACTCACTTTTGCGCAGAGGACAAAGAGGTCGTCCTTTAATCATAAAAAGCAAGATACCAATATATAAATTACCACGATAAAATTAAACATTACACAAAGAATACAATATACAATAAAAGTATATATATATGGAAACCAATTCCTGCTGGTGCATTAGTGACATCAATATGAAACACAGACCTCTAGTTTGCTGGAACGTTTCCATCATGTTGTTGACTCTGCTGGATTTGTAGCTAAAATGTCACTCGACATGACAGCACATTCTGTCGACCTGAACGTTCAAGAGCTCAGTGGATTAGTGTTAAATACCAAAGCGGCGACAGTCGAATATCCTAATCAAATTACAATCAAAAAATGCTTCTCTTAATCAAATATTAACAGCCTCTCTGTGTGAAAGCCAGACAATCCACATATAATGGCTTTGATGGAATCACATTTGATCCCATTTGCTAACTAACCCCATTACAATTGGATTCATTATTCAGTGACTCATTAATAATGTCAGATTCTCTAACAGTAACGCTGGCGTGTTATTCAATTTATGCCTTGTTATGAAAAGTCTTTAAACAAATAGAGCTGGACATGTTCAAACTAGCAAGAGTGTTTTATAATGAGTAGTCAGATTTACCAGATTTAGAGCTAACAAAGAGCTGCTGAAGAGGAGCTACTGAAGATCCCACCCATTATATCCGGGTATTTTCCCACGCAGCAGACTCGGTGGCAGATTTTGTTTTTACCTTTTTTTTTTTGGAGTTGGAAACAAAAAAAACTAAATAAATCAAAAGTATGTTTCACATTCAACAAGGTTGCTTGACCCAGGAGATACAATTATTTTTGTGTGAATAAACCCACCTGCCAGCAACTAAAAATTCACACGTGCACATTATTTACATTTGCTCACATTATTTCTGCCATTTTTGATCCATGAAGATGGAAAGAAAATGAAAAAAGGTCATGCCCAAAAGGTTAATGTAATTATAATATTTAAATTAGCTCTGAAACACTGACCTACATGTGAACAGTTCCAGGAGTTTTACTGCAATTGCCTAAAAATCTCTGAGCTGCTCAGTCATATCATCGTAAGGACAATCTAAAAAAGATTAGAAAACCCACCAAGCCACCATAAGGCGTGTCAACAAACAGAGATGATTCATTCACGTTTACAATCTCAGCATTTAGCAATGAAGTGAATTAGAATATCATAACAGTGTATGTCCTAAGCAATTGAGGGCTAAGGGCCTTACTCAAGGGCTCAACAGTGATAGCCTTCATTGGTGGTGTTTGAACCAGCCCAGTACCCAAACCATGAATATGCAAATGTCACCCCAGAGCACAGTGCGGATATATTTATCATGGTAAAGCACAAGAAAGAACAGAACATCACTGTTGTTCATAGCTCAACAACACTTCAGAGTAAGTGAACCACAACAACAAAGCCGTTATCTTATTGTGACGCATAGTGCAGCGAGGCAACTGGAGATATTCAAAACAAGTTCATTTAGTGTAAAAATGTGATTTTAAAGTGCAGAGCTGGAAGATTTTTTGGACCCTAATGGCATCACAGATCAGACCTGCAAGTGTATGCACATGGGTAGTAAACTAAGATGAGCTATATTTGTTTCATTGGCAGTAATTACGGGTCAAATGGTTTGGGGCTTATGTGAGCTCATACTCCTCACTATGTCCTTGAAATAAATTAAGCATTTACATCAATTTCCAATAAAGTGGACCATTTGACTTCAGAAGGGGTTACCATACACACATTTGGGTAATGAATTATTAACTTAACACAGAAACAAATTTAAAGGTTAGGTAAGGGGACAGTTTGGGAGGTTTAAAACAGATGAATTTTATTGTCATTATTTCTTATGAGAAAAATACATTTGACATGTGAAAATTTGACTTAAGAACTTCAGAACCAATTATTTTGTCATTTCCTCCACAGACTTTTTTTGTTTCGTGTTTTGCTGAGTTGTGTATGAAGGATCCTGACCGCCATCAAGGACCGCTGAAATCAATTGCAACACTAAATGACACCCAGGCCTCATTGCTGAATTGGCTGAACTTATGGTAGACTGTTTTCCTTGAGAAGAAGCTGGATTTGTACTTTTGCTGTCCACATAATTTTGTCCTTAGAACAATAAGATCTCTCCTTGATTCAAAAATATGTCCTGGTTCTCAGTAGGACAGCAGCATCTTTTTTTTTATTCAGCAGGGAACTAAACAACACGTTTCCAAAGCCGCATCTTTAATTTAACTTTATCTGTGCCAGCAGGCAAAACAACA
This sequence comes from Microcambeva barbata, assembly GCA_034509105.1. Classification (NCBI taxonomy): domain Eukaryota; kingdom Metazoa; phylum Chordata; class Actinopteri; order Siluriformes; family Trichomycteridae; genus Microcambeva; species Microcambeva barbata. Next base: position 15,766,269 of record JAYDZF010000014.1, read on the forward strand.
GAACAACACTGTGTATATCAAATTTAAATCAACCGGCACTGCTGGTACTGACTGTCCATTAATTAAAGCCAAACAGAAATGAAGGCACCTTCCTGACACATGAAAACAGATGTGGAGCCACTGGCTAAAGCACCACACGAAGTACAGAAGCATGTTTACTCATCACTGACCTGTCTTTGTTATAAACTGCTTATTAAAGAATGAGGAGAAAAAATAGGGAAACAACAACATCAAGCATTATCCCACCTGGTCCTGATAAACGTGGTTATTTTCATTCATCATCGATAAATCTACTGTTTGTGAGTGCCTCCTTTTTCTTTTAAATAATTTAGATAAGTCTTATTCCCCCTGTAGTGTCTATTTAATGCACAATCTTCATGCTGTGAAAAAGACAGCAGATAAGCCCAAGCACACACACTCACACGGAGGTTAGAAGCCATCAAATTATTCCAACAGCAGACCAACACCAGACTCCTATATAAAGCTGTCGACTCCAAGCTCATGCGCTCTGTCAACCAATATATTCTTGCATGTGTTTTTTAAGTATAAAATATTTATATACAGCCGTGGGAAAAAAAGTAAAAACACTTTAAAATTCTCAGTTTTTTTAGTTTTACAATTTATGGGTGTGTTTGACCAAATTGAGCAATTTTTTAATTCTATAAACTAGAATTAGATTTTTTAGAATAAATCTGTGTATAAAAACAGAACAAACACTGTAAATTTTGGTAGTACTTACCTATAACTTTAAAACCAACAAACTAAATAATTTTAATCTTATTTTTTTTACCCCACTGCTATATGTCTGCATATCTATACAGATTGGTATGCAATATTCATAAGCCATTGCAAAAGCTGCACAACTTTACCTCTTTGTAGACTTTTATATTGTTTCTATTTTAGTTTTGAATGTTATATTTTGTAATGCTAAATAAAAATTCAATTATTACATTTTAAATTTCTATATTAATATAAATGTATATCTGTGATGGACTGGCGCCCTATCCAGGGTGTTACCGTGTGCCTTTAATGAAGAGCTGGGATAGGCTCCAGGACCCCTTCCCGACCATAATTAGGATAAGGGGTTAAAAACAATGAACTGAACTGAACTGATAAATTCATATTAAGCAAATTTATTGCACTTGATTACGGTTATAACTTAGCGGTCATGAAAGCATTTAATGTGTGTGTGACAAAGCTTCATTTGATTTGAATCAAAAATCAAAACTTGTTCTATATTTAACAATAAGTTTCGTGTCTGTTACTGATACAAATCTAATAAGATCATTTTTATGTTAAATTCACACATTGTGCAACAAACCCATCAAATGAAACCTGATTAAATTGTGGCTTGAATTTTAGGCCATTCTGTTTGTTTGTTTATTAGGATGTTAAAGTTATGTTTTACACTTTAAGTTATCATTTTGCAAGTTTATATAAAACACAGGTATGGGAAATTGTGTATCTCCAATTCCTTGACCACATGTGGAAGGAAACCCACACAGACACGAGAAGAACATGCAAACTCCGCAAAGAAAAGACCCAGACCACCCCATCTGGGGATCGAACCCAGGACCTCCTCACTGTGAGGAGGCAGTGCTACCCTCTTAGCCACCATGCCTTCTTAGCCCATTGTGCACTTCTGCGACTTGGTTCTGAAGGTCAGCGGACTGTATTTAACACACGTGCCTCTGACAGCAGACCCCACCGGCACCCCGCCTTCCCGTGTACCTGCCGTCACCGGGATGTGTCATTACCGGAATGATGGCACGGTCACACAGAGTCCGGGCATTGCTGAGGCCGCAAACAGATGTCCTAGCAGATGTTTTGTGTCTGTTTCCTCTCCAGCAAAATCCCGGTGTCAGGTATTCAGGAAGACGGAGAACCTGGTGCACTTAAGGAGAGTTTGTGATGGAGCATCAATTATTCAGCCTGGTGGAATATTGTCCTCACATTTGTTTTGCATGACAATGAGAGCAAAACCGGGTTTTGGCGGAGAAGGTCAGAGCTTGTGTCAGATGATTTTCTTTACAAATGATTGTGTGGATTAGACCGGATAGTGTTTAGAAATTGGTTAACGGTGAGTCGAGGCATTGCAATTTCCATAAAAACAAATTTACAAAGAAAATGAACACTTAAATTACTTTTTCAGTCACTAAAGGAGGAAATTAGTCATTAGGTTCTTTTTATGCCTTATGATCAGGCATAGTACTATGACCACTTTCCTAATGTAGTGTGTTGGAACCCATACTCTGTGTCCTCTGACACCAGAATTAACTTCTTCACATGCATTAATGAGTCTTGGTCGCCCATGACACGGTTTCTGGTTTACCACCGTTCCTTCCTTGGACCACTTTTGATAGATCCTGTCCACTTCAAACCGGGAAAACCCCACAAGAGCCGCTTTGGAGATACTCGGTCGTCTAGCCATCAAAATTAAGCCCTCATCTAA
>JAYDZF010000014.1:15899282-15909692 GCA_034509105.1 Microcambeva barbata
TCCATGGATGGATGTCGGTGTTAAAAAAACTAAGGACGACATCAGTTTCCTCAGTTAATCCACACCTGTCTACACCCAGCGGGGTACTTGGATAAAAAGAAAAAAGATTAATCAGCTGCCCCTGTGGGGATTTCAATAGCCAGGCTCAGGAGTATGTGATCTGTACATCAAGAGGAGCGAGAGGAAACAGAATGCCTACAAGTGAAGAGTTCATGCAAATGTGAACTGAGTTTTTTTTCACTTAAAAGAATTTGAGAGATCTCAATTAGATTATTACAGCACTTACTACAGACCGGCTCGTATCACTGTACTGATGTTACACCTATATGTACAGTACCGTCATTCATGCAAGAGCATTTTCTTTTATTTTCCCTGGTATAAATAGGGTAAATTAAACAAAGTTTACTAAAGTATACTGTTCTTAATAATGTATCATCAAACAAATGAAATATTAAAAAATGCTGTGATAAAACCATTAAAAAATGCAGAATAATAATAATGATAAAAAAATAATTTTTAGGGGGTTCTGCTAATTATTAAAAAAAATCCACAAACGACTGAAAAAGTGAAGTTCTGTGGGTTCACTGCATCATTCTATGCCACGTAATAATACCTCAGTATCTTAAAGATTTAAAACCCAGCTAAAACCAGTAAATCACAAGATGGCCGGGTTGCCAGGTTGCTACTGTTGGGTTCTTAAGCAAGGCTCTTAAACCACAATTGCTTAAGCTGTATTCTACCACAAATGTAAGTCGTTTTGGTAAATGCTGAAAATGTAAACGTACACACATCATCACAGAGACTGAATGCTAATCTTACCTTTCGTTGAATTGCTCCAGCGGTTACCTTCAGAGTAATGAGACAGGGTGAGCAAGTTGACACACGACGCCCCGGCCCCAGATCCAAAAACAGTAATACGCAAAGGGTCACCACCAAAGAACGCTATGTTCTCACTGGTCCAGCGCAGGGCCTGGATTAGATCTAGGAGCCCGTAGTTGCCTTTGGCTGCCTGGTCCCCGGTGCTCAAAAAGCCTGCCAAAACACAGAGGGGAAACAAAGGGTTTAATATTATTACTTTTTTGATACAATTTTAATGATCAAAATATCCGCAGTGCGAAGGATCTGCAGACAGGCGGAGAACGTTTGATCTTAAAGCATCGTTCCAGTAGTTTGCTTCACACTCGTGTATGAAAACGAGATGACAAGGGAGGTCTCGTATTAACATCCATTAATTGTGATGATGACAGTCGGGCTCCTCTGGAGGGTTTTAGTAACTGCCTCCTAATGGTTGTTTATACCACAGAGCTCACGAGTTGCCTGACCTACCTGACAGCAAAAAATACATCATTAACCATCATTAAGAATGATGCCTCATTAAGATTGGACTTTTGGTGGTGCTCAAAGGTAACGTTACATCTTTAAGGGAGGCTTGTGTGCCCTGCCATGAAAAAAAAACAGTTGTTAAAATATGTTGACATCCTTCCAAATACGTTCCTGGAAAGTATCTGAATAGTCCCTGCTCCAGGAGCGCCGTACAATTCCTGACCCTGCTCAGTTTTTTTTTTAATTATTTAATTGTACCATACACCTGTGGAGAAGCAGGATTTTCCTCTAGCACACCAGGGCAGTGTCTGACCTTCTTGTTAGAAACCAGGATGTTGCCGCCGATCGAATGGGCACCACCCGAGCCTCCAGAATTGTGTCAGGAAGGGCACCAGGTGTTAAAAATATGCTGAATCAAGATCACTAGACACTGTGGTGACCCTAATGGAGTAGCACTGCTAACAGGTATAATCTAAAAAAAAATGTTTGAGTTGACTGTGAGGTCCTAAAGGCTGAACAATTTCAGTGCCCTGCTTAAAACTTTTAGAAAAAAAATGTAGGGCGCTTCCTTGTTCCTTTGGTCTCTACCTAGACTGCTGTCTAACTAGTGAATGTTCTATTCAGTCATCGCCTTCTTTTTCAGGTTAGAAGATTGCGCTATCTAGGTTTCATTAGCATTACCGTGCCATTCAAAACAATGGGATGAAATAGCACAAGCATTAGCACCATGATTAACGTCTACCGACAGTGCTTCAACTTCTCGGATGAGCCTGAACCTGCAACTGACCACTCCTACACCTTTATTCCCATTAAACATCGAAAACAGTTAAACATGTGAGAACAATTATTTTTCACCCCACATTGGCCGCCATGTTCATTTTTTCGTGTCATTCACGAATGAGAGAATCCGAAGCCGACTCGTTTCCACGCTGAATAAAACATTTAAGGTGACCGAGAAGGCAGGATTATAACGCATCTAGGATTTCAAACAGCCTCCTTCTCGGGAGCACTCACAGGATGGCGTTAAATGCTGCCAAGGTTTTTGAACCTCAAATCTCTGAACATCTTAAAGATGAATTAAAAATGTTAATTGCAAGCTGAGGCCTTTGGTCCACCATCAGTGCCTGAGCTATTAAATGCTCCATTGACTAAATGGACACAAATGAAGCCCTTAATAGCTACAGAACTAGAATAAGGGGTTTAGGGAGGTCTCACCAGTTCAGGGACATGTGTCCACTTGCTTTTGTCCTTTTTATTGTACAATAAAATCCACCATAAATCAAAATACATGGGCTTAAATGGTGAACAATCGGAGTAGTGAGCAGGTCAGTAGAGGTGGAGGCCAATTGAAGATCATTTTGAGTCACTGGGGACAGAGTACCCTTGAGTTATGAAATGTTTATCATAGAGACATTGTAGTTTATAAGTGATTTATTTTAGCTCAACCTAGTACATACAAAACATTGTGGGGCAAAGAGTTACTTTAAAATGTAAATAAATTAGCATTGATGTTTAATTTAAATAAAGCGCATATTCATTAGCAAATTAAGGCTGGTCAGGAACTGTTTTCGGTACACAGAGGGAAACTAGCTGGAGCCAATACAAGGTAACACCCTGCATTGGGCGCCAGTCCATTGCAGGAACCTACAGGACAATTCAGTGTCTCCAATCTACCTGATAGCATGTCTGACTGTGGGAGAAAACCAGCGTACTCAAAGGGAAACCCACACGGACACGAGAAGAACATACAGACCCCCCACAGAAAGGACCTAGAATGTCCCACCCGGGGATCGAACCCAGAACCTTCTTGCTGTGAGGCAACAACTTGGATTTTCAGCATTTTTATATTTGGAGTATATTTGGGCAATGAATTTAGGATCTGTGAGAGCACTGCTGATCTTACTGAAGGATGAGCAGATGAAAGCCAAATCCACTACACTCATCTAACAACTCAGATGGCTAAATTAGCAAGCATTAAAACACCTAGAAAATTGGCCCCGAAAATTAGCATTTCAACTATAATCAAGTCTTGTGAGCAATCCAGGGCGTAATTTGGTCTTTGACGGCTTCATAAATACCATTTGGCCTTCCAGAAACGTGATTGGAGCATTACTCAGGTCCTACACATGTACAAGAACAGAAAATTACTAAACATCACTGCTGGAAAATGTGGGAAGCAAATTAAAAAGAGAAATGAAAGCTAATGTTTTGCTAATGGGACACATTAGTCTTCCTCCGTGTGTAATGTTCAATAAAAATCATAATAACTGTAAACATAAAACCACAGACATGTGTAGAACTACTTTTAAATAACCCAATTAGTGAGAGAAGTGTGCTCGTTTGTGTTTAAAGCTAGTTTGCTGACAGGATGCTTTGCTGCGTGATGTGTACACTCCGACAATAAGCAAAGTAGGCTAAGCTAAGCAGATAGTATATACTTTTTATAAATAGTATTTATTTATAGTATATACTATATATATACTATATATACTATACTATATAGTGTATATTTTACTCAGCTAGAAGTATAAAGATACATCCCATAAATGTACTTAAGAAAGGAAATGTAAAGTGAAGTAATTTTAGAGTCCCTGTACACAAACGCATAACACAAAGGGTTAATCTTTTATACGGTACATTATATAGTCTTGACTAATATAATACACATAAAAAGTGGAACCGCAACAATATTTTACTTTTAGCAAACAAATTGGCTTATTCTTAAATAACATTTAGCCGCGCTTCAATACAACCGGTTGGAGAACCGAGCTCATTTAAAATGTATAATTACCGTGTTTAAACAATACAAATCATAGCTAATTGTTGCTCACATGGCCTTTCAGACTAAAGCTATATCAGAGTAATCCACTTGTTTTTCTTCTTGTAGACCATTTTATATATTTGCAGATTGTATAAATGAATATTCTAACTGTGTTGGTAATGAAAACAACTGTGTTCACCTGGCTGCCCGGTTAAAAAAAAAACTGGTCATACGTTCAGTCAGCCGCCACTTACATATTACCAGCCAATCAGGAGAGAGATTAAAATTCCGCCCAACGATAACAAACTGATTCTTTCTGAAACTGATAAACCGAGTGAGCAAAATGAACGAATCTTTACCATAGTGAAAACAGGCCTGATTTGTTTCCACTGATTCTTTTGGAAAGAGTTATTTAGGAAAGTGATTCAGTTTGCATTCGCTCATGCACCAGAGGAATCTAAAGAGACAAAATAAACCAATAAATGTCCGGTTAAAACTAAAGTAACCGCCTGTTTTGAGAATGAAGAGAGTAAAATGTAAAGATTTTTCTTTTTAAAATGTAGTGAGTAAAAGTAAAACAATAGTAAGTGACATAAATAACACAGATACCAATAAAAACACTTGTTTTTGGACAGGTATTTTGATTTATAATATGCTGAATGGCTAAAGTACATCATAACAAGTAATAATAATAAGTTGATTCATGTTAGCTGATTCATGTTATTCTGGCACATTTATCCCTCCTGCTATGTTCTTTTCTCAGGAAACACAGTGTCAGTTTGACCCAGGGCATTTGTAATCACCCAGTAGTGTCAGAAACCCTGAAATTCCAATAATCATTGATCAAATTATTAATTCCATTACTACCATTTTCCATGACTAAGAATACTTAGTGCAATTTTGTTCTTTACTTCTCATAGATCATGAATTAATATGGACTTACATTCTTAGTCTTAATATTTTGAGACCTTAAGATGGGTCAATTTGACCCGTAACGTAACAGGAGAGTTGACACAATCATGGATTTTTTTCTTTAAAGACTCAGTATATGTGCTATATTCAGCGATATGTGAGTCTGAAGTGTGTCTTCAGTGTCTTTAACCCCTTATCCTAATTAGGGTTGGGTCAGAGTTCTGGAGCCTATCCCAGCTCTTCATCCACCGCAGTACACAAGGTAACCCCCTGGATAGGGCGCCAGTCCATCACAGGTACCTACAGGACAATTCAGCGTGTCCAATCAACCTGATAGCATGTGGGAGGAAACCAGAGTACCCCGAGGAAACCCACACAGACACGGGAAGAACATGCAAACTCAACACAGAAAGGACTTGGATCGCCCCACCCGGGGATCGAACCCTGAATCTGAAGTGAACATCAAATCTAGTTATTATTTAGTTCTTCTCTGAATCCTGACCCAGCTGATACAATCAGTTTATCTTACAGTTAAAGCAAGAACAGGACAAAAGAAAATAGATTCATGTCTAAAAATCAAACATACCCTTCAAATGTGTAGAAATCCCACCCCACCTCTTCTCCCCACAAGGTTAGCAGACAGTCTAGATCATCAGGAGGCCAGATGAGTCCTTGAGATGTTCTGTTATAGTCCTCGGCACTCCACTTCACTTTTAAAAAGGACTTTGTGGCCCTGTTAGCTACTTGTTTGTTCGTTCTGTTTTCGCACAATATGGGAACAAATTAGGACGTTGACGTATTCTGTGTCTCTAAAAATATTTACAGTGTGACAAAACCTTTATATTTTTTTTCCACAGCTATCACACGAGCATCATTCATCTTTAAAAAAAGCTTGTGACTACAGCAGGAACCATCTGTTCCCAACATTTAGTTTGCAACGTAATGCCATATGCTTGTGACAAAGAAGAAAAGATGCTGAAACGATCCGGGGCGGTAAAGCGATGGTCATTTACTGAAGTTTTATGCATGTAAATCACACATAAACTGTATAACACCAGTGAAATATAATCTAGGCACCCAATCTATGTAATTACGTAAACAACATCTGGTTTATGTTCGGCTTAATTATTATACCTAAAGCATGGAGTCCTCTCAATGTGGGGAAACTCACTCAGTCTCAAGAGTTGGATTACTTCTTCATGTTAATTTGATAAAGTATACATTTTGTCCCCTACACTAGTCTACATATGCAGATCAGCTCTGTGTATGAGAGATCCATGTATTTGATCTTAGCTCTGTTGTGATTGTGTATACTTAAGTGGTGTTTATAGACATTTTTAAAAAAGAACATCCGTAGTCCTCTTTACGTGAACGATTGGTGATACCATTAGTTTACCTTTGCCCCAAGCTGGCTGTCACTGTGGGACTTAACGGTTGCTAATGCAAACACTTGCACAGCATTTATTCCACTCCACCGGCCTCCTTTAATTGATGCACTGTATCCAATCATAATTAAAATAAGCTTCTTCATTAGCTCCACGAAGATGCCACGGACAGACCCTTACCAGCTGTACCAACCTCACATAACACAATTTATTCCAAGAGCTCTGAAATAGCGGATCACATTTGCATAATCAATGCATCTGCGGGCAGGTTAAGAAATGCTAATGTGCTGTGTTTTACGGGAAAGATAAAGAAAACATTCTTATTTGAAGCCTGATACTCCATTGTTCTCGTATTGATCACAGTGGTTGAGGTCAGAGCTCGGGAGTTCTCATCAAAACATCTGTAAGGATCACTTAAAGCAAGAAAAACATCAGGCCTTCTCCAAACAATGCCATAACTTAAAAATGTGTGAATAACATTTTTAATGAATTGATTTTTAGTGGAATTAATTATGGAAGAATAGATGTGCTGAATAAATAAGGGTGGGGTACATTAAAAAGTCTGCTCAAAATTAATTTGAATATAACATGGGACAATATTTCATTGTATTCAAGAGCAATGTGCAATTTTATCACATCAATTTGTTCTTCCATTTTACTGTTGCAATTGTTTCATCTTTTATAATGCTATACAATTCTTTTTTTTTTTTTGTTCAGTCAGTTCATTGTCTTTAACCCCTTATCCTGATTAGGGTCGGGGAGGGGTGCTGGATCCTATCCCAGCTCTTCATTGGGTGCAATGAACAAAGTAACACCCTGGATGGGGCGCCAGTCCATCGTAGGTACCTACAGGACAATTCAGTGTCTCCAATCGACGTGGTAGCATGTCTTTGGACTGTGAGAGGAAACCGGAGTACCCGGAGGAAACCCACACGAATACGGGACTAACATGCAAACACAGAAAGGACTTCGATCACCCGGGGATCGAACCCAGGAACTTCTTGCTGTGATGTGACAGTGCTACCCAGTAAGCCACTGTGCCACCCTGGAAAATGTTTACATAAAAAAAGGATTATATCAATTATAGTTTCTTACATTTATTATTTGTAACACTAGAGTACGGCACTTTAATTTCGTTATACCTGGTTTAATGATCAGAAATTCTGATATATTTACCCATAATTCCCTTCTTTCATCCATCATAAATCATTGTGCTGTATAGATACTAAAAAGGATCTTAACTACACAGTACTTGTATACCTGCAGCTGGTCGAAATATGATGAATTTATAGATTGTATTGTGTGATCCTCAATAATAAGCTCAGCTCTCGTGAGTCATGGAGGGGTCTTTAACTGCATAAGTTACAGTAGGGGGATTGAATGTGCAACAATGTAAAAAAATATTGACAAGCTACTATAAACTTTCTTTCTCCACCACAGACTGTGATCCACATTATTGATTTGTCATAGTTTTAATGCCGGATACCCTTCCTGACAATTCTCTCTATTTATTCAGGCTTTGAACTGGCTCTACAATGCTCTAGTCTGCACATCCTAGTGTCTATATACCTACAGGACAATTCAATGTCTCTGATTTACTTGGCTACATGTTTTTGGACTGTTCATGCACACTTTGAAAAGAAAGGACCCACCCCCTGGACCTTCTTGCTGTATACATAAACAATACATACATAAACAAGCAGAACAAATGGAGATGTTTTTGATGCTAGACGTTTTTGTGAACGCCAGCCATAGCAGATGCATGTACCGTAGTAGGTTACATGACAAACATTTTTTTATTTATGACAAAACAACAGTAAAACAAAGTCATTGTCTGAAGCAGGAAAAAATCGTTTGTAGTGTCAAGCATCACCGAGATGAAATTATTCCTCTGAAAATAAAAGCATGCAACGCTAATACTGTGCTGCCACTCTTTTTTAGGCTTCCTTGCTCTATAGCTGCACTGCTTCAAAACCTGATCTGAATTGTTAACCAGCTCCCTTACCATAGAAAAGAACAACATTTGCATACAGATAACGTTTTCCCTGGAATAACACACATACACGGTAAATCCTGTGCTTACATACACACCACCCAACTTGCAAACATCACCCAGGTCAGACAGGAAGAGCTGAAAGCTCTTAGCAAAAATGATAGGAAGGAATAAAGGTGAAATCCATTTCATAGGAAGCTCTAAAAATAGTCCACGTCTTCTAGTAGGCACGCTGAGAATTCTTCCAAGACGTCAGAGGGAGTCTAGAGTTTCTTTGCTGTTAGCCCAAAAACTGTAAAAATACTGACCCAAAAAACTAACCTCAACTAATGGAGGACACCCACACATTACACTTTTGGTTGATAATGATTTAGGGGTATGTCTGGGGACTAAAAAAATCGGGTCCCTTGGTACCAAACCAAAAAATTACTTTAGAAACCTGCGAGAAACCTGCAGGCAAGGTAGCACTAATGAGCCCAGACCAAAGAGGAAATGATGTTCCGAGCGTCTGTATCAAAACACGTGGTCTCATGCAGTCAGATTCAGGCCGTGTAGAAGCGCTTGAACAGAAGGATGAGAAGTGGATTGATGGAAGGAAGAATAAGTGGATGGGAAGTTAGGTAGGTTGGTAGGTGGATTGATTTGTGGGTAAGTAAATAAAATGGATGAAGCAGTTGATAGAAGAATAGAGATGGGAGATGATTACTGATGGATGGTTAAAGTGGATGGTTGAATGGGCAGTGGGAGCCTTTAGGGTAGAGCTTTGGGCTATCAATCAGAGGGCTCAGAGTCTGATTCCCTGCTATGCAGAGGAGCCAGTGTTGGGCCCTTGAGCAAGACCCTTAACCCTCTAGCCAGGATATTTGATGAAATTATTGAATTTCATCGTACTGTACATCTGTATATGTATATATGATAAATAAAGGTGTTTAATTCTATTTATGTAGATATAGTGAATACAGATTATAACAGAAGTCTAGAATGGCTAGCTGATGTAAAAAATATATAAGCTGTGGAAAAAAATAAGCAACCACTTCAAAATAATCAGTTTATTTCAGTTTATTTACAGATTTCTTTGTATGTGTTTGACCAAAACGAGTGTTGGTGTACTCTATAAATGTTATGCTAGTTTATAGAATAAAACAACACTGCTCACTTTGGTAAAACACACAGCCAGAAGTTATAGACCTATCTTACAACCTGGGCAATGTGCATCCCAATGTGCATTGTACTGATGCACAATCGTATTGTATTAAGACATTTTAAGGCGCTCACGTTGGAGTTACTTTTCTGGAGTATTTGATCACTGTGTTTGATTCATCTCTCCATCACTGAAGTGCTCACACACCTTCACAACGTGAATGAGCAGGTCAGTTTCCTCTGCTGAGAAGTTCAAGGTAGCTGTGCTGCTGACAGCAAATCCACAGACCACATTGGACTCTTTAAGGAAATGGCAAGATTGCTTTATTGCACGTTACGCCCCAAACACACCCACAGATAATTAAGACTTAGTACATCCCCTTCATGTGTTTTATGTAGTGCAAAGCATACTTTGGTCGTCAATAAGATAACAAAGGCAAACTGCCACGCCCCCCAATCTGCGGGCCAAAGATCACTAAAATAAATGTTAGACACAGTGGATGGATAGATTTATGAGGGCAGCACAGTGACTCTGTGAGTATCAAAAAGGCCATGGGTTCGATTTCCAAATGGCGGCCTGGGTCATTTCTGTGTGGAGTTTGCATGTTCTCTCTGTGGCTGCATAGATTTCTGAAAACATGCAGACAAGTCAATTGGAGAAACTAAATTGTCCTGTCGGTGAATGGGTTTGTGTGTAGGTGTGTTTGTTTGTGTGTGTATGTGTTTCTGCCCTCGATCTGCCCTGTTCAGGGTGTTTCTGTGTGCCTTGTGGTTATTCAAATAACCTTGCATAGGCATAGCTGGTTGGTTAAGCACTAAGAAGAATGATGCATGGATTTATGAATGGATAATTGATGGCTTTAATGACAGACGGATGGATGGATGGATGGATGGAT
>JAYDZF010000014.1:16174098-16190362 GCA_034509105.1 Microcambeva barbata
GTACAGCAGAACCAAGGAGAGCAGAACCATGGATAGCACTCCAGCATTTAATCCAGAGCTTCATTCATGACAGAAGAAAACTTGAACATTACTGCCCCCACACACACACTCCCACACACACACATGCACGCAACTGCACCCTCTCAAACATACACAAACACCCAAACATGTTTGCAAACACATACACACACTCGCATGGATGCATACTCTCACTATACATGCACATTTTGAATGGTTTCATTGCCATTAACAAAACAGAGACCTTATATATGGAGCTGACATTTAAACATGCCGACTCTGCATAATGAGAGCTGAGGACTGCAAAATTGCATTCTTTAAAGAATGTGTGAACAATCTGGATAAAATTAGATGACTCAAAAAAGGAAATATGAAGAATTCTATAAGCAAATATTTCCAAATTTGAGTACAGTTGAAAGGTTGTGATCAGAATTGTCCTAGTGCTCAGTTTTCAAAAATGCTGCCTCGCACAACATGCAACTTGCATCTCATGTAGTATTAAGAAATTGGAAACTGTTCCTGAATGATTGACCAGTTAGCCCTTGGCATGACATAATTTTTAAAAAGCAAAGATAAAAATGGTCTTTGCATGTGGTTGCCTTACCTCATTGAATATCTTAAATTCGCCTCTTTTCAAAACCATTACAAATCTTTTGGTATGGCTGGATTTTAAGTTTTATAAAATGTGTCTGTTGTCATAACTAGACTGATAACCAATCCCATGCTTGGTAGTAGGTACAAGGTCATTGAGTTTTCAATTATAATCAAATAACTTTGGCCAGATAACTCAGTGTTTGTGTCATCTGTCCATGAGACCAAACCATATGTTTTTTCACTGTCTGTTTACTTGACAACAAACCTTCCACATAAGTACTCAGAGTCCCAACAGCAGTAACTTAGAAGAGGTGGTCTTGAAACAGCATCCCTTTTAATAATAGTCCAGCATCATAACATCTGAGCTACAACATGATTGGCTATGCACTGACAGTAGGGGAAGTTATGCAACATGCGTTCTACTTTATTTTATACCTGTGAAGTGCTTTTCAGACATTTCCCATGTGGTTCATGTCTGATAGGTGTAGTCGAACATCATATGGCACAGTAAAGTCACCAGCTGTAGTCTATTATGATCATTACAATGAATTATGAGACCATGCTACAAACCTAAATGACAGTAATCTGTGCCTCAAAATTATATGTTTTGACCCAGAATATTGAATGCACTTAACAACACCTATTATTAAATTCTTAATTAAATAAATATGTAATCCAAAATTTCAGTCAGAGACCCCAAATCACAAGACAAGCCCTTTACATGTATATGTAAACTTTTGACTTTAGGTGGAAGACATTGTGTATTTACTTTATATGCCTGACACATTATTCGTTGACTTTGACTTTGTAGGACAAACGTTTACACTGTACAAAAGAACACTGTTCTAGTTTGCTCAGTACATCACCCAACCACGTATCATCTATCATACAAATCATCAAGAGACTGGAAACCAGTTTAACAGGCACAATGAATGAATTCAATGCTCTTACCCTTCTCTCGAATCCAGATTCGATTCTAGACCCATGCATCCACAATCCCCGGAGTGAATAAACTATCTTCCGTGCATCAGAAATCCCAAATCGAGTCCAGTACAAATAACTGAATATCTTTTCTTTTTCTTTTAAAGAGATGTGATCTGAGTTAAGCCTTAAAGATCCACAATGACCAACAGCAGAGTGCGCATGTTTTTAATTCTGGACACGACGTCGCCAAACACCCTTCGAAAATCTTCTCTGTCTTATTCCAGAGTTTATGAAACCAGCGCGTTTGGGTTGAAGCTCCTGCAATCATGTGCGGTTATCAGTCCGCTCTGAAGCTCTGATCCAGGTGAAAGGAAGCGCTAATGAAAGCGCCAGTCCGTGATCACGGGACGCGCAGCATCAGAAGTTTGCTGGAGAGGGAACGGGAAGATTTCAGCACAGTTACGCACAGTGACGCACATGTGCGCTTGATGAGGGTCAGTCAGTTCGGGTGTTAAACCTGACCGAACCACTGGATGTTTAATAGCGGGTGAGTAGTTTGGGATCTGAGGTGCGCACTCTGTAACTGACTGGAATGTCAATCGACAGCTTTCAAATCCCTGGTGACTTTCTGAGATATATTTTCTACATTTTAGGGTAGAATAAAAAGAGAGGTTGGTGGTACATCTGTATGAACGTGTACACATTTGGAACTGTTATACCATTCATTTAAAGTGCAGCTTTAAGGGTTGCTGGATATTTGATGATGCTGAGTGTTCAGTTCAGTTCATTTTCTTTAATCCCTTCTCCTAATTAGGGTCGAAGAGGGGTGCTGGAGCCTATTCCAGCTCTTCAATGGGCGCAAGGCACATGGTAACACCCAAGGGCGTAGGAGCGGGTTTGACATTGTGGTCATCTGTAATTATTCAGATTTTGGATAAATTGACGGAAATAAAACCTTCCAGGCTTGCAAGTTTTGGCAACACAAAAGCGACACCCCCACTTCACCTACTGGTGTGCCCGGTGTATAAAGTGTTGGAGAAACTGACACATCATCTGTGCCTCAGTGCCCCCTCTGCCAGCCAAAAACGCACAGCAGAAAGACACAACTGTGGATCACCTGCCAAACTACATCAGCAGCTGCCTCATTACACCAGTCAAGCTCCCACACTTGTCTTCCTGAAATAACCATAGACTTCCAGGAAGAGACGTCACCCTGGCAGCAAATCTCTCTGAAGACTCAATATGCCTCTGCATCACTGATACCTTCATACATATGCACGTCACTCTTGCAGTGGCCATCGTGAGAGCTGTTGGCTTGTTTTCATTTTCAGTACTTCATGTCTGTTTTTCTTGTCAAGCTGAAACACAGATTCATCCGATCACAGCACACGTCCCCACTCTCTTTTTGTTCATCTGAGATAAACCCGGGCCTAGAAAATTCAGATACCGTTCTCCACAGAGTTGATGTATGACTTAATCTCTGCATAATAGAGATCCAGGCTGCATCTTGCCTGATGTAACCTGTGAAAGTCACAACAAAGTACTTCAGAACAGTGACGTGCAGTGAGGCCCTTCTAACTCTTCAGGGGTAAAATTGTAAATAAAATTATATGAATATACGTGTAATAGATAAATATAATTTTAAATACTCAAGCGTCTTTCATTTATTCGTAACTTTATTTGTCCAAGAGAGACACTAACCAATCAGAATTGCTCATTAGAACAAGTCAGACTCATGTAGTATGTGCTTTATGTTCTCGTTTCTGAGCTCATGACGGGTTCTGTCATGAGAATCTATTATACCTACTGACAGGATTTCTTTTCTCTAGAGGAGGTGAGCTCATAGAGATCAGTGCCTTCTTGCAGGTGGTATGCAGTACTCACATATTATTGATAAAACAAACTAATGGCGCTGTATGTGAGCATCCCGGGCCAGTTAACTAGTTAACAACAAATGGCAACTGCAAATGAGACAGATGCTGTAACTGTTGTAATTACTTTATATAATTGACTTTATCTTCCAATAGGACTTCACGACTTGTGAGTTTGCTGTTTACTTAAACTTTAAAACAGTCAGTTCATAAAACATTTACTTTGAACAGATATTTTATTCTGAATATGTTGTAAAATAGGAAACTGGTGTAAAGTTAGTTTCTTGTTCATCATTCGTAGGAATTTTAAAGTGTTACATCTTTATGTTACAAAAGTTGAACAAATGTACCGCAGTCAATAGGAAGCTCTGTGCTTTTTTTAATTGTTGTGTGACCAGCCACAAACGCACATACATGCTGCTTTTATAATAGTTTGTGTGCTTTTATAAGCAATAAAATGTGAATACAATCACTGCTCTGATTTGTTTCAGTGTGTTCCATTGCAGACTTCAGACAACCATATAGGGTTTATGGTGCAGTCCGACCAAACGTGCTGCAGACTAAACCTTATCTGAAAGTCATCTGCACAAACAAAACTACTAATGGTTTTGTGAACATAATCTTTGCTTTTACTGGCTATGCATCACATCAGTTACTTAGCAATCCCACTGACTATAGAGGCAAATTAAAATTGACCTTTTCTAAACTTTTGAATGCATATGTCCAGCTGTTCAAAGTATTTATTATGTATGTTAGGAGTCCTGCAGCAGCTAGTGTGCCATGACCTTGTAGTAGATTCTGCTGAGGTTACAGAACCTCCCCTACTGCTGGTTTTCATAGCCAGCCAGCTAATTAGCTTCAACGACCTGCAGGTGCTGCCACTCTACTTAAGCAGTCACATTTCAGAAGCGGGTTGCGGCAGACTCGAATCTGGCTCATTATCTTCCACACACAGTTCACTGTGGTTCAGGGAATGTTTGGGAATCTGCTGGGCCCATCTAGAGGGGTCAGTGCTGTACGTCTAGGAGGCTGGAGGTACTTAGGGGGTTCTTTTATTGGGAAAGTCCTTGCTTTTTTAAAGCTGTGTTTTCCATCAGCATCTTAGTGCAGCTTCTTAGTGTCAGCGTGGGTGGTGTGAATCAGACCTTTTAGTGCTGGGGTATTGTCCAGGTTTCTGTCGTGGGAGTCCTGGGTTCAAAACCCACTCTTGCTAAGTGTTGATCATTTGTGTTAAGCCATGCCGGTGTTTTCATTTAGTTACAGTCCTCTGTTTCCAATCAAAACAATGTATGTATCAATTTTTGCACATTTTGCTGTTCTCTAACAGTACCATGCCATTCCCAGACAAAAGTTGCTACTGAGCTTAGAGTGTCACAGAGTGTCATGAGTAGGTTGTAATATAGGGAGAGACTGGAATGTTCATAGAAAGGCTCTGAATCTCTTCACCTGCATTATTTGCCATGTTGTCCAGAGTCCCTATCCAGCTTACTACCTCACCACTATTTAACAATAGGCCACTTGTTGTTCACATGGCTGCTCATCCCAGCCAGGTGGCAGAACTGAGACTCGATGTGATGTGAAGATCAATTGGCTCTATTCCTAAGCACAAGAACTAACTGATGTTCTACTAGTATATATATATATATATACTATATTTTTATACTATACATTTCCTTTCCCAAGTCCAAAGGTAAGGAAGTCTATTCCTGCTCTCTAACTTCATATAAACACAGGAGTGATGCTCCAAAATCAATCCCATCCAAAAGCATAATCAGATTTGGCTGCCTGAATAAAGCAGCAGGGAACCTCTGTCCTCCTGGAAACTTGGTAAACTGGAAATGGCAAACATGCTGGGCAGGAAACCAGTGCACGGCAAACACACTGCACCAATAGAAAGCTAATATTTTTGAAAGCAGGTTATTTCAGCCTGAAGTTCGATGCTTTGTGTGTTTATTTGCATTTTGCCTAGTTTAATATATCCGACTTCCTTTGTAGTTATGAATGCCTCTCCACTATCTCCCAGCAGAACCAACAGTTGGGATTAGGAAGCCCCCCACAGTGACTGTGTCTTTTTGAAACACTTGTCGTGTATCATTGTCAAACCTGTCATTGTGCTCAGAGAGGAACAGTGAGTT
Source organism: Microcambeva barbata (assembly GCA_034509105.1). Lineage (NCBI taxonomy): Eukaryota > Metazoa > Chordata > Actinopteri > Siluriformes > Trichomycteridae > Microcambeva > Microcambeva barbata. Next base: position 16,179,641 of record JAYDZF010000014.1, read on the forward strand.
CTTGACCTTGCCATGAGACCATGTAGACACCAACTGGCTGTTATGTGACATGCTGAGCAAGAAAGACACCGTGGTATTTCCCTCAGGGACACAGAGGCAGTCGCACATGGCACAAATAGGACTTGAACCTGATCTCTGAAGGATGAATTTTATGACTGTAATAAAACATTAAGATGAAGTCAAGCCTGTGTGTACTATCGAGGATACAGTGCTATTAAACGTTTGTTTTGTAAAGCAGCACTAGTGTTATCGAGTAGTTGATCTTTCACATGGCTTCGTTAGATGGGAACAATTTTACAAGAGGTCAACTCCCACTGCAAAAGCTGATCTGGTCAGTCGCAAGTGCTGTTGTTGAAGTGGGAACTCCAGAGATAGAATATTAGCCCAATAGCTACAGCCAACAGAACATAGAGTTAAAAAGATGACATATGTTTATTATACATATAATTCATGTAGCCTTGGCACCTAATAATAGTCCACTTTGCCTCTGTAATATATTTTAGTAGTTTTTGCAATATTGCCATCCTCCATGAGGGGCATCAGTAAAAACAGGTCATGTTAGATTTCAAACCACAGTGAAGCACACATTTGCAAATACTGTGATCAAGTGTGCAAGTCTTGTATCGATCTGTTCAGTCACCGGCGAGCCTGTTATCAACGTGGACAACATCCTTCATTATACTGAGATTTGATTTCCAGTCAAGTGGCAAAACAAACCAAATGTCAACACGAACGAGCAAGCACTGGTATGGTATAACACTAGACCAGGTATGACATTATGAGCACTGAGAGGTGAAATGAATAACACTGAATATCTCTTAATCACAGCACCTGTTAGTAGGTGCCATATATTACACATCTAGTGAACATTTCGTCCTCAGAGTTGATGTTAGTAGAGTAGATGGGTCAGAGCCTCTCCAAAACTGCAGCTCTTGTGCAGTGTTCTGTTTCATCAGTGTCTATTAAAAGTGGTCCAAGGAAGGAACAGTGCTAAACTGGCAACAGGGTTGTAATGTTATGCCTGATACAATTGTTTAATGCATAATGTACAGCCCATTAAAGATTTGATGTTTATTATTATTAATATTATAATTATTATCGTTTATGGTTTGGATATAATAATAAGTGCACGTGGATGAGTATAAAAATAATTTTGTTGTTTGTATTGGTGGATATTGAATTTCCAGCATACATGACATAATCTGTGCAATGACTTAATTCTTATCACTGTTTTTTGACAGGCGCACACAGTTGAATGCGAGGACAATAACTCACTTTTCCAGGCCAAAAGATTTTCCTGTGATTGTTTTTCACTTTTAGAGCAACAGTTATTGTTATCAGTATTTATAACCACAGTGTGAAGCAATTTAAACCCGAGGTGGTGGCTGATATAAAACAATGGAAAATAAGTGAAATGTAGCAAACATTGTGCTAAAAATCAGAGTGAAATATGACAGCACCATGCTCATAGTTGCCCAGAAGAAGAGATATTCATTACAACGAAAGGCAGGGATGCGAGATCAGCATTGCATCAGTTGCGTGTATACAAATAACCAGCGGCACACAAAGAAAGGAGTGGGTACTTATTTTTATTTCAAGATGTGCCCCAAAAACTAAGTATGTGCATCGCTGAATGTAACTACTGTGTCTCACACCATAAACAATCTGGAGTCAGTCTGTGTTTCTGTTACAACCACCTCAGTTTTCTAAGAATGTTTTCTTTTCTATGAATATTGGACTGCAGGATTTCTTCCCGTCATCTACAAGATTAATTGGAATTACTTGCATTGCAAATGTTCTTGATTGAAGTTCAGAGGTCTGCACAGTCCACCGTCAAATCCCCACCAAGCAAACTTGGCAAATTAATTCATTTGAAACCAAATTTTGGGCATGAGAAAAACCAAAACTTTAAACAAAACATTGAAAGCACACATTGCACAGCAGGTAGAGCATGGGTGTCGTCCAAGAACAGGTCACTTGAGTTAGCAAAACTCATCCTGGGAGAGGATTAACTGCTTTAAATTCCACCAAGCTGAGATAAAGTAGATGCATGTGTCACGAAGGCTAAGCTAAATCAAAATGGGCAGAAATGCTTGAAGGATATCTATTAATTACAAAAAAAACCAAAAGAAATAAAGCTACCAAAGGGCTAACCGAACGAGAGAATAGACTAAATAAAGAAATACCAAATATGAGAATTACCAAACACAAGTATTACCAAACATGTCCAACATGTGTCCTATCATGCTCATTATTTGAAGCAGCTGGGACCAATCAAAAGACCAAAAGGGCCAAATTATAGCAAAATTTCATGAGGATTCTCAGTAAAAAATAATAGTGGTGAATAAAATAGCTCCATTGATGGAGTTTGGTATTACACAAGATGATCTTAGGTTTGATCTTAGTTCAAATCCGTTAACCCTCAGATGAAACTTAATGTTGGCCTTAAGAAATGTATCTTCATGAATAAGGAGTTCAACACTCACAACATTAATCTAACAGAATCAAACAAACTACACATAAGTGGTTAAATACCTGGCAAAGACTCGGTTGCCACTTTCCCAGGCACCATGACTCCAGGCCTTATTAATAAAATCTGAAGTAGGCAAATAAGACTCAGCATGAAAGATGACGGACCATTGACCCGCTGTGTTAGAACTGAATTCATTCAATAATCTATCGACTGTACATACCAGTTGGTTCATGTACACCTCATAATGTAGAAAAATCCAATATCTTTAGTGAGCATATTTATACTCTGCTTGTGATATTAATAAACGGCATTTAGGATGCTGAGGAAATATCTGATTTCTCTTCTAATGGTCTGCTTTAATAGGCTTTAAAAGGCTAATAAGCTTATTGGTCATTCTGTCTAATCCAATCAATTATAGTAAAAGGAATTTGTACTTGTAGAATACGGATAAAATATGCAGCTTTTGATCATGAACTTGTAATTAATGAAATCAAAGGATTAAAGTCATTTGTTATTTAAGAGATGTTTTAAATGCAAATAGAAATATTTTATAAGTGATTTATTAATTCAGATAGCTATGGGGATATGGAGTAATCAAGTTCAATCATCAGAACTCAGTATAATGTACATTTTGTCATGACTGTGGGCTAAACTAACCAAGATCATGGATACAAACACAGAGGTGACGAAAGGAAAAGGGTTTACCGAAAACAGAACACAAATTACCCCAAATAAAAACATTCACATTTTCAGCATATGCCTTTATCCAAAGTAGAATTACAGTTTACAGTGTGAGCAATGAGTTTTAAAGGCCTTGCTCAAGGCCCAACAGCATAAATCTTGCAGGGTGGGGTTTGAACTGGCAACCTTTGGCATACTTGTCCTATTCTCTTACAGCTGAACATAAACAAACACAAAATTAGAAATAATACAACCAGAATGCTTATTAAACAAAACTAAGAATGTAGAAAACTAGATAATTTAACATCTATAGGTAACAAACCTGAACCCATCGAGATTAACCACAACAGAGAAACAACCAAGGGGGAAAATGGCAACTAATTGAGTCCCAGATTAACTGAGCTACCTGAAACTAATCAGATGACTAGAAGCCAATTAGGACGGGGAAATTTTCCTCCACATGCCACACTGCCACTGAAAGGTGGGTGTGGATGGTAAACACAAAGAGCTGGCTTTGTTAAATGCAGTGCAGTTGAAGTATTCTCTACACCGGCCAGTGGTAAATTCTTACAGAATATTACTTTTATGGATAATTAAATAACACTCCAATAAATGTATCACTATTAATGTTTTAACAGCAAGACAGCAAAAATGCACTACTCCATCCGTGCTATAAATGACAAACACATAATAAAATAATTCTTTTTAATTTGAAGTTCAGGATTTAAATGCAACTTTATTGATCTGCCTTTTACTCCCACATTTGTTTGACACATGCAATGATGGAATGAACAAGCCCTTCTTTTTGAAGACGTTGAAGTGTTTTACTTAATCTCTATGTACTTAGTTATTTACATGTTATATAGTTAACAAAACATCCTAAAATAGCCTACACAGCCAGCCTACATTACATAACCCTAAGTAAAGTCTCATTATGCTGATGCAACACTTTTTACTTAATGCTGCGATTTCGATTCAACCGTAATTATATTTTCATAATCTAATATTTACATTTCCACTTTGCTGGTAAAAAGGCTGATGCAATGGAAATGGACCAACTGCCACAATTCTCAGTAAAACCCATAAAACTCAGCTTTGAAGTCATTTAACAGGACAATAATTGCAGTCTCCTGCGGGACATAATTGGAGCTGCGCTCATATTCAGAGATGGCACTTCCTGGCCATTGGAGTGATCCATAACCCTGGCACGACTCACTGTGCTGTCAGTGTTTTCATGGCACCTTCAAAATTCAGAGAGGATGATGAATGTACTCACCTCTCTGACATAACAATCCCAACACACTTTACTCCCTCACTCTTCCAACCTTTCTGCCTTTTCTACTTTAAATGTGTTTATCTTTCACTCTGTGTACTTATCTCGCCCTCTGTTCCTCCTACTGATAGTTGTTTGTTTTTGTCCATGATGGACCACCTACCTTTAATCTGCTGTTTGTAATTTAGCATTCTCAGTTTTTTTTAATAAACTAGCTATAAAACAGAAGCAAACAGGAACAATACAAGTCCACACACTCAGTTTACAGTCCATCTATCATTCTGTTATTTATCTATTTTAATTGGTAATTGTCTCAGACTACACATTTCAGGTGTTTTTATTCGTTTGTCCATTCATTTTTAATGTTTTATTTTGTTGAGGTCTGTAAACGCCACACAGAGCCACTGAATTTATAGCAGGAATCAAGTACCCCAGACAGGGAGGCATAAATATTACTCATTTATTCACTCATTTACACCTAGGACTAAAATCGTTAGATCTGCCACTTCACATTAAGGAACCTTAAGGAAACATACTGAACGCTTTAAACACGATGATGCTCAAACCCAGGTCCTCAGATTTATTTTATAATTAATTCTCTTTTTAATTTAATATTACAACTACAGTAATTTCTTGTTGTTTGTAAATTGTAAGGTTCTGCCTTACAAACCTTAGTTCAAGTGTTTTCAAGAGGAGAAAAAAAGCCGATAGTTTTGGAATGAATGTGTTTCCACAATTTTGACCACCAGTATATATCTAGGGAGGCACACTGGCTCTGTGGATAGCATTGTCACCTCACAGCAAGAAAGCCCTGGGTTCAGTTTTTAGCTGGGGCAATCTGGGTCCTTTCTGCTTGCAGTTTGCATGTTCTCTTTAAATTCACGTGGGTCCTAAAACATGCAGTCAGGTCAACTGCAGACTAGAGACATCCAAAAAACTAGGATGCATAAACCATTGGATTGTACTGCCATCCCAAGCCCAGATAAATAGGGAGGGTTGTGTCAGGAAGGGCATCCAGTGTAAAAATGCCAAATCAACTATTTGCTGTGGTGACACCAAACGGCAGACAAATAAATATAGCTCACTAAATAATTACCTGTGTGAAAAAGTTTTGAATATTGAACTAAATGACCAAGGTGAGAATAATGAGAACATGCAAACTACTCACCGAAAGTACTCGTACCACTCCACCTGGGAATTGAACCCAGGACCTTCGTGAGCGACAGTGCTACCCATTGAGCCACCAAGTAATACATTTAACCAATATTAACCTTAAAATGACCCTAGTACAATCTACTTGTAATTTATTCACCTTCAGGCTTGGGAATCCAAATACTGCCTACATCAAACAACACACCGTGCAAAAGAACACCACTCCACTGCTCATGATCCTGGCACTCAAACACACACACACACACACACACACACACACAGACACACACACACACACACACACACACACACAAAGCCCAATCTCTTTCAGGCACTCTTCAGCATAGCACTACACACAGTGATAAATGCAATTAGCATTTAATTTGATGGTTGGGTGAGAAACCAGACTCTGAGATTTGCATGCACTAATATTTCCTCATTTCCTCAATCAGCGTTAACATATCCTTGCAGCTGCAACAAAACTTACATTATTGATTTCTGCACTTTCTCCTCTCGGCGACACACAGGCTGCTCCTAATAAATACAGAGAAATAATTAGAAAGACCTGAATGTGATTAATTTAACTCAGCATTTGGGTCTAAAATAATGACTGTGCTTCTGTAGAAAAAATGTTCTCCATCTGTCAAGTTCGGTTTTATTTGGATGTCCACCCGGCTGTCAGATCCTGTTCACGTCTAGTCATTTTAAAGATCATCTGTATGCGATGTTAATTCGGTATTGCAGAACAATATAACCTCTGCCTTCTCCTGATCAGCTCAGAGGTGTCACAGGTATCACTTTATACAAATGGTCTATTTGTTCAGTTGTCTGATAAAGTGACCTGTTTTGTCCTTCTGCTGTCATGAGTAATAATATCTGATATTATTTAAATGTTCTAGTGAATGTCAGCTCCATCAAAACAACTATTTAATTAAAACACTGTATATATTAAAGCTGTATGCTGCTGCTGGACCGGTACTACAGACCAACATGGTTCCTGGGATCAGTCGGGTGAACTGAGTTTCAGTTTTACACTTTATTTGCATTCATTACATAAACGGTAATTACTCATTACACAAGATTCATCAGCTCAAGTCAAGACACAATCATAGACGATATTATATTGTTGATTTATCTCACCTGTTGGCTCGGTGCCATCCTTGCCACAGGGATGCACAAAACAGTGCATTATAGCGCTGGTCTTAAGCCTGAATAAATAGGTAGGGTTTTGTCAGGAAGGACAGTTGACATAAAAGTTACTGTTATTATTATTATTATTATTATTATTATTATTTTTATTATCAGTTCAGTTGATTGTCTTTAATCCCTTATCCTAATTATGGTGCAGGAGGGGTGCTGGAGCCTATCCAAGCTCTTCAACGGGCGCAAGGCACATGGTAACACCCTGGATTGGGCGCCAGGCCATCACAGGTACCTACAGGGCAATTCAATCTCTCCAATCAACCTGGTAGCATGTCTTTGGATTGTGGAAGGGAAAGTACCCGGGGGAAACACAGGTGGACACAGTGAGAACATGCAAACTCCACACAGAAAGGACCTAGATTGCCCCACCCGAAGATCGGACCCAGCACCTTCTTGATGTGAGTTGACAGTGTTACCTATTATTATTATTCTTCTTATTAGTAGTAGTAGTAGTAGTAGTAGTAGTAGTAGTAGTATTTCTTGATCAGGGTGGGTACAGTTTTGTTCAGAAACACTTGATGCATAACAGGGCATCAATCCATTGCACTTCAGATTTTTACAAATTTGCCTTAAAGCTGAAAGATCTTTAGTACTTTCTATCGAACACGGTAAGGACCTCCAACAATACCCTGTTATTTGCTGGTCTAAATTCTAAACAATAAAGCATAAATCATCTCTAAATTGAATGTATTTTCAATTCACAGGAGTACTTGTGATGTTGAATTGTGTTTGGATGTGTGGACCCAATCTATCAAGCTTCCAACAAACTCGGAGCTTACTTTGCTTCAAGGGGCATTTTAGAACCCTGTATTGCATCTGAGGACTTATTTTTATGTCCACAGTTGTAATGTTTATTGTACCTAATGCTGCATCACTGGCCCTGTTGCGTGAGCATATGTGGTCTGCTTCTTTATGTGCATGCTGTTGTTCCCCTTCACAATACACTTAAAGTTTACAGGCGCTGCCCTGGTAGGGCAGAAAATTGCAAATCTGATTTCTTGGCATTCCAGGCAGTGCCACAATAAATAAAACAGATTTTTAGTATGACCCACCCTACCTGTAATTTATATTTATTCAGATTATGTAGTTTGCCAATAAATGCTTTTGTCTCTGTACATAATCTATATATTTAGATAGAAAATACAAAACAGAATGATCCGTAAGACTCCCGTCATGGTCCTGAAGCATTTCTAATCAACTTTTATCCTCCACCAAGGCTTATTTATCTAAGAAGCAGATACTTCTCCTAATGTTGATTTATACCTGTTTAAAGGAGCTGACATAAAGTATGGAGTGGATTAAGCATTGGCACCATGCGAGGTTTACAGTTAGGGTTTATTATTTGAGCCAGGCCTCAGGAAATGGACTGACAGGCCGATAATTTAATGCCGGCTTCAACTCATATGATTTTATGTTTAGAGTAAAAATATTTTAGCCACCCATCCACTCACCTCACCACATTCACCTTCACATTGACCTTTGCCTTTAAGGACAGGTCATTTATTTAGTCCATGAAATTAAATCCTAAAACGTAAGGATAATTTTACATAGTGTGTTTGATTACACTGGTTGAATAAATGGAATGAAGCAGATCAGTCCGTTGTGTGTAAAGTTCTATTTTCACCCAGTTCTAAATATTGTTTTCTTGAATTTATTACCACATCAGTCACATCAGTGCACACCAACTTTAACAACCATGGTGAAAGAGGTTGACCATTTTCATCATTTCAGCACAGCTGTTGTAATTTCTTGGCCTTGGCCACTCCAAAAAGTGCACTTACTACTCTTGATAAGCAGATCTAACACCTTTGGTACGTCGTTCAGTTTAGTGTATGATCAACCTTCATTACAGCCTTGGAATAAAAGTACTTGCTTATTTTCTCTGAGGGATTCTGTGTAGAATAAATTCATTGCAAGAAATTCAATAAGCAGACGAGGTTCTTTAGGTTCATTAAAGAAACCCTGGTAATCGCTCCATACACCTGCCAACTGACTTACTAGTTTGGGGAGAAAATAAGTCTTCCTGGAGACTTTCTTTTTCAACACCACAGCAACTGAAATTATTTTTAGTAATACAGTTTAGCATTGCACAGCCAGTGTGACTTGTTTGGATTGTTAATCAGCTTTGGACTGATGATTTTAATTAATATGATTCCATCTGAATTCATTTTGCCTCACACACCAAGAGCAGTGCAACAATCAGCAAAAGTAATAATAGAAACTTTGGCCAACATCTGTTTCACCTTTCTTCAAGCTCTTTGTGCAGTGGAATAGAAAACAGCAATTATTCTTCTGAGACTAATGAATGAAGTCTCCTTATCCTTTTAAATGGTCTCTTTTAAAAAAGAGAACAGTTTGTTTGTTTGTGTGTGTGTGTGTGTGTGTGTGTGTGTGTGTGTGTGTGTGTGTGTGTGTGTTTTAAAGCAAAGCCTGAACTCAGCATATCAAAGCAACAGGGTAATCTGAAAGTTGTCGGTTCAAGGTTGGGACCTTGAATTGCTTATACTGCCTTAGGTGTAATGCAAAAAATGTAAACATGTAAGCACCAAGTTGCCCACTACCACTGCGATGTAGGGTTGGAATCCTCAGTCTATGGTTAAATCCATACGTACATGGTCAGTTAAGTTTTAATAGCTAGTGAATGCATATAAAACAAGAGCAGACCCAAATATTATTAATGATCAATTATGATGTAATACATTTACACTGAGCTTTACACACATTAAGCACAATCTGGTGTGGCCAAGCCTTATTTAATTCATGAGCTTGATTAAAAAACCAAACTGATGATTAATTCCCCACAAAAATAGACATTACTAACAGAAAGCCACATTACAAATGTGGCAGATGACAGATGGAGCTTGGTTGAGGATGGTAGTATCTTGAAGCCTATGACCTAAGACCACAGAATATTTAAAAGAAACACACGAACGAAGGATTTTTTTCTCCCAAATGTAGGCAATGGATTTTCAGAGGATGGACTGCTAGAACTGATTTTGAGGTGTTATGTTTCGATAGCCATGTAAACATTGTCAGTACTTGCGGCATCATGTCCTTCACGAAATGCCACAGAGATTTTTATTGAAAATCCTTCAATCCATGTGAAGAAGCTAAAACTGGGTCATGATGGCTGAGCTGAAGAGAGAAGCTTATTTGAAGCATTGGTTGAAGTTTGGAGGACAGTGAATATTGTTTTTCCAAATTGTATTTGGTATATTCCCAGTTCCCCTATAAACTTTAAACAGGACTAGATACAATGCCAAGACAGCTGAGCTTCTGCAATGCTGGACTAATTTATTAGACTGCTGCATCTCCCAAGCACCCTTAAAGAAACCCTCCTGTAGAAATGCTCTTAGATATTGAGTTATGTTGATACAGAGAGGTTGTGCAAAGTGCAGAGATGTAATATTGGAGCTGTTTATGACTGTATACTGATTAATACACTGTTCTTTTAACTGGCCTTAGAAAGAAACATGCAGGGCTGCACTCAATACCAGAATATTTCATGCAAATGCATTGCAGTGATATGGAAAGTACAGTGGAGCCTTCACTGAATTGGTTGTAAAGGCTTGTTCTTAAGTCAAAAATGTTCAATAAGAAATAATACTGTAGAATTAATCTGTGCCAGAACTCTCAAACCCCCCTCTTACCTAACCGTCTTTTTTGTTATAAATACAAGTATAATTTCCTGAAATCCTAAATAATATAAAACACATTACCATAAAAAACGATAATAAACAACACTCAATAGTACTGCGCTGTACATAAACACACACCACATTTCTTTTGTTCGTTTTCTCACCACTAGACTTCATATGCTCGTTCTTTAGGGCCATTTTAATATTTAATTTTAAATATTAAAAAAATAAACACTAGAAAAACACACCGTCTGCTGTCCAAATGTCTGTTTACAGAATATATGTGTTGTGTTCCAAAACCT
>JAYDZF010000014.1:16195854-16208893 GCA_034509105.1 Microcambeva barbata
CTTTCAGCCACAGTATTTTTCTACCTTGGTTGAGTATTCGGCACAATAAGTTCCTCATTAAATCTTCTCTTAGCTTCCTGACTTGACGCAGCTGGTTATATAAACATGCATTTATTGGTGATTTTCCTACACAATCTTAAATTTCAGCCCACTACTTTTAAAATATTTCCTAAATATCTGACCGATCCAACCAGTTTTGTGGTAAGTGGTTTGTGAATATTAGCATTATTTATTCTAGCCTAGTAAAATGTGTGCATCCATTATCATTATTCATATTTTGATGTTTTAATTATGTTTCTTTTTCCCGATCATGGTCCTTGTGGGTCTGGTGTTTTCTGAATCACTTGACACAATGCAGCAGCACACCCGGGCCAGGACAACAATACAACACTGGACCTCAGACATGGTGCCTTGGACATCCCCTAGACATTTCCCAGGTAGTTGTTTCTTTATGTAGACTCCCAACTGGCTGTGAGCATTACCATCAGTTTTAAACCAGGTGCTACCTTTTTATGATTGTTTAAATTGCCATTTATTTGAAAGACCTGGTTCAGAATGTTGATTAAGGATTAGCTTTTAGTCTTAGATTAGTTTTCAGCTTTTTACAATTGCATCTGAACTAAGATAATTTGGTAACACCACACCAGTATTGCTTTTTGTTCTTTAAGTTTGATTTTGTATTCCATGTAGAAAAGCTACTTTGACATTATATTTACCCTCTGACCACCCAAGCACTCCCTCAAAAATATTTTGAGTTGATACTTAGATTGGCTTTTCACTCACATTCATAATTCTTATTCAGCTTTAGTATAAAGATGCAGTGTTTGGGAAACCCTTTGGAGCTGATTATAAAGACATTTCCAAGGTTACTGGCTTCATCTAGACCCGGCACAGTGCCTGCTACCTGTAAATAAAGAGGCCTGACTTGGCACTGCCATCTTTCCTCCTGTTAGCATGAAAGGAGAACGATTGCACACAGAGCCAGCACCGATTCAGCACAGGGCAAAGACAAGAGGCCAAATGCCAAGCTAAATTATGGTATTTTACAAAGTAAACAACTCACAAAGAAACTATTGTGAGTGATTTTAATAATAGAGCTATTTGTATGTTCAGAATACAATTTGACATTAAACAAGAAATTGTTCTGAAACACTTAAATTAAGTGCACAATTAATCCTATATAAAGTGCAGATTCTTAACAAGGGCTAAGTAATTTGTGACCTCTGATATCTATCATCTAACCCCTACCTGATCTGCCTGTTAGGCTTGACCGCTTCAGGATCTCCATCACAAAGAAATAAACAAGCAGTGTAACCCTTCCCACCCTGGCTGTTTCCCCATCGTTTTTAAAGTGATATTAATTTAAAAGCACAGGTCTGGCTATCATTAATTTTACTTACTGCTTCATAAGGCAGTGTCTCAATTGCCTACCTAGAATCGTGGGACACCTCAGGAATTGTACAAGGCACCAGTCAGTTGTCAAAGATATCCTTTGCTTGATTCTCCATTTTGACATGACGTCCTTACTTCCATCCTTACTTTCAGCCGAGCAGAAACAAAATCTGGAATTACCATGAATGATAGTTATCATAGTAACTATTATTACTATGATAGTTTTAGTGATTGTAGTGTGTTTATGAAGCTGAGCGTTTCTTTACTGAAAAAGCACATGTTCGTTAACTCCTAAACTCCATAATGGCTTGTTCATTTACTCGGCTGGGCTTTAGCTTTCAAAACAGAATACGTTGCTTGTTGAGCTGGTGTGTATTCCTCCTCTGTGTACACTCACTGCAGTGTGATCTAAGAGGGGTGGTGTTTCATCAAAGGCATCTTTGTAAGTCCTGTTAAACTGATTTTGTATCTATTAGCCTCATACTCAGCAGCCATGATAAAAACCTTTCTTTTTGAAATGGCATTGCTGTTAGATTGTTTTTGAGCAAGGCTAGGCTAAGAATCCTCAGATTTTTTAACTCTCTATCATGCAATTCTGTTTTCTTTCAGTTTGCTAGTGTTAGATTACCCCATGTTGTGCATGAAAAAAGAAAACAGCTCTTATCTTAAGTGTACTCCCAAAAGTCCAACAAGGTATGTGAACAATAGTCAGTGTGTTTAAACAGTATATTTAAAAGAATAACAGAAGTTTACACACAGTCAGTAGTCAGTACCTGTATCTCTAGGTTTCGCTTAATATATAAGGTGTGCATAATAAAGAGCTCAGTGATTGTATTGGTGGTAATGTTACATGGCAACATAAACATGAGATTTATTCATTAGCTGATCATTTTGATTAATGACAGTAATTTCAGACTTAAATAATCACTATCGTGGGAAACTGTTGCAATTTAAATTTAATTTGGAGTCCGTCATTAATTACAGTGACTTCATATGGTGGCGTGAGTAGCATGCTGGTTTTACGTGTGAGGGAGGGAGGGAGGGAGTGAGTGAGTGAGAGAGAGAAGAGAACAACAGTGTGAATTTGTCAGTTATAGTGACAAGCTGGAATGTCAGTCATGATCAGACGTATTGAATACACAATAAAAACAGTGTGTTAGATAAGATAAGATAACCTGTAAAAACAAAAAGCTATACGAAATATGCTGTATTATTTTGGTGGGTTTTTATTTATTTATTTATTTATTTATTTTTTATAGAACTAGATATGTTTGGTGTGGATTGTCTCATGTTTTTAAAATGTGAAAAATGGGCTCTGTCTCTTTAAGAACTTTAAGGTTTTCCCGCGTTTACCTTTCAGGCCGTCTTGAGAGGTATGTGTAAAGTGCTCAAACCAAAATGTAAGTTATAAGGAATAAAAACAACACAACAATTAAAAATAAATGGGTTTAGGGAACTATTAAAGGATGTTTTAGATGTTTTTTTAACTGTTTATTTTGTAGTTGTAGAAGTGTGTTTGTTTCAAAGGAGTTAGTAAAGTATTCAGTATGTAGCAGGTAGCTAGCTAGCTAGCTTAGTCAAGTTTTGTATATTTACAGGGTTTAAAAGATTTATTTATAATGCTTTTTATTGTTTACAACATGGGTCTGTTACTCATGATACGTCTCTTGTCTTTGTTTTTAAATATGTGCTATTGCAATGATCTTATAGTTAATTTCTTTCCATGTAGCTTTTGACATTAAGTTCATGTTTTATTGTATTATGCAGCTAGATATACTAAAAAATATATACATAACTAACTAACTTACAAAGCATTATTTGAATGCAGCATCAATTTAAATTGGGAGTTTTTACATTGTAACATTTCAAATTGAAAAAAAATTATAATAATTACAATAATAATTTATCATTAATTTATTAATTATAAATATGTATCTTTTAAAATGCAGATTGGTGGTAGCCTAAGCCTAGACCAATAACCTAAGCAGCACATAACTGGTTTTATTAGCCAGACCTGAACTACATTAGTCCCTGACCCCTACCTTGACTACACTTTAATGTTTGATTATTAAAGTGATTATTGCTTCATCCTTTATTCTCTGAAAGTTAAATTCAGCTGTTCAGATGTCTAGCTGTAAACTAATGGTGTGTCTTTTTCCTTGTAGAGGTCTATAAGGAATAAAGAGGCTTTTATGGATTTATGGAGTTATGGATCAGCATATAAATAATATAGCGGCAATTTTTTGCCAACCACTCAGTGCCACTAGGGACCGTTTAGATTTTTAGGATCTTTTTTATGCTGTTTCCCTCAAGGGTATAAGGTCACTAAATGAAAAGTGATTTTTTTTTCTTGAAAAACTTACAACAGCACCAAAACTTGCAGTTTGTGTCAAATGGAGGCTCGGTGACTCAGTAGTGATTCATTTAATTATTTCATGATTCTTTGGCATTGATTTGCTGCAGCTGGCAGAGATTTTTAAATACTAGCTTTGTCTCCCCACAAGCTCATTGTATTGCCTTGAATGATGCATGTGTGTCTCAAATTTGTACGCTCTGTGAGGTCTGCTCTTGTGTTTGCTACTCTGTGTTGATTGGCAATTCTTGCCCATTGTGGTGGCTGCTTCCAGTGGCTGCTCTTACCTACTATGTTCTTCTTTTATTCTTTATTTCCAGAGATCATGTGGTCATTTTTTCATCAAATGTTCTGTACGTTTGTGTGGTCTTGCTTTAATCTGGTTCTTTAGCTCCAACATCTTTTGTTGGTCTTCTGGGTTAGCATGTGAAGTGTTATAGTGTGTTATTTATTTGGTTTCAAAATTTCCACTGACTTAGATATATTTTCAGATTTAATTTATTGATGTAGTGGTAGACTGCTATATGACAACATTTTACTATAGAAGTTGAATAAGGGTTCAAAAGAATTAATATATCCCTGTTTTGTTGCATAACTTCTTTCTGGAAATGGTCTTAGTTAAAATTTGTTTGATAGCTATAGTTTTATAAGATAAGTTGCTACCACTCTTCGGTATGCTTTCTGGCTTACGGTCAGTTATGTGGCCCTCACCCATCATTTACATGGCTGCTTAAACTTCCATTTTTTTCACCACTTCAGTGGTTGTAGGTCGAAATAATAAAATTTCTTTCTAAGTAAGAACTTATTGTACATCCAGGTTTTCGGTGTTTGTTAAGGCATATGTCCCTGTGGGATGAACATTTACAGTACATGTAAAGTATTTCTACAGTTGGTTGAAGCTGGTAAAAGAAAAAAAAATCATGCAAGTATTATTAATGCTTCTTTTAAAACACCTAAAGGGGGCATAGCTACTCACCCAGCTCGCTAAAGTGTACTTACTGTAATGTTGGAATATAAAGTATTAAAAACCTACACCATTTAGTTAGGCTTCAATCAATTTAAGCTTGCTAGTGGGTGTGCTCACTGGAACGCTTCATGTGTTTGAACACAAAATGGGGGTGTAGAAGAAACAGCAAGTAATGGATCTTCATTGGCAACTTTGATAGCTGGCAAGCTGTTGGGAAGTGTTGATTAAAGGAGGAGAAAGCATCACACAGTGCTATCACAGGAGATCTGACTAACTTGCCCTGTTTGCCGGTCTCACTCCTCAACACTCTGCCTAACTTGCTTTCTGTCTCCCGGCATTTTCCCTTGCTGTGCCATTCTCACCTACTCCTCTGTCTTTTGGCCCGTCTCTCTGCTGATCTTACTGTCTCATGTCTTTGGTCTCTGTGCCTGCTTCATGGTCTGACTCCTGGTCTGTTTCAATGGCAGCAGCTGCTGTCAGAGGCAGATCTTTGTAAGGAAATGTGATTTTTCTATTTGTCGTCACTTTTGTTTGTTGTGCGTATGAGACACAGAGTGAGACGCACCATTGCTCATTCTAAACAATTTATTTAGTTTCTTTTACAGTGGCAAGCAAATGTTTGTGAACCTTTTAGTTTATTATCTTCAATTTCTTAATAAATATGATTTAGTTGTTGGGGACAATGAATGTGTGTATAATAACAACATTTGAATAATACATCAGGAAAAATACTAAACACTTTTTACTCAATTAAGTCTAATATATTTTTTGTTTGTTTTAAATGACATTGCGATGCAAGATCGTTTTAAATGACTTAAGATGCAACCAATGCCATGCCTCATAAATGGCCTCAATGAGCTAATCTAGCAATAATATCAAATCCTTCTTTTCTCTATAAAAGACTCAATAAATGTTATTATTTGTAATTTTTTTGAAGCTGTTTAATCATTTTTTCTCAATCCCAAAATATTTATAATTGATGTAATAATATACTAAATCACTAAAGCTGATTCAAGGAAACATATTTATAACAATCTGTTTAATTCACAAGAACATCCACATAAACCCCGTCCATTTCCGAAGCCATCTAAAGCATGCGATAGTGTATTGATCGCCGGGCAACCCCCGTGGGGCACCGAGGTAAGAATTAGTATTAATGGGATGCTGGTGGGGAAGCAAGAGCGTGTGCGTGTGCTGTGGTGGGGTGGGCAGGTTGGAGGGCAGATCTTTTCTCAATGATGAAGATAGATTCACTGCGGCGAAAAGCTTCAAGTCGTTTACCAACAGACCGAGAACACGTGTCCACTCAGTGAGTCGTCCAGTCTGTCTGTATACTGCCTGAGTGTTCACTTAGAATATGTTCATGGAAATAAATGAATACTACTCAACCAGGCAGTTTGGGGTATTGTATTCAGTCTTATTGGTAGTAAAACCAATCAGATATAAGTATATTTGGATGGTAGATTATATAAATTATACAGACTATAGACCATCCTCATGCACTTCATACCAGGCAGATAAACAGATAAATTATTATTTATGAAATGAAATCATCAAAGGGTGCAGCAGACACGGATTCTATAGATTTTGAAGATGTCCTATTATAGTGCAGCATTAACCCAGCTGGAATAGATCAGAACAGGCACTTAGTTACTTCAATCCTGTCTGTCTGTGATTCTCTCTCCCTTTGCCTCTTAGTCTGCATTTATCTCTTGTCCACGCCCCCATTTCCTATTTGAAGTTCAGCAGACAGAAATAGATTGCTTTCCTGCTCGCAAATTTAGCATTACTATTCCGCGGGGAGAAGCTGATTTGTCGGAACGCTGCTGAAGTGCAGTTAGACGATGTTCTTGGTGCATTTTATCAACCTCAGCCATCTGTGACCTCTTTGATGACGGTGCACTGTGTGGATCTTACTTCTGTGGGACGGCGAGGTGTCCTGGTTACCAGTTGGGACTCTGAACAACTTTCCCCGTGCAGACAGGATGGAAGATCGACATGATATTCAAGAAGTCATATTTTAGTATTCCATAAGGTATCCCCAGATGGGGTGGTCCTGGTCCTTTCTGTGTGGAGTTTGCGTGTTCTCCCTGTGGTGGCATGGGTTTCCTCCGGGCACTCCGGTTTCCTCGCACAGTTGAAAGACAAGTGAGGTGAATTGGCGATGAAAAAATTGTCCATAACTGTTTTTTAAAATAATCCTGCAGACTACCAATTATGTCATTAATTTAACCAGTGTAAAGATGTTAACATCTAAAGAAACAAACATTGCATTCTTGTCAAAAGGTTTCTGTACATCAGCAAACAATTAGATGGAGCTAAATCTGGACTGTAAGCTCTTTCAGACACACACTATTTCTTCCACCCTCAATATAACAATAATATAAAAATACTGGGGTTTTTTCAGAAGTATTTCTTCCAGCGTTATAGGTGTGACAAAACGAGGCATTAGCACTTTTTCCCTGGCACAAAATTATTTAAAAAGTGAACTACTATTGCTGAAAAGGAAAAACCACTTTATCCTACTCATCAAAGAACTTAAAGAAATGAGCTTCTGGCTCTCTACTTTCCTCCTAAACATGCTCTACCCATCCATTTCAGTGCTAAAGTGAATTTTGTTCAGCTGATGCAATCACACACAAACATTTAAGAATGAATCTAAATGCAAAACCTACTTCTCTTATCACATTTATCTTCACTTGTTTTATATTCCTGTCAGTGTCTCGCTTGTACTGAAGAGGTAGCTGATATAATTCCATGATAGATATGATAATATCAAAGATATGATAGCTACAAGACAAGAGGAAGTGTGTTTGGCCCTTTTCTGCAAACAAGCCACGGGATGTTGAGATAGTGCTCCACATTGGGTACACTATTGCTTTTATTCAATAGTTTAGGAAGTTGATATTATTCAAGCTACTTGTTTTTGATCTGGGATAAAAAGAAATCTTGGGCTTAAAAGGGAGTTTATAAAAGCTGTAACAATGCTCAGGCCAGGGACAGAATCACAACAAAAACAATTATTTTTGGTAAGTGACATAACATGCTGTTATTCACCATTTTCAATTTTTCATTTTAAAAATAAAAATATTTCTGAAAAAAATGAAAGAATAGCAAATGTGTCTATGGTCGGCGGCTCAAAAGATCAAATTATAGACCATAATCGAGTAGACCACTTGGAGTCTGAGCGCCTGTGTTCGATCTTTGGGAGTCAATGGTCGTCTGAGTGCCAATCTAGCCTCTAGGATGCACATACTTGTACATTATAATACTGGTCCAAAGCCCGGACCAATAGGATGGTTGCATCAGGAAGGGCATCCGGCATAAAAACTATGCCAGATCATAAATGCACGGTCCGATGTGCTGACCCTTTATAGGAGCTGTGTGGTTTACCTAAAGTAGGATTCATCTATTCTTCATATGTTTTGTGTGGTCCATGCCTCTGGGGTTGCTTTATTAGGTTAATTGATGTAAGGTTGGTTTCACTTGCTCCCATTGCTTAAGTGTACACATCGATCACTTTTTAGATGATTAAAAACATTGTATGTTAGGCCAGGCTTTTGCAGCATGACCTGACCTCACAAATCCAGGTCACAGACTTGAGCCATAATTTTGTGTGGCTGTCTTTCCTGATGAAAAATAAAAACAGCATTCATCATGGACAGTATAATTTGGGCTGTAGCATAACAGTGTTTAATAGATTTGGTCCAGCCACATTCAGTTTTCATATAAACTATGAGCAGTAGCAGTAATTCACTGTGTACAAGCTCATATATTCTGACCATCCTGGTCAATGAAATGTGATTGACATCCAATATTGAAGCAGAAAAAAACGTGAAATTCAGGAAAGCAATATAGTTTGATTTGTGCTGGAGGAGACTGATATCAAATGACGCTATAGTCACGTCTGCTCTACCTTACCTGACTGGCACAAGCTATATCATTATTGTAGTGCAAAAATACAGAGCACACCATGGCATGATGTTCTTTCACGAAGTAAAATTATATTTTATAATTGCTATATATTTTCGGTAAAGTTTTAGATTTAACTAATCTGGGAAATTTTACAGTGACCAGCCCCCCAAAAAATCATATGACATTCTCTGTCATATCACATGTTAGTAAGTGTTGAGCACTGTCGCCTCAGAGCTAGAACGTCCTGGGTTTGATTACCCAGATGGGGTGGTCATTTATGTATGGAGAAACATGCTGGCAAGTCTATTTGAGATAAATGTTATGAGGTCAGACTACAAAATATTTTATAATTCACGTTAGCACTAATCTGTTCACTTTCTCAGATTACTTCTGTAAGCTTGTGCCAAGACTGGGAACACTACACTTTTGACATGGACCAATCATCAATCGCATTATTGAGTGAGTTCAGAGCTTATCATGGAGGCGGGTCAAGAAACGGTCAATCATGGCTACATATGTACTGTGTTTGATAACATCGGGGCAAAATCAGGCTAAATTTGTGCAGTCTGATCCAGGCATTAAGGTGTCTCAGGTGATTTTTAATCAGGTCATGAATGAAGTGCCCTTGAGCAAGGCACCCAAACCTTAACTGCTCCTGCCCATACACGTGTGCTCATTGCCCCCTATTTTTCACTGGTGTGTATATGTGTGTCTTACTGCACGGATTGGGTTAAAATGTAGAGGACAAATTCCACGCCACAGTGATGGTTCTAAATAAAAAAATCAGCTACAGTGATGAAGAGTATTCTAAATAAATTTTTAAAATCAGCTACAGTGATGAAGAGTATTCTAAATAAATAAATCTGTGACCGTGATTGGTCTGACACTTTTTGGCCCTTCTGGCTGAAGCCATGCTGTGATTGAAACCTGTGTTGTGAATTCTGACACCAAGTCCTTTTTGTCTATTTCTGTCAATAGACACATCCAGACAGTCTTGCATTACAGGTTGCCACATTTATAGACTAGGAATGACTGAGAGTGACTACCGATGTCTAACAGGAATGACAGATCTTTTGTTAGCCCTGTTGCCCCATTTGGCACTTTGAAACTTCTGTTGTGCTGAGAATATCTTTCGACAACTAAATTAGTCCATTTCTGCAATTAAGGCAGGCACATGGCACAGTGGGCCGTCATACAGAGTGTGCTGACAGAGCAATCTGTCTAGATGAGTGTAGCTGCTCAGAAAGAGAATAGAAGAGAGGATTTGTCTAGAACTATGATCTATCTAGAACTATGATTGCCGACAAGGTGAGTAAGTGTGTAGCACTGTTACCTCACAGCAAGAAGGTCCTGGGTTCGATTACCAGGTGGAGCCATCCAGGTCATTTCTGGGTAGTTTGCGCATGTTCTACAAAATCTTTCACCTCGGCACAAGCAGCCAATCCAGCCATCTGTATGCCTGTCCCATCCTGCTATCTAATGTTCTTTATGAGAACTTAACAGGGTAGGAGCGACGTGCCAACCCATGCGAATTGCAGCCAAGTATGCAAAATGCTAATGTATCATATGCCAATAAACCTTCACTACACTGTGTGAACTGGGAGACAGTGGGTTATTTAAAGCAATTGTTTCTGGGTTGTATGTTAGCCCAAACATGAGCCACTGTGTGATCCGAGAGCCTCCTAACTGAGATTTGGAATCTGTAAAAGGCCACATTTCAGCTAGAATGTGGTGCTAACAGCATGTTATGGCAGTCAGAAAGGCCATGACTTTTCATGCTGCCTATATATTGCACAAATGCTTCTAGTTTTCTCGTGGCATAATAGTCCCTCACAGTCATCGGTCCTGGCATGCCAGCCCTAATTGCACTTTTTTTTAGCAGCTTTGACCACAAAAGGCCTGCACTGTCAGATCTGGTATAATTTCACCAGCTCACAGTTGTGCTCAATTATGTTACTTCTCTATGTTTCCTCTATACTGTTAACCTTTTGTGGACACCTGAGTAGAAACAGGCATGAATTTTGTAAAATGTTGGTCTTTAAACAGGAACTTGATGGCAGAAAACATTTTGACAGTCTAACACTAGTATTTGAACTAACGAGTTCGTATTTCTATTCCACTAACCTAGCCTAACATCCAGTAACTGGCATTAAGGCATTTTGGGCCACATGATTGATTTGGCATGGTCGCCTTTCTTGACACAACCCTCCCTATTTATCCAGGGTTGGGACCACATAGTAAGGACCATCCAAGGTGGGGATTGAATCCAGGAGAACCCTCTTGCTGTGAGGTGACATCTTGGATTAAGGTCATTGTTGCTGGGTGAAAAAAGTCTTATATAACCAAAATCCTAAATGGTTTATTTTCTGGTTACCAATTCAAACAAAAGTCGAGTCAAAAACTGGCTCCATGCGTATCACGTAACGGAAGAGGCCGTGTTGAAATGGAATTATTGGCGGTTATCATCCATGTTACCACAGGCTCTATAGAAAGGAAATTAAGTGGCCAATTTACTTTCTTGGTAAGCTTTTGTTATAGTTCAGGGCCAGTGCAGTGCACGGGTGGCATGTCAATTTAAAATGGCTTTAAAATGACTTTCAGGCCTGTTCTGTGGAAAAGAAAGTGAAGTGTTGCATGAAAGCTGTAATGAACACAAATACACAATGTACAGCAAACACTCATTCTAATTCTATTCACCGGCAGCCTGTTTTGCTTGAGATACATGCAATTGCCATTTAATTTGATAGTTGGTTGAAAAACAGATCCGAGTTTGGCACGTCACCCGTCCGTCTGGCATTTATCGATAGCCTCCACTACTGTGTAATATTAGTATTTAACAGTCAACAGACAAGATCGACCGATGACTGTTAACCACAGCAGGATGACTCGGAGCACACTCACCCCCCAACCACAGAACGTAGACCTAAATCAGCATTTACAGGCACTTAACCTGGTTATCCACCTCCAACTGGGTAAATGTCATGTTTACTGACAACACTCCAGTCCCTGACAGGAAAATTAAATAGGTGCTTAATTATTTGTAAACATTTAATTGGCATTTACACCCGCAAGCCTCACACAGTTCACCTCAGCAGGACACTCGCACTCTCATCAAGGATTAATCAGGCAAGGAGAACGTAGACTCTTAAAGTCTCTGCTCAGCATCAGAACGGATTGTGATCTCGACGTATTGTTTTTTAGACCAAGATGAGACCAACAGATGTGTGGAAAAGTAAAGAGTTTCTTCATCTGGCATCCCACTGTGACCTGAGAAAAATACTGAAAAAACACAGAGCAGAACCAATTTTAATCAAACCAGCAAAAAGTAATAATTTAGGATTTGATGCAGGATGTACTATTAAAAGATTAATGTCAGGACTTTTGGTCATTAAAAATGGTTAGTAGCTAATCACACACAGTTTACACGAACACCAACCAGCCATACCATTATGAGCACTGACAGGTAAAGTGATTATATCTTTATTACGGCACCTGCTAGTGGGTGGAATATATTACACATCAAGCGAACAGTTGATTTTAAAAAGCAGAAACTTAAACTCCAAAACTGCTGGCTATTCCTGGTCTGCAGTGATCAGTATTTATCACACGTCTTCCTATGAAGGAATTGTGGTGAACCAGTGTATATAGGTATGTATTTTTATGTAAATTATTTATTTATTTCTTCCTAAACACAAGCAGACTGAAAAGTTTTGGGAAGTTTCGGAAACTCAAGCAATCAAGGAAAATCTAATGAATGTTAGATTTTGTTCCATACTTTACATTTTTGTTTACTAATTTATAAAGCTGCCCAATCTCCAAAAACGAACCTGACATTAGGAGACATAATTTCCTCTGCTCATGTGACCCAAACAGAAGAAATGCCAGTCCTCCTGGGGTCACCCATTTTCAAATCGTTCATCGGCTATGTTTTCCATTGATCCACCAGAGGTGACAGCTCGGCCGAGTTAGCAAGCAATCAGCAACTATTGAGCGACTGGCTGTCTCAGGCGGTCATTATTACAGAGTCTGCGGACAGAAATTGGACTAATTACTGAGATTATCTTCAAGTATTCTCTCCATGACATGCAGCTGGCACTAGACCTTTCTTGCTGTGGAAGGAGCTGGCTGTGAGGCAGGGGAACCGAGGCCATGCTGAGCTCTATTTCAGTCCAAAATAAAGCAGGACTAAAAGGGTGTACATCACCCCTGGTAGGGCTTCACAAATAGCCGTTTTTCCTGGTCGGGGTGCAAATTGGTGCACAAGGGCAACAGTTAATATGGCAGGTGAGCCATCAGTCATTTTTATTTTCCCACTTTCTGATGAGATTATTTGTACAGAGAAGGAAAACCAAGAGTGGACAGCAGATATTAAATCTGTGAGCTAATTTTATGCTATTATGCTTTCATAGAGA